>CM020821.1:0-410000 GCA_009859135.1 Formica selysi
GAAACGATCCGCCAGACAAAGATTCTGACAGCGGCAAGGAAGATGAGGAAGAAGACGAGGAAAACATTATTAACCAGAATTTAAAAGCAAGAAAAACAAAACCTACGATCATCGCAAATAAATTAATTTAAAAGCAACATTATAGATTCCGCGAACTTTTATTTTTACGAAAAGACAACGTGGCATATTTTGTCGATACACAAGGAAAACCATTAGATTCTGGCTCACAGAAACTATTCGAACGAAACGAATCCCGAGCTTAGGATCTCTTGTCTTAGGCGAAGCTAAAGCCATAAAATATAAAGTCATTACCCACCATGGCCTTACCCATTAGTGAAGCTCAACGGGAGGGCCCTACGGTAACACTCAGCCACATCATTAAAGACTTTAAAAGATTTACAACACATAATAGAGAACTTGAAACTAGAAACAAATCAGTATAGCAAAAACCGAATTTTTAACAACGTTCCCTGGAGTAATATTAAATCACAACTACAATTAATATTCATGGACACTACGACCAAAATAATTGTTTGCCATGGACAAATTAAGTATCCGCCAAAGATTTTACGATCCATTATAATCGGCGAAACGCACTGTTTACCGACCGGCGGACATCGTGGGGTTTCAAAAACATATAACAGAATATAAACATAATTATTATTGGGAAAATTTAAAATCTGATGTTCAAAAATAATACAACAATGTTGCAGTGTCAATTGAAAAAAACTCGCGTTCGAGTTAAGACCAAACAGCCTATGATAATTACGGACACACCTGGATCATCTTTTGATAAAGTAGCCATGGATATTGTAGGCCCATTGCCTAAAACAGAGAGAGGGAATGAATACATCTTAACACTACAAGATCAGTTAACTAAATTTTGCATGGGAATACCGTTTGCAAAATCAAACCTCCGAAACAATCGCAGAAGCTTTCGTGGACCGTTTTATCTGTGTGTTCGGATCACCAAAAGGCAATATTAACAGATCAGGGAAGAAATTTCATTTAGCGATTTAATGAAAAAAGCTCGCTAAAATATTTAAAATTTCGTAAATTTCGCACTACAGCCTTCCATCCGCAATCAAATGGATCTTTAGAAAGATCACATCACGCATTAGGAGAATATTTTAAAACAATATGCGAACGAGCAAAAACAGTGGGATGATGGATCAGCCTCGCAATGTTTATTATAACACTAATGTCCATGAAGCAACAAAACATACACCGTACGAATTAGTTTTCGGAAAAATAGGCTAGAATTCCTTCGAATGAGCTTTTAGCCCCGGAAGATAAAATGGCAAATTACGATGAATATTTAATAAGTCTTGTAACACAACTCCATGCCATTCAAGGGAACGCTCGTAAAAACGTTATAGAAGCAAAATGCAGGTCAAAAGAGCATTACGACAAAAAGGTCAACCCTCAGAATTTCAAGCCTGGGGATCATGTGTTTCTATTAAAAGGGCCCGAAACCAGGCAAATTCGGAAGATCATTACACAGGGCCTCATGAAATACTGGAAATACTAAACAAAAACAATGTAAAAATTAAGAATAAAGAAAAATAGTCGAATCGTACATCCTAATCGATTACGAATCTCTTACATCAAAACATGAATGACAACCGACAATGAAGAAAAATAAATATTGATATTATATATATACTATATTATATATATAAGAACATTCATTTATATTCATTTTTCTCATTCCCTCTCTACACACGTATATTATAATTTTAAGTTAAAAAAAAAAAAAAAAAAAAATCTTCTCATCACAATATTATTGTTATATTACTATAAGAACACTCACTTATATTTCTCTTTCGCTTTCTCTTTGTACACATATATGCATATTATAATATTAAGTTATTCAAAAAAATCTTTCATTATATATTACTATTAGATATATATATATGAACACTCATGTATATTCCTTTTTTTTTTTCTTGCACACATACACACACACACAATATAAAATATATATTATATATATATATATATATATATATATATATATTATAAATTAAGAAAAAAAAAAAAAAAAAAAAACCTATAGATTGCATTGTATAAGAATATAATTTGTTTGATATCTTTTTATATAATATAGATATATATTGTAATATTAAGTTACTTAACATAATTACACCTCACATATAACACTTTAAGATACATAGGGCTTAACATGTAAGTAAACGAATGCCCCTTATAAAGAATTGTTTAATATTTTATACATTTTAATGGCATTCATGTATTATTAACATTATCTATCAGAATAAGTACTAGTTATAATGAGAAAATGTTATAATGAGAACCATTTTCCTTTTTATCTTATTGCATAATTACGTAATCATCAAAAAAAAAAAGGGAAAAGAAAAGAAAAGAAAAAAAATTATATTTACATATATATAAAGAAAATTGTCAGTGTACCCTCGCCTCATGCGGACCCCCTAAAACTCGAAAAGAAGAATACGCGAAGCACTCGACGGTGTGAGACTGCAAGACCATCCCGAAATTTATGGATATTTAATGGAGCTCAGCTGTGTCATAGCATTAAATCAGCTTTACCAGAATATGACCAATAATTATAAAATCTGCAACTCATGTTATGACCGGATATCAGACGAACCTGAAAATTTCGTATGTTCTTGTGCCACCGCACAACTTAGTTCATAAAAACTCGGCCGACAACCAAACCAGATGTACGTTCTGCCACGAACGCACAGTAAGAGTCAGACCTGCACACAAATGCAATGCCTGCATCGAAGAATACCTATACACCGACAAGATCTATTTAGACGAAGGATGGGGAGCAGCCGTTCTCAACTGCTGAATTGAAGAATAAGAAAAAAAAAAAACTCCTTGTTTTTCCTCTTGAGGCGATGGTCACTCAAACGCGTTTACTCTTTATTCTTTACATTTTATAAACCAGAAGGAAAATGGGCACTAAAAAAGAAAAAGGGGGAAAAAACCCGTTCGGCCTCATTAATATCGATTATATGCATAACTAGCGAATACATTTATATATACATTAAGTAAACCTATTTTCTTCATTTACGTTTGATAAACAATTTATAATCCACAGTATGTATCTCTAAATAAGCTAATTACTAAGTATATCTCTAAGTATAATATTAAGTATATTCTAAATAATTTAGACACTAGGTATATTATCTTTCTCCCCGTCAAAAGAAAAAAAAAAGGAGAAACCTTTTGTTATGTACAAGGAGACGAAAGAACGAAGGAAGGGGTTTGGAGGTCGCCTTCTCTTTCCTTCTTCTTAAAAATAAGAGAAGAATTAATATTTTAGCCTTGTAAGATTTTAATATTTTGAAAGAATCAAAGGATCGCATTTAATTGCCGCAATTGAATGCGATCTCTCCAAATATGTAAATCAGAAAGAAAAGAATCGTCAAGAAAATTTTTTTTGTTGCAAATGTTGCATCCCCAACATTTGTCTAAGGTGGGGGGTGTTACGTCCGGCGGACTCCACGATTCTTTTCTTTCATCGTAAATAGAGATTAGCGGTATCATAAGAGCGCATTACGCCTTGAAATAAACAAATGGAACTGAAAGGCGAGATAAACTTTTCGGAAACAAAAATTGAGAGGATATATGATACAAACAGGAAACTAGAGCATATCTGATCTAAGAATAAGCAAATTAATCAACCACTAAAAGCTTGGGTGGCAAATTCTCTTACTAATCTAAATTATGGTTGACAGCTCTCGTAATAAACAATTTCGGTACCAAGAATTTAAATGAAACCGAAACGGACATTAAAAATGATATCATATGTGCTCGCCTGACAGATCTCCGTTACACGATATCTACCTAAGATAAAACTTAAGTAGATAATCAAAGGCATAACTCTCACTCAAATTGCAACAACTCTCCATTGGGCGAAGCTAATTCTATAAACAAAAGCCTTCACCATACCTAAGGTTCTAACACCTCCTATGCTAAAGGGCAACGCCTCCCAGCAACATCGGAGGGCGTGAATAAAAAATTCAATTCGCGAAAAATATTAACGAAACCAATGGAGAGGAGGAGCAAAGGGCTTAATATACTCGAATCTTTCCTCGCGAGTCAGTCATCATTCAGTTCTCATTCATCATTCAGTATTTCTTCATTCAGTTTTCAGTATTCAGATTCAATTTCAATTCAGTTTCAATTCATCTTCGGCTCTCGTCTCGAACGGTCGCATCGAGTCTGCCATCAGTCCGCGCTGATAATTCAAGTCTTTTAAAATTCATCGATTCTCGCGAGTTCTCACTGCGATTGTGATAGTGCAAGGAGTTTCACGCTATTTTACAAAATTCGTGCGGGCAAGTGACAAGTGGTGTGCCTTGAGGGATCGAACAAACACCGCGGAACCGAGCGATCTCCGAGCCACTCCTTCCGCACGGCCGAGTCCAGAGATAGATCTCACCTCGCTTATCCAGCGAAATTTCTAAAGTCGTCATCTTCGCACTCAAAAAATAGTGAGTCTACCAAGAATTTCATTCTTTCTCTTACTTTATTTTTTTTTTGTCTTCCTCTTAAAAGAAACAGTTTGTTATTAAATTCAAATTTTCAAGTAATATCCAAGCACAAACATTTATTAGTATTATTATTAAATTAAATTCTGGTTATTAAATATTTTATATTTCCTCTTCTTTGAACCTTCTCCTTTGCGAGTCCATAAGCGTGATTAGCCAGGATCTTGAACACTGTCAAGATTGGCATTCATCTTTATTGTTAGACTCGTGCATCCTCTCTCCCTTGCGAGTCCGTAAGCTTGATTAGCCAGGATCTTGAACACTGTCAAGATTGGCATTCATCTTTATTGTTAGACTCGTGGAATCCTCTCTCCCTTGCGAGTCCGTAAGCTTGATTAGCCAGGATCTTGAACACTGTCAAGATTGGCATTCATCCTTATTGTTAGACTCGTGCAATCCTCTCTCCCTTGCGAGTCCGTAAGCTTGATTAGCCAGGATCTTGAACACTGTCAAGATTGGCATTCATGCTTATTGTTAGACTTAGGCAATCCTTCCCCTTTCACGGGTCCCTAGGCGTGATTAGCCAGGATCCTGATGTAATATCATGATTGGCATTCATACTTAGCTGCCAGGCCCTGAAAGAAAATCTTCTCCCTCTACTTCTAGACAATTCCCTCCGAATCGTTCTATTTCACTTCTTTCTCAAATTTATATATATATATATAATTATATAGAGTTATATTGAGATTCTTAAGAACTTCTCCATTTTTCTTTATCATTATCAAACTGTTTCTTTTAACAAAAAAACAATATCTCTGTTAACTCTTGCGTGTGTTTCCTAGTGGAAACCGCCCCCGCAAAGCGCTCTAAGTGCTGGGCGAAACACATCCGCAACCGGGAAAATAGAAAAATCCGGAAGCTATTGGCTCGGGCGTCCGCGGATCCGAATTTTATTATCGATTTTAAGAGACTAAATTTAGACGAGCGGACATTTAAATTAAGAATACAACAATTAAACTATACACCAACACGAAATACACACCCCTGTCCCCCTAGTTCTTCCTTTGATTATCCACTCCCTTCTTATTCCCCCGTCTCTTCCCCGAGCGTTCCCACTCACCTCTCTCGAACCTCAACCCTCAAAAATTCCCCCTCCCCCTCCCCCTTCTGACTGTCCCCCCAGTTCTCCTGTTAATTTTTCACCTCCTTCGTATTCCCCCGTCTCTTCCCCCGAGCGTTCTCGCTCACCTGCTCTCGAACCTCAACCCTCTAGAATTCCCACTCCCCCTCCCCTTCAGACCTCGAAACGCCCGATCTCTCAGAAGAGTTGCGCGTTTTCGAAGAAGCCCTCCGGGACTTCGTAGAGGAGTTGCCGGACCTCAAAGAGGAACCGGAAGATTTCAAACCGGAATCTTCCGATCCCGAAGGAGAGTCGGGGTCCCTTTTCGAAGACCAGGAAGGGAAGCCTGGTACAGGTATCTCCTGAATCAATTCCCCCCTTTTCCTGTCCCTCTTACAGACGAGGATTACTGTGTCGGTCCAGACATAGTAGACCTCGATCAATTCTATCATATCCTCCGTACCAGTCCCCCCGGTTCCATAATTCCGTTTTTTGGCCCGGTTGCCCTTTTCCATTAGCCGTCCCTATCGAGGTTTTTTGGATGAAGTTCCCTTCCCCCCCACCGTCCAATTCCAAGACCTCTAATATCCTCCCCCATTTTTTTTCTCTCTCTCTCCTCTCCCTCTACCGTCCAATCCTCACACATTTATTGTAAATAGTTTTTTTTCTAACATATTATTGTAAATTACCAACCGGAGTTTAAATTTTAGTCTCCCTTTTTATTTCGGTTGATGTCCTCCGTATTTTTGTAACACCCGCGAGAACACAGATTTCATCTACACACACACATTTACACGCAAACATATTAGATCCTAAGCAATTTATGTCCACAATAACAGAATATAAAAATGAATCAGATGATTCATTATTAAATTGTACCTTTTTAAATTTATTCATTTTATTTCTTTGAATAAATGTAAAGTTAGATTTTAAAAATTCGAGCAGTTTATTAACCCGACCTCCTTCCTGTTGCACGAAATCGCACAAGGTCCCGTCCCGGGGTAATAGGGATTCAGTTCCTTTACCAGAAAAGGGACCACCGAGCGAACGGCCCTTTCGATAGAGTAAGAGCGACCCTTCCGGTCGTTGACCTATCTCGGGCCTGATCTGTTCGTTCGACTCTAGGAGACGCATCGTCTAGCGTTTGTCTAGAGGTAAGTAGGTTACGCCCTCCCGCTGACTCTTTCCTTTATTTGAGTCTGGACGTAACAAAACAATATTGTACACTTTATAAAATATACATATAATTTACAATAAATATACATATAATCTTAATGTACAATAAATAAACATAATTTTTATTTACAATCAATATACATGCTTTTTATTTACAACGGTATTTTGTAATGTCCCCACGGTAGCGTGTCGGTGGTTTCGGGTACGATATACCGCTTATCATCGTACGGACTTAGAGCAATTTTTGTCTCGCGAATAGTGTATACTTCGTGTAATTTAGATCTTATACACGACTGCTGACGCGTCATTTCAATCTCTTTGTTCAAACACCGCGTGTAATCGTCGAATGTTATCGTTCTCGCGACAACGTTACTCTTGACGCCTTTTATTTTTTTCGTATCCTTTTTACCATCTATTCGTAACGCGTACATCTTCGCCCTAAGCCCGACGAATTCGGTCATGATGGCGCCATTATTTTCATCCTTCATTAAACCCGGTATCTTTTTATTCGCGAGCGGTATACCGTACACATTGTCCACCGCATAATCGCTGGTATCGAATCTGTCGACGTTGCGCTTTATATTCTCATATACATCTTCACACTCGATGTGATATATGAGACTGTCGGTGTCGGTGTACATGACTTTACATTTCTCTCGATACATAGGTATCATATAATCGTGGTGAAATTCGTACAAACATGTCTTGGATATGTCGAGTATACACATACCCACGTAGATTGGTTTATTAAATTTAACTTCGAGATTGCGCAATTCAACAGCGATCAGATTCTCCGAAAACACGCTTCTGCTGTGAAAATTTGGTTTCGCGATCATCGCCTCTGCGCCATATCTTCCATCCCAATGTGTCACGAGCTTAATATTAACATGATTGCGCACATTTTCCATCGTTTTGCCAAATACCGCATTATTCATTAATTTATATAAATTTTTTTCAAAATCATTTTTCGCGAGTGTTCGGAATTGTGTATTGAGTTCGATATAACTGCGAAGCCATAGAGATTGCGAAAACTGTAATATTCGATGTATTTTTGTAACGCGAAGTCCGTGTCGCGTGCATTGCTGCAGATTGCGATAGTGTATTACGTAACGTTTTTTATCATATAAGGTTGCGAGCAGCTTATCCTGCCTCTTACCAGGTGGTTTGTCGCGTGTCGGGCAAAACGGTAGGTCAGTGTGCGCATCGTGAACACGTTGCGGATATTCGAGATCGACTTCAAGGATGTAGCCTATAGGCGAATCGAGCGCGATCGATGATGTATCAAAATCGGATACGTCGTCGACCCATCGAAAATCTGCATAGGGCAAGGGTTGACACATTGCCCATCCGTACAAATTATTTACATCAAAGTACGTGAGATACGTTGAAGGTTTCGATGGGTCGTACGACTGCATATACTTGTTATTAGCGTGTGCGTATCTGTTGGAACATTGACTCAAACCACCGCGTATTCCGCGTTCGATAAATAAAACCATGTCGATATCTGTAAGCAGTTCGAATGTAATATTCGTATGTTTTAACATGGCGTCCCATGTGTATCCGGGAAGAGTATAGTAATACGCGGGGTCGAGCCCATAACTTTTAACACAACTTTCGCGAAAATTTTCAAAAATATCTGCTAATAACAAGACATCAATTTTGAGATACAAGTCGCTATATTCGCCCAGCGTTCGAATGAAGAATCGCTTCCAGATGTTCTCGGCGTGCGCGTAATCGCTCTCGGATACTGTGTCGCCGGTCAAGGAACTGTAAAATGAGTCGCGCGGTGGTAAGCACGTATCTTGCAACCTGTCGACACAGTCAATATATTCGTACGGAAAGACGCCCTTCCGTGTTAATAAATTGAAATTGTCATTCGATAAATTTTGAAATTCAGATTTTAAAATTTTGAGCTTATCTTTACTCAAGAATGATGCTAATTTATCGAGACTGGCTGTAAGAAATTTATATGAATCGATAAAACGCAATTTAATATGATTTTTCGATTCCTCTTCGCCAAGTTTAACATTTTTCGTAAACGATATATATTTTTCTTTTGTTATCGGAAGTATTTCAATTTCCCCTTCGAACGCTGTAGCTATTTCCTTTATAATAAAATGTGCGTCGTAACCGGATAAACTATGAAAAACTATTGGAATGCAAAAAGAATCTTTATAATTTAAATTGCAATTTGAATGCGCGGGACCTCTGTATCGCCCCGTCAGATGACAATGATCGCGTATGCGTGTATCGTCTTGTACGAATGGTTTCTCGCATATATGGCATTGTGTCGCGTTGTGAAATTTTTCACATTCATCAGATGTTAAATTTACCATGGGGACATTAGCTGATAAAATACTTTTTACACGCTGCGCTAAATTTTTTAGTTCTTTGACGAACCATGATATGCAATCGATATCGCGACGGGAATGATACGCGGATAACGAATCGTCGTACGAGCAATGTACATAATAAGCAATATTAAATACTTTATGATGTTGGTAGTTTCTCTCTTCCTCCGTCTTCTCCAAAACACACTCCAAGTCGGCGTACACGACGAAAGGAAGCCGCTCCTTCCGATTATAGTTGTTGAACGTGAGCCACTTGTCCTTATCGCTCGGTAATCGGATAGCGCACTCGTTCATCTCTCGACAGTCCACCATATGTGATTGCAATTTGTCGTCCGAGCCAAAGTAGTGCAAACATCTGTAAAAGAAATAATTTTTATTTTTGTTCAATTATTTGTACAATGTATTTTTATTAAATATATACGTACCGATCGCAGATATGTATTTGGCTTTTATGTTTACTCAATTGCGAGCTCACGAGGCGGGATAGATTCTTGATCCACGCAAAATGTCCAACGTTGTTGTCTTCCACGTACAGCAAGTTGACGTGTTTATCTTTCTTTACCTCGCTTAGACGTATCGGGACAATGTTCTTTTCCTCGATACTATACACATTGATTGAGATATCGTTGGCAAGTTCGAATTTTTTAATTTGGTTCACAGCCACTGGAAACTCAATGTCCTGGAGATTTAGCACTGTTGTATAATGCGGGTACGATGATTCCCGATAAACATGATCTTCAGCTGGATATAAAGCGGCGACCACAGACCACGCGAAACACGCATTGTCTTTAGATTGCACGTTAATCACCGCTCTCTTCATCATTATTTCTCGTGGTAATTTAATATGGCACCCCGCGCGCATGGGATTATATTTATTTATATTTACAGTTAAATCGAGGATTCGCGACAACGCCCATCCGCTATCGCGTTCTTGAAATTCATCGAGCGAGGCAAGGGTAGGCTCGACGACGCGCCGCTCGTACCATTCGCGTACATCGGTTGTGCGAAAGAGTTCATAGTTTCTGGTATTGATACTTTTATTTGCGCGTTTGTCACCCGTCACGAATTCACCATTGAACACGGTATTAACTTTCACACTACAATGTTTTTTCAGCACGTTTTGCACGTGTTCGAGTACAATGTCTTTGGCATCCTCGAAAAATTGACGAGGCTCGATATGATTATGATTTATAACCGCGCCAGTTAATATGCGGCTCTCGAACGCCGTATCGATCTCTCGCCAAATCAATCCATGTTGTCGCATGCTGCATCCTGCACCCGCGTGTACAAAACGCCTGCGTAACGAGTTCTTCAACCCCTCGAGTCGCGCGATTCGGGCAATCAGCGATTGTCGAATCCCGATCGATAATCGTGGCCGTTTGATTCGACTTTGCTCTTCCAACGATTCTATATATTCGTCGCATCGTTGCTCCCACGCAATGTACTCCTCTATCGAATTTACTTGTGCAGATTGCTCGCGCAAATTTCGTTCGGTACTGTTTTCCGCCATATTTCCAAAAATTTTGCTAATAAGATGCGCTTATTAGTAGCTCTTGTCTCGGACCTCGTGGCAAAAATACTGGCTGAGTATGCCTTTTTACTTTAATTTTATATTCTATCTTGATGTCTCTTTCCATCATGTGTATCAACTAAATCTTTATTTCGCGGTTGGTCACGTACATTTTGGCTAATGTCGATTATTGCATTTTTGTCATCTAAAGATGATGTCAAATCTCAGATGCGTCACGAAAGTTTCAAATTACATGCTGCTGTTTATATTACTTTGCATTTTTGTGCATTCGGCTAAATCTCACACTTGGTGATGATGTCATCTCAGCCCAGATGCATCGAAAAAGTTTTAAATTACGTGTATATTAGCGCAATTTAATTTTGATAATTATTTTTATATTTCACGATTTGTCACGTTTTGACACGCGCGTTTGAATTCGATGTTATCGCAAAGCAGCCGTACATTGGCGCTTGAAAATTTTAGATTACATTGCATTTTTGTGCATTCGGCTAAACCTCACACCTGGTGATGATGTCATCTCAGCCCAGATGCATCGAAAAAAGTTTCAAATTACTTGTATATCAATGCAATTTAACCTTGATAATTATTCTTATATTTCACGATTTTGTCATGTTTTGACACGCGCGTTTGAATTCTGATGTCATCGCGAAGCAGCCGTACATCGGCGCTTGAAAAATTGAAAGAATATCGAGAAAGCTGTAGGTGCGTAAAGTAGATGAAGGGGCAAGAGTGGTATACGAGTCGTTTCTCCTTCTCCTAAATTTTCAATCTCCCACCACGCCATACTTTTGAAAAAAAGCGTTATATACTCGGTTAATTTTTATACGATCAGTGTCGTGTCAACTGCTAGTACCAACGGTCCACTGCTCATAACCGAAAGACAAAATGTACTCTCCTGAAGAAAGTACCAGCAACAGTTGCAAACGCATGAATTACTACGTTCCACGAGACGAAATTAAACCGCGCAAGAAACCACGAGATGAAATCAAATCGTACAAGAAACCATGTAATTTGTAAGTATTACAAATGTTTTATATATATATATTTTTTTCATATGTTTTTTCCATGCTATTTCATATTTAATTGTATTTTTCAGATATGGTAAACCTCGTTGTATACCACGTATTTTGGTACGCAGATTTGCTTTGACGCGCACTGGTTATAAATACTTGGATATTGGAATCAGCGTTGGAGTAACATCTTACGTGGAATTACATCTCGGCGATAACCGAGGCAATCAAATCGCATTACCTATTGACACATGGGAATCGCTAATGTTGAAACGAGTGGCTGTTGAACAGCTTGTACAAACGCCTAATCATGCGCCAATATGGATTTACGATTTAACAATTGAGATTGTTAAAATACATGATGCGAGTATTGTGAAACTTACATTACGCGATTCTTGCTTGTACATGAAACCGTCAACTATATTTTTTCTATTTGAACTCGAACATTGCGTTAATCATGAATATTTGAAACTGTGTGAGAATATAAAAGCTGTAAATGAGAGTTTCGATCGACTTGTCGTTAATTTGCAAGGTAATATGTTTGGTGCCGAAAAAGATGATGCTATTAAAATCTTGCGCGACGTCTATGATAAAACATCTGTCATAGATTGTGAACTATTAGCGTATGCTGTGGATGAACTTTTGTCTGAAACCTTGAGACGAGGTGATGTATTTTAATATAAATAAATGTGATAAAAATGAAAAAATGATTATGTATTTCTTTCGCTTCCCTTTCTTGCTTGCGCTATCCTTCTCCTACATACGTGCATGCCTCGCGTAAGCGTTCTTCGTAAAGTGATACATCCCCTACTCTAAAATGTTTAATCGAGACGATGTCTATCTCGTTGTATCCGCCACAAAGTATTTGACTGTTCGTAAGGTAGAAGAAGTGAAGTGAAAAAGTACAAAATGGCTCAAGAGATGATTGATATGTCGCGGCAAGCATCCAATTTTTATCAAAAGATATTAGATGCTGCAAAGGCTGCATTTTTACCATGGGTACGTAGTTTTGTGATATACCTTTTTGTACAAATTATGTATTATAATTTTTATATTATATTTACAGTGCCTCATCGATGTCCGCATAGACGGATTTGTAAATATACGGCATCGACAGAGAGTGCGTATGTTGCGGCGGATTGCACGAAAAGATCTTGCAGAATTATGGGGTGACACCCGAGAGGCCCGCGAGTGGGCGGAAATATTTCCGCTTAACGATATCTTTTGCCTTCGACAGCTTTTTGAGCTCGAACCTTATGATGATTACAGCGATTATTTCGGTGATGAAGATTGGGAACTGGAAGAGCTAAAAGAACCTCCGAACAAGAAGCATAGAATTAACTGTAAATATCTTCTTTATTAATAAATTTATTATTTATTAAATTTATTACGTTCAAACTAGATTAATATACTAATAAGATTTCTTTCTGTTTCAGAAGGAGCCTACATATTATATTATTTTTATTATTATTTTATTATTATTTTGATTATTAGTTTATTCTTTTTTAACCATACACACACACACACACACATACATTTTGTATTACACATAAATTATGAATAAATATTATTATTATATTTAAAAAAATGTCGATTATTTCTGCGCCTCCTTCTCCCACGTCCATGCCTCGCATTATCTCTCTCTCTCTCCCGCGAACGTTATCCTTTTCCCACGCCAATGCGGACTCTATCCTTTTCCTTCACGCGTGCATGCCTCGCGCTATCCCTCTCACTCCGCCTTGCGAACGTCGTATCATCCGCGTGCATGCTTCGCGCTATCTCTCTCTCTCTTTTACATGCATATTTAAATACTTTAAATAGTTGTCTGTGGAAACATGCTAACTTTTGTTTTCTTATCAAGAGCTGAGAGTAAGCGTTCTTCGTAAGTGATACATCTCCTACTCTAAAATGTTTAATCGAGACAATGTCTGCCCTGTCGTGGTTGTCATAACGTTTCGAGCAGTGAGTGACGAAAAGTTTAAGTGAAATTTGAAAAATGCCGTCGTTGATTGAATTGGTGCTGCAAGGGGGTCGGCCGTACGCGTCGTGGTGGGCAAAGGATCTCGCAATGGGGCTATTGCGGGTTTTGCTGAATCTGGTGTGTTTCCAAAGAGTAAGTAATATTTGTTTTATATTAATTATTTATAATATATTAATTATTTATAATAAATATTCTAATTCGATTTAATTTAATTTATAGTATCAATATATGAGCGAGATCCAGATCCCTGGATTTGTCAACATTAAACGCCGGCAACTTGTACGAGCGCTGCGCCGGCACGAGCGCGAGTTCCTCGAGGACGTATGGGAGGATAATGGCCCGGACGGTCTTCATTTAGACCTAAGACGTCTCTTCGGGCTCGAACCCTATGAGGAACCCTATGTGATGGAAGAATCGTGGGACGAGCCTCCGAGCAAGAGGTCAAAGAATTAATTGTAAGTATCTTCTTTTTAAAATTTATATTAGATTTATAAACATTAAATTAATATACTAATAAGATTTCTTTCTGTTTCAGATGGAGCCTACATATTATATTATTTTTATTATTATTTTATTATTTTTTCTATTATTATTTTTATTTTTATATTTTATATATATATTTTTTTAAACACACACACACACACACACACACACACATATTTTGTATTACACATAAATTATGAATAAATATTATTATTATTATTATTATATTTAAAAATGTTTGTTGATTATTTCTGCGCCTCCTTCTCCCACGTCCATGCATGCCTCGCGCTGTCTCTCTCTCTCTCGCGAACGTTATCCTTTTCCCACGCCAATGCGGACTCTATCCTTTTCCTTCACGCGTGCATGCCTCGCGCTATCTCTCTCACTCCGCCTTGCGAACGCCGTATCATCCGCGTGCATGCTTCGCGCTATCTCTCTCTCTCTCCCAAGTGCATCCTTCGCGCTATCCCTCTCCCAAGTGCATGCCTCGCGCTATCTCTCTCTTTCTCCCAAGTGCATGCTTCGCGCTATCTCTCTCACTCCGCCTTGCGAACGCCGTATCATCCGCGTGCATGCTTCGCGCTATCTCTCTCTCTCCCAAGTGCATCCTTCGCACTATCCCTCTCCCAAGTGCATGCCTCGCGCTATCTCTCTCTTTCTCCCAAGTGCATGCTTCGCGCTATCCCTCTCTTACACCTACTCGCGCGGGTCCCTCGCCTATCGGTTAGGACGCGGTCACCCTCCCCCTCTCCGCGGACCCTTCGCCTACCGGTTAGGACGTGCGGACTTCTCGCTTATCGGTTAGGACGCGGTCCCTCTCCCCGCGGACCCCTCGCCCACCAGTTAGGACGCGCGGACTTCTCGCCTATCGGTTAGGATCCGCGGACCGCTCGCCTATCGGTTAGGACGCGATTCGCTCGCGTGACGTCATACCCCCCCCCCCCGCGTAACGTCACCCCCCTTGCCCTGATTTCCCCCTCGCCCCTCACCCCCCCTCAGAGCCCCTGGCTTAGAATCCGCATAGTATCACTACTGTAATGATTTTAAATTTTCTGAAAAAGAAAACTAAAAATCTTTAAATTATATAAATTTAGGATCTGAATGTGAAGAATATCTCGAAAGTTTAATGAAAAAGGGACGCGCAGACATAATTGGAAATGTTCGAGATAATTGTCTACAATTTTACGTGACTGCTACCGAGGAAATTAGTAAAAGATTGCCCATTAAAGATAAATTTTTATGTAAATTAACAGTTTTCCAATTCAACACAGCATTATGTAGTATTGACAGAGAAACATCATTTAATGATGTTTCTTTTATTGCTCAAACCCTCGGTGGCTTTGACGAAAATGCTTTAAAAAAAGAGTGGCATACTTTACATCTAGATTTTACAACAGCAGAAAAAGAACATTTTTCAAAATTAAACTTTGATGAGATGTGGAAAGAAATTTTAAAACGTAAATATCCTAACATGAAGTCTCTTTTGAATGCTGTTAGATCGCTTCCAAATTCAAATGCCGACCCAGAAAGAATATTTTCTTTACTAACAGATCTAAAAACAAAAAAACGAAATAAGCTTTCGTCCACAAGTATAAACGCACATCGTACAAGTATAAACCCACATATTATAATGTGGTATGATATGGCTACAGGCGAAGATCCACGTTAAAAAAATCTTACGCGCCATTGGTGGTACCTCATATAGGTGGTGTGGAAAATCATCATTCAGTATCGTTTGACAACGACACAAACGTATAAATGTGGTCCGTATATACGTTTGTGTATTGTAATGATATTGTAAATATGTATGTATAGAAACTAAAGTTAAATATTATTATATGACATATTTTTTAAATATTTAAAATTTCTTATAGTACTTCTCATTATTTTTAATCATTTGTCAGACAATCGATACATTTCTCGTACAATAAAATGTATGATTTTTCCTTTTGTTGTCTCCACACGGATATTCCTTCTTTCAAATCATCGATTTAAAATGCATTTTACGTGGATTAAAAACTTTAAGTAATTTATATACGTATCTTAATCATAAATATATTATATAATAGATATATAATAGATAATATATCTCATACAAAAAGGCTGAAAAAAACATTTAAGACATAGCAAGAAGCGACAATCGAGAAGCGACCAAGCGACGTGTGACGTGTACCGCCCTGTCTTCGTACCGGCTCGATAAGAAGGAGAGAGACAGAAAACAGTATATCTGTCCTCTTCTGCTATCCGAAGCCAGCCGAAGCGCCGAGCTCACACGTACGCGGTTTGCGCTTGTGTGCGTCATCCCCTCCACTACGGTTGCGTGTTGCTAGCATGGCCATTCTGGCATCACTGGTCATGGTCGCGTTTATGAGCGTTCGTTGTTAACAATATACTTTTGTATGTTAATTTATCCTTTTCCGTGTATGTGAGACTATCAGGAATTTTCATAAAGATTAATTCGTATAAACCGGGGTTACCGATGTATTTAATTTCATCTATAAGTATGGAGTCATCCGCGTCTACATCGAATCACCTATTGCCAAGCATCGCGCCTTTCGCGCTAATGTACACTCCGTAAACGTGATCGATCTCATTCGGCGCTTCTCCGCCGAGAAGAGCCCCCATGTATTTTCGTCCCAACGGTCCTAGCCGACAGTGCGACATTTCGCGATCTTGAGAAGTTCGCGAAGTTCGCTTAACGGGCGTTTCAAACGTCGAGGACGACTCGAGATTCTCGGGTTCGAACGCTTCCTCTTCAGTTTCGTCCCGCGCGAATGGATCTCTCTCGATAGGATACACGTTTGACGGAGTAGAAACGGCGTCTAATCGTCGTCGCGCTCGTATTCGTTTCACTTTAGGTTTTTTCCAAGCGGGAGTCAACTCTTCCTCCTTCCATTTTTCCTCCTTCCATTTTTCCTCGACGCTCGTCGTTACGGGCGAGGCGTCGATCGCGTCTCGCTTTATCGTTTCGCGTTTAATTTCGTCTCGCTCGATCTCGTCTCGCTCGGCGCGCTCGGCGATGCACCGCAGCGGTTCGACGATTGGCTTGAAACGGTTCTTCATCGCGATCTCGTTCTCCATTTTGCCGGTCTTCAACGCTCTGTGTTTTTTACGAATCGATGCGCGCGTCTTAGCGATCTCTTTCGCCGTCTTCTCTCGTTCGCCGATATCCGTCGCAGCCATCGTGATTAACGAATCGATTTTTCTCGCTCGCGGGAGGGAGAGCGATCGACGCGTTCGACGTATTCGCGACGACTGATCGCTCTACGGTACGGCGAAATCGTTAAACCCTCGCCTGTATCTGCCGGCGCGAAGCGCGCTATCTTTGTCGATCACTAGGAAACCATATCTATATCGCCAACACACGCGACATAGCGCGTGAAAATTCTCATACGACATATCCATGTTCACGTGATCGTTGTATGCGTGACGCAAATTAGTGCCATCTTGTTCAAAAAGAATCAACAAATTCGCGTTATCTCGAATCAAATGCTTTGGTATTTTAGCGTACATTTGGCACAGATAGAAGCAATCGACGTTCGAGTGTCGACCCATAGCGAAGTACTCTCTAATAGTATTCTGTTTGTCGCACGCTACGTCGTCGAATACGAATATAGAATTCGGAAGCGCTTCGTTAGGCGAAATAACGTCAGAGTTATCGGAAAATGTGAAATAACCTATATCTTCCATGGGTGCCAATAAATTCTCTAAATACTGATATTTAGGCTGCTGCAACGACTTCGAGTAAATGTAAACGTTCTCGAAGCGTACGCCGTGCGGGCTCTCCAACAAACTTATCAGCGCGTTCGTTTTACCGCAATTAGAGGGACCGCAAATGAGGCAGCGAATAGCGCTCGGTAATAGACGACCGTGTCTGCGCGCTTCCTCCGACGGTCGCGCCCTACCGTCGAGGTTCGTCACCGTTATCGCGATCGGCTGCCGCACGAAGTGCATTCCTCTCGCCGCGCGCGTGCGCGGTACACTCGCGCGAGGCAGGGCGAGATCTTTTTATTTATATACGAATAGATCACCGTCGATCGCGCAGTAGCGAATCGCGCGCGGTGAATCGAGATGTTAATTTTACTAGTAGACGGTGTCGATATTCTCGATTTCACCACCGATCAATTGCGGTTTATCCCGAAAGTAATTTTACTAAAGCACTTCGGTCGCTATGTGGAACGATTGTGGGAGAAACTGCCTGAACATATAAGAGTGGATCCGGAGGTGCGGCGCTACCGTCGATGCCTGGAGCATTACAATGGTCCCTGGCAACAAACGCACATCGACGGCCCGGCGTCGCTCGTTAAAGATTGCGGCGAATGCAATTCGCGAAGCGGCGGTACGGTGTAATCGGTAATATCAGCGGCGCCGGCTTATTGAATAGAGCGATAAACGCGCTCCCCTTCGAATTACACATATCCGGATATCAATTTTGCGGGCCGGGTACCCGTCTCGCGAAACGACTCGCGCGAGGCGATCGAGGCATCAATCCTCTGGACGCGGCCTACCGCGAGCACGACATCGCGTACTCGCGGAGCGGCGAGCTCGCCGATCGACACGCCGCCGACCGCGCGTTCGCTGAGAGAGCGCACGAGCGCGTCGCGGCGAAAGACTCGACTCTCGGCGAGAGAGCCGCCGCGACGGCTGTATGGATAGTGTTGCGTCCCTGCGAGTCGTCTGTGGAAGTTAATCCTGAAGTTGCTCCCGTCTCTAAGAGATCATCTCCAAACACGTCGCTAAGGGTTGTTGTAAAACAACGGCGGACATCTTGAGGGAGAGATCGGCCATCTTGAGTCTCGCGACGAATGTCATTCCGGGCGGACATATTTGAGATTACGATTACCGTTATTACCCGTTCTGTGTTCCTTGTTTAATTGTGTGTTCTGTGTTATTATTAAAGTTCCTTCTGTTCTTTTAAAAGAGTGTTAATCATTTACGTCGCGGTACGCGAGTGCCGTTTGTGTCGCGCGTGTTCGAGTATTATCGAAGTCGACGCGCGGACGCAACATTTTGGGCGCTCGTCCGGGATCGAGCATACAACGAGCTATGGCTACGGGAAATAAGCGGCAAGATTCAACTGGAGTCACGACACGGAAAAGACTTCGAGCTGGGACTCCACTCCGTACCGCAGAGATGGTAACGGAAGCTGCGACATCAGGGCCGTCTTTGGAGGCGGTTACTCTCCAATCTGCGCTGAGAGAGATCCAACAGCTACGCAAGGAACGCATACAGCGGCTGACTACGAGGCACAGTTACATCAGCGTGATGAAATGCTTCGTGGAATGGAGGAGAGGATGCGACAACTGGACTATACCAACAACCAGCTAAGTCGTTTTAATAATAGAGAGATATTAGAGCGAACTGAGCGCGGAAATTTAAATAATGAAGTCGGTTATAAATTGAAGCCTGACATTTTCGACGGAAGTGTTCCTTTGCTAGAGTTCTTCGCTCAATTCCATCTGATAGCACGGGCGAATATGTGATCTGATTCGGTTAAAACGGTCGCGTTAGCGTTATGTTTAAGGGGACGAGCGCGTTCCGTATTAGATGGAATTTTTTAGATAGAGAATTTAAAGTTCGAGGAATTAAAATCAAGGTTGGAATTGCGTTTTGGGGAAGGACATTTAGCCCATACATATTATACGTAGTTCACTAACAGAAAACAAAAAAATTCTGAAGATCTAGCTACATAGGGCGCAGATTTGGAACGTCTCTCGCGATTGGCTTACTACGAATGCTCACACGAGGTGAGAGATAAAATTGCTTGTGCGCAATTTGTCGCTGCGTTATCAGACGGTTTTATTAAACGCACGTTACAATTAGAGGGTGTGACTTCTTTGAAATTAGCTTTAGAAAGAGCCATGGCCGTTAAGGTTATTCAAGAAAGTAGTTTCAACAAGAGAAAGGACAAAAGAAATAATTTTCAATTCAGAAATGAAAAGAATAGATTTGATTTCATTAAATATAATAGGAGTACAAAGAAAGAGGAAGGGAAAAAAGATAATAAGAATTTGGAGAAGAATAAATCTTTTAATAGAGTGCAAAGGAGCTTTGTTAAAAATAAAGAGTGCTGGCAATGTGGAGTACAGGGACACTACCCGTCAGAATGTCCTGCATTAACTAGCAAGGAAAACAAGGGTTAGTCGAGCTTTACGGGGCAAGTTCCGCTAACAAGGTCAGTGCCCCGAAAATTATTTATAAATGCTCTTCGATAAATAAAGTTAAGAAAGATTTCTTTAGTTATAAGGGAAAGATTGATGGAGAATTTTGTATGTTCAAAATTGATACGGGTTCCGATATTTCGATTTTGAATGAAAGATTGGCTAAGGGGCTTAGCCGGCGGATTGATGAAAACTATTGTAGTTTGAAATATCCGACAGGTGAAACGGTTGTAATTCGTAATAAAGTCGTCGTGAGAGTAGAATTGGGAAGATATTCCCCAGATGTTCCTATGTTGATAGCTAGAATTTCAGATGATTGTATTCTAGGGACTGACTTTCTTGAGGTGATCAATTTGGAAGGAGTCTTTGAGCCTGTTTTTAGAAATGGTGCACAACGGAATCGTGAAGAATTTTCTTGTTCTCGAATAGATTCGACGGAAAAAGTTCCTAATTTCTTGAAGAAACTTTTTGAGGAAAATTCAGGAAATTTAGATTCTGAACAGAAGGGTGTTTTTGCTGAATTTTTAAATGAATTTCAGGATATATTTTCGGAAGATATAACTGCAGGGAATTGCGAAGTTGTGGAGCACAGCATTAACATAAGGGATTTCGAACCTATCAAACAAGTTCCACGCCGGGTTCCTATACATCTCAGAGGGAAGGTGGACTAGATTATTCAAGAAATGAAATCACAAGGTGTGATCGAGGAATCTCAGAGTCCATGGGTTTCTCCTGTGGTATTAGTAAAGAAAAAGGATGATTCATTAAGATTTTGCGTTGATTACAGAAAGTTGAACGCTGTTACGATCAAGGATTCTTATCCATTACCTCGTATTGAGGATATTTTGGATCGTTTATCAGGAAATTCTTGGTTTTCGACTCTGGATTTGAAAAGTGGATATTGGCAGATAAAGGTTCGGTCCGAAGATAGGGAGAAGACAGCGTTTTCCATAGGGAATGGATTATGGCAGTTTACCGTGATGCCATTTGGCTTATGTAATGCTACAGCGACTTTTGAGCGGTTAATGGAAAAAGTTCTGAGGGAAATTTTGTTTAAAATTTGTTTGGTGTGGGTAGGTACGGGATAGGAGATCTATCGCTTTAGGATACTACCCAACTTATCTTATTTGAAGGTAGATAAATGAATGAGTTGGCTTTTTAAGCATAAAGTGTGTTTATTTCTCATCAATAGCGCAAGTTGCGATTACACGCATAATAATTATTATTGTTATTGCACATGGGCTTATGTCTGCCCCCGCGTCTCTTCGTCTGGGTCGACGCGTCGGCCGTCCTCTTGAGACCAGGAAACGTGATCGGACTGGTCTGCGTCCCACAAGTTCTCTGCCTTGAGTACTCCTTAAGAGGCGAGATTTTGATAGGCGAAATCAGCGGCGGTATTTTCCACGTCTTCGCTGGGGACGCCAAGATTCGCTCTAGTCGCGGCAGAGAGATAGGCCGGTCCTTCTTGGTTTCCGTGCCGGAATGCCCGGCAATCAGCTTTGGCGGGCTAGCGCCGAATAGAGCCTGAAACCGGTCCTTGCTCCGCTGTTTCCTCTCTGCGTGGGGGTCGCTGGTCGACTGGGCGTCGGATCGTACGTTCTCCTTGGAGGGGCCACTGAATGGTGGCCAGCGGCCGGAGACCACCGGTGAATCCGCACCAATGGGCGACAGTGTTCCGTCACTGACCGTGATTGGGGAGCAGGTGCCGGCAATCGTCGGGGAGCAGGTCCCAGTGGAAGACGGCGACCGGGCGCCTGATGATGTTGTACGAGCGCGGGAGGCGAATGGCGATCGGGCGCTTAACGCTGATGGCGGCCGGGCGCCGGGCGACGCTGGCGACTGGGCGCCGACTGATGGCGAACGAGCGCCGGGTGACGCCGGCGACTTGGCGCCGACTGATGGCGGACGAGCGCCGGAGGCGGATGGCGATCGAGCGCCTAATGCTGATGGCGGCCGGGCGCCGGAGGTGGTTGGCGATCTGGCGCCTAATGGTCGAGAGCTGCTTGTATTAAGCGTGCTCTCCTCCACCTTCCTCTTCTTGACCACCTTGTGGAGTGGCGTCGGACGAGTCCTTCGCCGGATGGCGATTTCGGCTACCGTGGGTAGCGGAACGGTATCTCTTATCCGTGGCGTCGTGGATGGTGCGGCGACTGGCGCCGTATTGCGGACCAACGTTTAAGGCGACTTGCGCTGGAAGGTGGGCGCCAAGAATCTTCTTCGTCTGTCGAGAGTTAGCGTCTAGCGCTTTCTTCTGCCTTGTTCTCCAACGTCTTAGCGACTTGCGCTTGACAGTAGGCGGCTGGCGCCTATGACTTTCTTCGTGCTTTCTCTGCAGGGGGTCTGACCTATATTCCAGCCGGACGGCTTTCTACTTGCAGGTTGGCCCGGGCGCCTTGCGCCGCCTAGCGGTGCTGCCCGCAACAATGCGCGGCTGCGCTATATGCCCGCCGGACTGCTATCCACATTCTTGTTGTCCCGAGCGCCTTGCGCCGACTAGCGGCGTCTCCCGCACTACGCGCGGATGGGCGAGCGCTTGCGAGAAACGATAATATTTCGCAAATATCGCGCTGCCGTAATTTTGTGGTTGCTGTAGGCCGCCACATTTGGTATACTTAGACGATGTTATCGTCTTCAGTAAAACATTTGTGGATATGATGGCTAATCTGAGGACGGTTTTTCTTCGTTTCCGCTCAGATAATTTAAAAATTAACCCAAAGAAGTGTTCTCTTTTAGGAAGGCAAGTCAAGTATCTCGGCCATGTTGTTTCTGAATTAGGAATTACTACGGATCCCGAACAGTGATGCCAGAATGCCCACGCTAGCAACACGCAACCGTAGTGGAGGGGATACGCACACAAGCGGAAACCGTGTACATGTAATGCGCAGAACGCTCTGCGCATTACAATTGGATGTGCTTGGTCCTCTTCCTGCTACTTCGGCAGGGAATCGATATTTGTTGGTTGTGATCGATTGTTTTACAAAGTGGGTCGAGGCTCTTCCACTAAAGAATATTAGAGCCAATACCGTAGCAGAAGCTTTTGTGAATCAGGTTGTTTCTCGTCATGGTGTTCCTCTGGAAGTCCATACTGATCAGGGGAAGAATTTTGAGTCTAAAGTTTTTCGAGAGATGACGCGTTTACTAGGAGTAAAGAAAACCAGAACAACTGCATTACATCCTCAATCGGATGAGCAGGTTGAACGTCATCACCAAACGATTCTGAATTACTTGACGAAATTTATTTTGGAAAATCAAAAAAATTGGGATAATTGGATTCCAATGTACCTATTAGCTTATCATTCGTCAAGACATGAAGCTACCGGTGTCTCTCCAGCAGAATTATATTTTGCTCAGGATTTAAGGTTACCTTTGGATTTGTTGCGAGGAAGCCCTCCGGAGCAAGAGAAAGAGATTTCAATTGGTAGTTATGTGAGGAGGTTAAGGGAGAAATTAGAAGATGTTCATAAGTATACTCGACAACGGTTAGAAATTAAATCGCTTCGATCAAAGGCGCGGTATGATCAAAGAGCTCGTCAAGTTTATTTTGATATAGGTCAGAACGTCTGGTTCTATAATCCTCGTAGGATTAAAGGGAGGGCTCCCAAGTTACAAAGTAATTGGGAAGGCCCCTATAGAATAGTGAAAAAACTTGGTGATGTTGTTTTCGCTATTCGAAAATCGAATAGGCATAAAAGTAAAGTTGTTCATGCTGATAGGTTAGCCCCATTCTATGAAAGACAAATTTTTAATTAGGGAAGTTTATTGTGACCCAATGTAATATAATGTTTGAACCATTAATTATAATATTTGTTGTGCTGATGAGTGCATTATTTGGTTTTGTGTTTGTTCTTGTAAGGGATGGCCTTCGCAGAAAGTTACGAGATGAAAGGATTGGGACTATTAGAGCAACTGTCGAACTGTGAAGAAAGAAGACTGTCTCGCCCACGGTTTTTGATCCGTGGTTTTCCCGTGCGGACGAAGGGCAAATGCCGAGACAGGGACTTGGGGAATCCTCATTTGAGGATGTTGAGTCCACGGTAGATACCCCCCTCTTGTCCGAAGATTTCCTTCTTGAGAAACGGCAGCATGGGATATTTCTACAAGTCGGGCGAGGAGCGGAGAACAAATTAAGCAGTGAGAAGATTTGTTGGAGTCATCTGAGCCCTAAATATTGGTGCTCGGTAACTTGTAGCAGCAGCTCAAGGTAGAGCAAGAAACCGATTTGGTACCCTGAAGTTGACGAGAATGAAGAGGGTTCGATGGCAGTATCCTGTATATTCCTGGAAGGTGTGTAATTGGGGCCGATAAATAATGGCGCTCGGTGACCTGTTGCAGCAGCTCAGGGTAGAGCAGGAAGTCATTAAGGCACCCTGGAGTCAACGCCTTGGAAGAAGAGGACAACGGTCAACCCATTCAATTTAGAAGAGCCCTTCTACCATTGATTGTCGAGACGACAATCATGAAGAGGGGGAATAGTGTTGCGTCCCTGCGAGTCGTCTGTGGAAGTTAATCCTGAAGTTGCTCCCGTCTCTAAGACATCATCTCCAAACACGTCGCTAAGGGTTGTTGTAAAACAACGGCGGACATCTTGACGGAGAGATCGGCCATCTTGAGTCTCGCGACGGATGTCATTCCGGGCGGACATATTTGAGATTACGATTACCGTTATTACCCGTTCTGTGTTCCTTGTTTAATTGTGTGTTTTGTGTTATTATTAAAGTTCCTTCTGTTCTTTTAAAAGAGTGTTAATCATTTACGTCGCGGTACGCGAGTGCCGTTTGTGTCGCGCGTGTTCGAGTATTATCGAAGTCGACGCGCGGACGCAACAATAGCTATGAAATCGAAAACGAAACTTGGAATGGGCGCGACGAGAATCAAGAGAAAGAAGAGCAAAAGGAAGACGACCGCTACGAGGAAAAGAACGCTTCCGATAGCGAAACGTGGCG
The DNA here is from genome assembly GCA_009859135.1 of Formica selysi. Classification (NCBI taxonomy): domain Eukaryota; kingdom Metazoa; phylum Arthropoda; class Insecta; order Hymenoptera; family Formicidae; genus Formica; species Formica selysi. The sequence goes on from CM020821.1 coordinate 25,238, forward strand.
GCTTCTTGTCCCTGCTGCCGTTATTGGGAGCTCTCGGTTCTTTGGCTGGAGGAGCGGCGGGAATCGCGAAAACGGTGAACGATCGCAAAGCGGCGCGACGACAGTTGGAGGAACTGCAGCGTTACGATCGCGCAATGAAGTGTGGTGGTTTATACCTCGCACCGTACAAGCGCGGAAGTGGCGCGTCCGCGACGAGAAGAAGTGGAAGAGCTAAAAAAAAACTTCGCGTAAACAGACGCTAGGGATTCTCCCATCCGTCGGGGTAACGACGAACGAACAGTTAAATCGCGCGGCGATATTCTTGCGCGTGCCTCACTTTAGAGGCGTGTTTATGCGCGACGCGCTTCCATCGCGGGCGCGCCGCGATGAGAGCGGCATCATGAATTTAGACGACGCATCCGGCCCGGGTACTCATTGGGTGGCATACGCGAAAAAAGGGGGCGACGCGATCTATTACGACAATTTCGGCAATCTTCGTCCTTCGCGCGAACTCGCGCGTTATCTCGGGCGCGATGCAAATATTTGATACAATCGTCGCTCCGAGCAAACGTGCGATCAGAATATCTGTGGACAATTGTCTTTGATTTCTCCGGGGGTCGATTGGAGGAATCGCACGCTATATTATCGACCGTCGTTCGTCGATCGAGCGCAGTTCGATTACTCTCGTCAATCATGTCGCTAACTCTTACTCTTTCCGGACGAAGCAGCATTCTCGCGGCGAGTTACTTTCCGCCTCTGGATTTAAACAACGATGATTACGAGTTAGGTTTAACCAATTTCGAGACTTATAACACGATACCGAATGTAAATTCCACGAATAATAAATTTTACTTTGACGACAACGACGAGGTTATCGCGATTCCAGTGGGATCTTACGAGTTAAGCGCTATAAGCGCGTATCTAAGAGCCGCGATTCATCGCAAACGACGAGCGAGAGAGGAGAGACGAGAGCGCGGAAACGAGGAACTGGAAACGAGTGATGACGATTATATATACAACGTCGACGACGACCGCGACGACTATTTCGAAGATGATGACAACGGTGATAAGAGTGAAAATTCTATAACGCTTCGCGGTAACGATAACACTATGAGAAGCGAGATTAAGTGCGCCTATCGAGTAAATTTCACAAAACCCGATAACATCGGTTCGCTACTGGGTTTCTCGTCTCGCGTGTTACAATCGAATAAATGGTACGCGTCCGATACACCAATAAATATTATGGCTATTAATCTCATTAGAGTAGAGGGCAACGTCACGACAGGAGCGTATCACAACGACAAATCCGCGCATACTATACACGAGTTCGCGCCTAATGTTCCACCCGGATATAAAATGTCGGAGATCCCGACGCAGATCATTTAACTCCCGATCGCGCGGACCATTACCGATATAAATGTGCGTGTCATGGATCAGAACGGAAGACTAATCGATTTTCGCGGCGAAGAGATCACGGTTCGTCTGCACGTGCGACGAAGACGATAGAAAAACGCGCGATGCTCGTAGTGAACGGGTCGAATGCGAGAAACGCGCCCATCGTCGCTATCGCGTCGCCCCTAGACGCGAAAAAGAGAAAGAAAAAGGGAGGAAGGTTAACCGCCGCCAACGTGGCTTTCCTGCGCTCTTTGGGCTTCGTTGTACCGAGAACCGTTTCTCCGTAAAAGCGGAATGTGCGACATTCTAAGCATCGACGGGGAGCCGATCTTTGACGATCGTATCGTCAAGATCGAAACTCACACATACAATCCTTACGCCAATACTACGTTTGGGAATAGCGACGAGATACGAATTCCTATACAACAGCAAGATCTGTACACATTACCGTGCGATAGTTTTCTCTACATAGAAGGTAGACTCGAGTCTAAAGAGTTGCCGAGTGCGCAAGAGGAAATCGCGTCGGTGACGAGGCTGGTGAACAATTGCGCGGCGTTTATGTTCGAGGAGATTCGCTACGAGCTCGACGGTGTGGAAATCGATCGAAGCAGAAACGTTGGGATAACGAGTACGATTAAGAATTACGCGTCGCTGTCAGTCGAAAAAGGCAAGATATTAAAGAACGCCGGAAGGGACTTATCGGCGGTAACTCATTCGTCGATCAACGATTTCAACTTTTGCGTACTTCTCAACGTGTTACTAGGTTTTTGCGAGGATTACAAGCGTATCGTGATCAACGCGCGACACGAACTTATTCTGATACGAGCGCGTAATGATAACAATTGTATCATATCGCGCGAAACGCAAGAACCTAAAATCGTTTTATTAAAGATACAGTGGCGAATGCCTCATATAGTGTTAAACGATATTAATAAATTAAGGTTATTGCGCACGTTGGATAGCGGACGATATCTGAGCGTCGCTTTTCGCTCGTGGGATCTCTACGAATTTCCGCTTCTACAGAGCACGACTAAACATTCGTGGGCTGTCAAAGCGGCGACGCAACTCGAGAAACCGCGATACGTTATCTTCGCGCTACAGTCCGGAAAGAAGAACGTTCTATCCGAGAAGCCTTCCCTATTCGACGACTGCAAACTAAATAATGTCAAACTGTATCTTAATTCCGATTTTTATCCTTACGACGACATGAATTTGGATTTCGATAAGCGCAAAGTCGCAGTGCTATACGATATGTACTCGAAATTTCGAAGAACGTACTACGGATGCGACAATGACGAAGCGCTCTTAAATCTGAATAAATTTTTAGTCTACGACACATTTCCCTCTCCCCCCACCCGCGTCGAATTCGCCGACGATAAAAATAGGCGTCTCGCCGAACGCGCGAATCAATCGCGCCCGGCGTCTCTCGATAGTTTCCCGCGTCTTTCCCCGCTCCGCGCGATGACTAACGCGAAGACGGTTCTTCTCGTCCTTTTTTTTTTTGTTTCGCTGTGGAATCCATCATGATACTCCCGCCCTCCGGGTAGAGGACGTGGGTTATGTGGGACTCCTTGTTCCCCTTGGCCGATCCACGAATGGATCGGCCAGGGGGCCCAATACCTACCGCACTAAAACCACAGCGGGTGCCTTCGCTGGCACTTATAGGGGTGGCAGGGAACTGCGTTTGCATGACTTCCTGCCACCCCACGACCTTACCTTTCCCGGGAGAGCACCTTCCCCGGAGGGAAGATACTCTCCCCCCCGCGAATTTCATCCTGCAGGACCTACCCGATTGTGGCGCAGGGGGCACCGCCCTCATGCCACGCCCTCCCAAAAAGTTTGGGGGGCGGGGTCACGGCTCGAGTGTTCCCACTCTAGCCGCCACCCCCCGCTCCCGGAACGAGACTCCCTCCCTCTCCCAAAGGGAGATGAGATTCGGTCAGCGTTCCGGGAGCCCTACTTCTGGGAGTTCCCCCCCAGAAGGGTGGGGGGGAAACCCGTCCGCAGGCAGTGGGGCCCTCCCACCAGCGCTCTAAGGCACCGGTGAGAGGGACCCCGACTGCCGCGTCCCTACCCGGGGGGCCACGTGCAATGGGACTCCTAGCGAGTCCCTGTGGTCCCCCTGCCCCCCGGCCGCGGTTCCCTCCCTAGCGGGATTCGACCATCGGCCCGGGGGCATTGCCGAGGCCCTCCCCCGGGGGAGGAACTCGGCATGGGCGGGAGCAGGTGTCGCCCGACTCCCGGCCGCAGGGCTTACGCCGTGCGGCCACCAGCCGGGCGACACCCGCCCCCGCACTCCTCCTTAGACTGCACCGCCCTAACGGGCCTCCTCTTCCACAACCGGGCGAGGGGGGCACCGCGCCCCTCGCCCAACCTCCCTCTACCTCTTCGCCCCATCCGGGGGGCGTCTTCTTCTCCTGCGACGGGGGTGTCCGCCTCCGCGTCCCCGCCTCGGCGGGCCGTCCCCGCCGCCGCCCCTTCTATTACGGGTACCCTCTCTCCCTCGCGCCCTCCCGGCCACGGTCCCCCAGGGCCCGACCCGCCCCCGGCCACCACCACGGCAGTTTCTTCGCCCAGGCAGCCAGGAGGGGTCGTCCCTCTCCTCCCAGGATTCCGGGGTGAGAGCAAGTCTCCCCCATCTTCCCCGTCTCTCTCGCTCTTTTTCGGCCTTCTCCTTCTGCAACATGACACTGGTGCAGAAGAAGGAGGCCGCCTCCCAGGCTTCCTTGCTCCCGACCATCTTTTGAATGATGGCCGGGAGCGATAAGTCGTTCCCTATTTTTTCGACAAGGACACGGCGCTTGTCTGCCCACGCTGGACAAAATTCCAGCGTGTGCTGCGCCGTGTCCCTGTCTTCGTCGCAGTGGTGGCATTGCGTGGTGCGCTCCTTCCCTATTTTGTGCAGGTACTCGCCAAAGCAACCATGCCGGCGAGCACCTGCGTCAGATGGTATGACATCTGTCCATGGGACCTGCTCACCCACTCTTCAAGCACAGGTCCCACGGCCCCGACGACCCTATTTCCCGAATTGGATGGGGGGATGTTCCTCAGCCATTCCCCCCATTCCTCCAACAGGCGTCGTCGGGCCTGAGTTCCGACAATGCCCCGAACCCTCTCCGTAATTTGGTAACCCTCCCCACGGAGCTCCTTTATTCTGACATACGTCCGTTTATAGGCGCATGCCTGAAGCTCCATGGGGGCAATCCCGCGAGGGTCGAGGCCGCTGCATGCGACATCGTCCTGTAGCCGCGGACGAAGCGTGTGGCTATCCTCCTCTGTATTCTCTATATCCTCCTCTTGTTTCTTAAAGGACGTCGAAGGACGTCTTGAATACGCCTCCTAGCCACCGCCTCGTCCGCCAAAACTGGTGACCCGTAGAGAGTCACCGAGTTGACCACTGCCGCATACAGCTTGCGCACACGGTCGTCCGGCCCCCCTAGGTTGGGCAGCAGGCGGCTGAGTGCCGCCGCTACCTCATTAGCCTTCTCCGCCAGACGACCGAAATGCGCGTAGAAACGCCAGGCACCGTCCAGCCAAAGCCCTAGGTATTTCATGCTGGGCCCCAGCCGGACGGGGATGCCATCCACCATGACGTGGGTCTCTGGTGGCTTCCCCCGAGAGCCATCATGGAAGAAGATGGCCTCCGTTTTATGGGGAGCCACCTTGAGACCAACTCCTTTATTGCGCGCACCACGTATGCCACCGCGATGTTCGCCATACTCTTCGCTTCCCCCCAGTCGTTCCCCCCGGCCAGGACTATTGTGTCGTCTGCATAGCAGACGACACGACAGCCAGGGGGGAGGGCAGAACGCAGCACGGTGTCGTATGTGATGTCCCATAGCAGCGGGCCCAACACTGACCCCTGCGGGACACCACACGACACACTCCTTCCGCAAAGAGTACCGGACTTGTCCCGGTACTCTAGGCTCCTGTCCCGGAAGTAGGCCTTAATGACCTCCACGAGATATTGAGGGGCGCTGTGGTCTGATAAGGCGCCCCTTACCTTTCCCCAGGGCAGGGTGTTGAAGGCATTGGCAATATCCAACGCCATGCCAACAACAACCATGCCCTCTTCAGCCTCGGATTCCGCGAACTGACGGACACGCAGAATTGCGTCCGTCGTAGATCTATGTTCGCGGAACCCGAACTGGTCCTCGTGGAGGTCAGGCCCCACTTCCTTCATCCGCCTGACTAGACGGTCGGCAACTATTCGCTCAAATATTTTGCCGATCTCGTCTAGCAGGCAGATAGGCCTATATGCGGAATGCGCTCCATCCGTTCTGCCCCCTTTTGGAATGAGGCATAGTTTGGCCTTACCCCAGACTGGGGGGAATTCTCCCAACCTCAGACAATCGGTCAGCAGCCGTCTAATCGGTCCCGATATGTGTATCAAGGCATACAGCCAGACCCTGCCGGGAATGCCATCCGGCCCCGGGGCTTTGTTGCCCCGGACCCTGAGTCTTCTGGCAATCCCGGCCAATTCCGCACCAGACACCTCGTACTCCTCCTCCCACGCGGCGGGTTCCCTTGCATTTAATTCGGGAACCATCTCGCATTGTGGGAAGAGGGTCGAAAGAATATTTTCTAGTACGTCGGTGTCCAGTGCTTCCGTCACAGGGGGCGTCCACCTCCGCAGCTTCTTCATAACTGCCTTATACGGACGCCCCCAAGAGTCGGCATTGAGGCCCTGGAGTTGTTCGTCCCAGGACCTCGCCTTTGATACACGGATGGCGGCGCACAGAGCCTTACGGGCAGATCTATATTGCTCGTGCGCCTCAGCCATGCCCTCGTCATCGTTGCCGAGGCCTCTCCTTCTCATTCGTGTAAAGCGGCGTCTGGCCTGGACGGAGGCGCGTCTCAAATCAGCGATCTCCTCCGTCCACCAGTACGCCGCTCTTTGCGGCCTCGGCTTAGCTCGGGGCATGGAAACGTCGCACGCCTCCTTCATTATTTCCCTGAGCCGTGCCACGTGGTCCGATATCCCTTGTGGTTCATCCACCTCAGTCCAGGTAGCAGAGAGCATGGCTGCCACCAACCTATCGGGATCCAACTTCTTCAGGGCCCACCTTGGGGGTACGTCCCCCCCCTTGGGCGCGGTTCAGCAACCCCCGGCGGGTGATGTCGACCCTCATCTGTATGTACAAGTGATCAGAGAGGGTCTCCTCGCTCATCACCCGCCAGTTACTAATCCTGTCCGCCGTAGAAGGAGATGCCCAAGTCAAATCAATGATTGACTTCTCCTGCGGACGGACCAGGGTGCTGCTCGACCCTTGGTTGACTATACCAAGGCCGAGAACCGCTGCCCATTCCTCTAGAACCCCGCCTTTGCGGTTAGTCTGCCGGGAAACCCAATGCCTAGACTTAGCATTGAAGTCACCGGCGACCACAATGGGTTCGGGGAGCCTCCTTTGCACGACGAGCTCGATCTCGTCAAGGATCTTCCCGAACGTAGCGAGGTCCGTGCTGGGGGGGATGTAACAACCCACCACCCACAGCGGGCCCCATTCGACGGCTACATGACCTCTGCCCCCTCCGATTTTTGAACAGGGAGGAGAACCGATCTCCATGCGCCAGGTGATCGCGACCGAGCCGCTGTTATTAGTGGCCCAGCAGGGATTGTCCTCTGGGACACGATACGGCTCGGCCGCGATCCCAACACCGCATTTCCACTGCGCCAGGGTATGCAGAAAAAGATCCTGGGCCCCGGCGCAGTGGTTGAGGTTTGTTTGGAGGAGGCCAATTCGCGCCATAGCGTGCGCGACTTAGGCCTCCTCCATGACCACCTCCCTCAGTTCATCTGGTTGAGCCGCGGGAGTGGTAACTCCCGACTCCTTCTGTTTGGCGGAGGCGCCCTTTACCCTGCGCGGGCGTTGGGGTTTTGGCGCCTCCGCATTTAGATTTGGGGTGAGCCCGGGGGAGGCAAGGCCATCCCCGGAGCTCTCTCCAGCTCCTCCACTCCCTTTCACGATATTATCGCCTCGGGAAGGTCCGGGGGAGGCAATGCCATCCCCGGGGCCCCCCTCGGCTCCTCCCTTCTTTGCAGCTTGGCCGCCATTTTTCCCTTCTTGGCGGTCTTGACCCCTTTCTTGCCCCGGCATGCCTCGCTGCCAACTCGGTGACCCGCCGGCGGTTCTTCTCGTCCTAGCGACGACGCTCGTCGCCGCGACGGCCGCCGCGCCCGTCGACTCGGAGAAGGCCGAGGCGCTCCGCTTCCTGCGCGCGTACGGTTTCTTAAAGGACGACGGAGAATCGCTATCGTCCGATAACGCGACATCTCTGCGTCGCGCTTTGTCGCTGTTTCAGGAATACTATCAATTATCGGGAAACGGCGAGTTAGACGTCGTTACGCTTAGCCTTATGCGTAAATCGCGATGCGGTCTCGCGGATATTCCCGATCGCGCGTATAGCCCGATCGCGCGAAAATGGTCGAAAACGCGTCTCACGTGGAACTTTCAGGTAGCTAGCAAGGAACTCTCGCGAACGGTTGAAGCGGCGTTCGCGTTATGGGCGGTGAATTCGTCGCTAACCTTCGCGCGTGACCCGCTGCGACCCGATATACTGATATCGTATCGAACGGGCGCGCACACTTACGCGAATCGCCGGAACATAGGCATTTGCCCGGCGACCTACGACGGTCTCGGGGGATCCCTAGCTCACGCGTTCTTTCCTTCTGGAATGACTGATTTCACGTCAGAGGTGCACGTTGACGATTCAGAACCGTGGCACGTGTATCTAAATAAAAATCTTCCCAACACGCATCATTTGTTGCAAACGCTGACGCACGAGATTGGCCACGCTTTGGGTCTACAACACAGCATGCGCAACGACTCGATAATGTTCCCGTATATACCCAATATCGAGAATCAATTTCCGGTTAAGCTGAGCATAGAGGATATTCTGGCTATACAGAATCTGTACGAGTCTCACGACGACGGAAACTATCCAACGGCGACTCCCGCGACCACCGCGGCGCCCGCTACGACGAGCGTCGCGCCAATCGACCCCGCGCGCGCGGATCTCTGCGCTTTGCGGCGCGTGGAAGCCGCGCTGATAATGAATCACCGATTATATATAGCTAATCGCCGCAATGTGTGATCGATCGACGTGATCGAGAGACGCTACGGTAGGCCCATGACGCTCACGGATTACGCGGTGTTTCTCCCGGCGAATTTCACGCGTCTATCCGCCGCGTATCGAAGACCCTCGGGCGATCTCGCGCTATTCGCGGACGATTCGATCTACCTCGCGGAATATCCCAGTCTTAAGCTAAAATCGGGTTGGCCGAAATATCTCTACGATATCGGACTTCCTCGAAATGTTAAGATTAACGCTGCGATAAACACGCACACGGGACGAACCTACGCGATCTACGATGACGACAAGGTAGCGGAGATCGACGAGTATCGCATGATAGTCATTAGACACGCTCCGTTAAAAGATATATTTCCCGGAATACCGCCCGCGATAACGTCAGCCTTTCGATATACCGACGGCAATCTATATTTCTTCGCTAAACGTCAATTTTACGCCTTTAACGAATTTACGAATATCGTAACTTCGGCGGGTCCTTTCGATCTACATGCGCTCGGTATCGAGTATCCTACGGATGGGCTGCTAAGACAATTGCGCGATCTCCTCAGTCGCGTTTATCGTCTCGGCGACGCGACCGAGAGAGAGAGAGAGAATCGACGAGGAGGACGACTAGAGCGACTCTGCCGTCATTTTAAAAAAATAGAATATAAGAGAGGACGCGCGCGAAAGAGGAAGAAGCAATCTCTACGCGAGTATATAAAGACCATCCATCAGTTAAGCGTTTCATTGTCGACGGAGAACGCCGAAGCCTACGAACGAAAAAACGAGCGATAATGTACGCAACAATGGGTGGGCTACCGCAACAGCAGCACTCGTTTGACGATCGATCGAGGCTAACCGAGCGAGACCGCGAGGATAGCGCGGGATATGCTAAAAGAGCTAAACAGGACAATGGGTAAGACTATTAAACGTTTATTTGAACTAATAATCCGCTAGCGTCGTTTCTCTTATCACCCGCATCCATTTTGAGACGACATCGCGACCGGATGCCTAGACGCGACGCGGATATTTCAATTGTGCGACCGCTCAGAATCTTAGGAAGACGCTACCCATTGACCAAAACTGCGTACAAACATCTCGAAGTCAGCGTTAACGTTAGTCGACCCTCTTTTGTGGAGATCGTCCTTGGAGATTGCCATGGCAAGGAGATCTCGCTAACGCCAGATATGTGGAAGGAACTGCTCGATCTACGATCTACGCTTCTATCGTATTTTCGCTCCGACGAGCGCGATGAAACGCGTCCTCCGGCGCCGATATACATCGAGCAGTTAACGCTGCGATTCGGCAAACTCAACAATCTCCGAATACTCCGTCTCGAAACACCCAAGGTTCGTCTGGCCGTATCGAAGAGCACCGTTCTAACTATATTAAATCTAGAACTTTGCGTCAACCGCATCGTTACATCTTTAAGCGGTTTAACCGCGCATGTGGATAACAAGCTGACTCGTTTTCTTGATATCGCGGCAGGCGCTCACGATTCAGCGCTTATTCCCGCGATGATACGCGATAACGAGAACTTCGACCGCAACGATATCATCGATTGCGAGCTGCAGGCTCTGCTCTTTGGAGAATCGTGATACGCTTATTCGCGTACTCGTATTATCGCATTATTAATATGTAACAAGCCGCTTTCGCGAGGCGGGCGACGGATAACTCGGTCGGGATCCTGGGTTCGGGAAAGCGGTATCGAGACACGAATGCGTTTTGATGTTTGGTAAAATGTAATTTATTGCGTGTAAATGTGTGGTGGTACAGTATGAGTGTGTGTATAGGTGTACGAGGGGTGTGAGTGTAGGTGCGCGCGAGACGAGTGGCGAGTGTGAGAACGGACAATGTACGTGTGCGAGTACGTATAAAGTATAGATGCGAGTATGTACAATGTGTGTGTGCGGTTACGCACTGTATGTGTGCGAGTATGTATAATATCGGTATGCGAGTACGCGAAGTATGCGTGCTGGTACGTATACTGTCGGTGTGCGTGTACGGATAATGTATGTATGTGTGCGGTTACGCAATGTAGGCGTGCGAGTACGTATAATATATGTGTGTGAGCCCGTATAAATTATAGGTGCGAGTACGTATACTGTTTGTGAGCGAGTGTACAAAGTATACTGTCGGTGTGCGAGTATGCAATGCCGGAGGGTGCATGCAATGAACCGCGATTGCGCGCAGCGCGATTCGCGTTTTCGGGTGTTCGGTCGCGTATCGATTATTAATCGCGCAGCGTAAATCCGGCAGGAGCCGTTAGCTGTCGGATCGTCCTTTGCGGCCGCGTCGGTGGGCGGTGGGCGGTCCTTCGACGCGGGTATCGATTTCGGCTGTCGATCGGTGTCGCGGTAGGGCGCAGGTCGGCCCTCGGCGCGGGACTTAGCGCTCCCGTATTAATGGCGTGTCCCGATATCGTAATGGCGGTCGGGCCGTATTAGATACGCCTGTCTAGTGCGGTCGGTAGTAAGTCGGGATGGTCTGTCCCCGTGTAATTCGGGAGTGCAACGGCCGACGAGAACACCCGTCGATGGCAGGGAACTCCCCACCACTAGAAGGTCGCCGTTGCACGCAGGTGGTCGGATTTATGCGAGGTGTCGAGTACTCTCGACGGGGACGAGTACGCCCGTTCCCGTTTGCCTCGTTTTAATCGGTTTCGGAAGGATCGCTCTCGGAGATCCCGCAAACTCTCGGCGGAGGCTGAGTACACCCAACCCCGTTTTCTCTCTCTCTGAGCGGTTCAGGATCTAGGCGGTTTCCAGGCGTCTTGCAGACTCTGGCGGTGCGGAAGATCTGGTCTCGATAATTAGAAATGCGCTCTATTTATACTAATTCTCCGGCGCGCGCGTCTGCGTAATTCGCGTATTGTTCTAACGGTAATATCTCGAAGCGGCGTGCGCGGCTCGGGTATTTTCGGTACAGGTCGGGTCGGTTACCCGAGCGCGTCGTCGATTCGAGATGTTTACGCGCGCCTAACGGCGGTTTATTAAGCGCGTGTTTCTATTATCGCTTAAAAATGGGCGCTCGGCGCCTCCGCATTTGCCCGACCGGTGTTTGTCGGGCGGCGGACTTCCGGCGGATCGGCGGCCGGGTACGGTGCAGTGACGATGGGGGGATGCATCGTTACAAATATATATCAAATATTGTATTATTAATATATTAAAAATGTTGTAAAAAGAAACAATAAAAACGCTTCTCCTCTCGCGCGAAAAAACGATCTCTCTTTATTCCACGACCTTTCGACGATTCGCTATCTCGCTCGAGCGATAAGCGCGCTCGTATCGCCGCTAACCGTTCCTCTCTCCGTCTCCCTCAACGCCGGATACCCGGCGTCCGTTCGCGGATCGCGCGCTAGAAGCGACGCGCGTCCCTAAAGAATCGCGATAGCGGATCGCGCGCTAAAAGCGGCGCGAGGTATCACCGTCGCCTCCTTAAGGAACGAGTCGCGCCAAGGTCGAGTCGCGCCGGGAGAAATCGCAACCTCGATCGAGTCGAGCGTCATCTCGCTGGCGATCTCGTCGATTTCGTTGGACGTCTAGATAGGCCGGCGCTAGCTCATTTCCATGAGCGCGAGAGGGACAGACAGAGAGAGAAAAGGATGGAGATATGGATTAGAACACTTTGTAGATGACCGAAGGGGGACGTGAGGGCGGGGGGAGAGCAGGGGGGGTACGTAGGGCGAGTCGGGAAGCGCGACCCCCGATCAAGCCGAGCGCCATCTCACGGACAATCTTAGCGACTCGTACCCGCTCCCTCCTGTGACGTCACGCGCTCCCCCGACCCCCCACCCTCTCACCGCGCTTCCCCCCCGGCCGCGCTTCCCGTCTCGCCCTACGTACCCCCCCTGCTCTCCCCTCGGTCCGCACTTCCCCCCTCGGTCATCTACAAAGTGTTCTAATCCATATCTCCATCCTTTTCTATCTCTCTGTCTGTCCCTCTCGTTCTCATGGGTAAAATGGGCTACCGGCGGCCTATCTCACTTACTCATATATCAATCCAAAGGACCAGCCCGCAAAGCCACGTTGTTGAAGCAGCTGACATTCCAGCGCATGGAAAACGGTGGCAAAGTGCGCGAACACATACACAAGTTTTTCGATGCAGTTGATAAACTAGGTGAGATGGAAGTAGATATTAATCCTGATTTATTATCGATTATGTTGCTTTACAGTTTACCATCCAGCTATGATAATTTTCGATGCGCAATAGAGTCCCGCGACGAACTGCCAACTTCGGAGACACTGCGAATAAAAATTATCAAAGAGAACGACGCAAGAACGAACGATGCAACTCGCGCAAACGTACAAAACACATTATACGCAAACAAAGGCGGAAAGAAGATGCGGAAACCAAAGCGACCTGTCGCAAAGAAGAGCGACACAAATTCCGGTGGCGAATTTAAATACCGCTGTCATCGATGTGGAACAATAGGACACAAAGCCGCGGAATGCACCAAGAAGCGAGACAGTGATCGCGAAAGTGCAAAGAAGAGCGAAGAAACGATTTTGTACGCTTCAGTCAATTCACGCGAGGAACACCATGCGCTCCGTGCGATCGGCACGAATCGCGGCGGCCGATGATGCTTGGATAGTGGCGCGACTTCACACTTGAGTAACTCAACTCGTGATTTCGTCGTGATCGAAGAAGCCAACAACATCGAGCTGAGCTTAGCTAACAACAGCTCGACTAACATACTTGCGAAGGGCGAAGTTCTGTTTAGCGCCGACGTTCTTGGTAAGGTTAAAAATTTTCGATTAGAGAATGCATTACATGTTCCGGACTTACATACGAATTTATTGTCTGTCGGAAAGGTTACTGAGAAAGGCTTTAGGGTAGTTTTCGACAAAGACATGGCCACGATCAACGATAGCAGAGGCATCGTCAGATTAATCGCCGATCGTATTGACGGACTGTATTACATACGCGAAACATCGAGTCTTCGAAGCAGTAGTACTCGCGAGGTAGCATGTAATTCCATAGAAGTCAAATCACTAGAGACATGGCATCGACGTTTGGGACACTTGAACGAAAGATATCTTTTAGAAGCGGTCAAAAATCAACCAGTTCACGGGATCGAGCTCAAGACTTCGAGGGTGAAACTAAACTGTGATATATGCGCAAGAGGCAAGATGACGAGGGCCCCCTTCGTCAAGAAGATTAAGCAAAACACACAGATACTGGAAATAGTTCATTCCGACGTGTGTGGCCCTATGCGCGTCGAATCGCACGGACAGGCTAAATACTTCGTCACTTTCATTGATGACTGCTCTAAATGGTGTGAGGTATTTTTTCTGAAAACCAAAGGCGAAGTGCTTAGTGTATTCAAAAAGTACAAGGCCTCGGTTGAAAATCTGAGAGACAAGTAAATCAAACACCTCCAATCCGACAACGGAAAGGAATACAAGAATCTCGAATTTGATGCATTCATTGCTAAACATGGGATTGCGAGAAGATTTTCGATACCGTACCATCCGGAACAGAATGGCACTGCCGAACGATAGAACAGGACCTTACTGGATACTGCGAGATGTCTTCTATTACAATCAGGGCTATCGGCATCTTTTTGGGCTGAAGCAGTTTCAACTACAAACTGCATTAGAAATAGAACTCCAAGCTCTAGTCTGGACGGGAGAACGCCCTATGAAGTATGGACCGGAAGGAAGCCAAACGTATCACACTTTCGGGAATTCGGATGCAAAGCATTCTGTTTAGATACGGAACCAGCCAAAGGAAAATTCGACCCTCGAAGTAAACCGGCAATTTTCCTAGGATACTCGGAGTCTTCGAAAGGTTACAGAATGTGGTCAACCGAAGAAAGGAAGATTATATTATCGCGAGATGTGACTTTTGTAAGCTCTTCCACATGTACCTCGACAACACTTGAAGATTTCATACCCGAAGATCTAAATCGAAGTGAAGAAACAACGGATTCTCCTCCTGGAAATCGAACGGTGGAGATCGAATTAACTCCGCTAGAAGCTGATGGACCGGAAAATGAACGAGACAACGACATTGAGTGTGAACGAGATCTCGATGGAAATATACATCGACATCAACTAAAAAGGGGACCTGGTAAGCCTCGGATAATTCGCACCGGACAAAGAAAGCGACCTCGACTCTAGTATCAACAAATCCGAAAAGAGCCGGAAAATGAAGATCCGTTATTTGCAGGCTTAACAGAAATACCGCTCAAGCAGGCTATGTCCAGTGAGCATGCAAAGGATTGGCATCAAGCCATAAGCTTAAAAGTAAAATCCATCCTCAAACACGATACATGGCAATTGATCGATCGTCCAAAAGATAAGGCAGTTATTGGAAGTCGATTTGTACTCCGAAACAAATACAACTCCGATGGAACTCTAGAAAGGAGGAAAGCTCGCCTAGTAGCAAGGTTTCGCACAGCGTCCTGGTTTTCACTACAACGAAACTTTTGCTCCTGTAGCACGGATGAGTTCGATTCGTCTATTGATTGCATTAGCGGCTCAAGAAAATATGTGCATTCGACATTTGGACATAACTACTACCTATTTTAATGGAGACGTCGATGAAGAACTGTTCATGGAACCTCCTCAGCTTTTAGAGGAAACCCTGGAATTCATCGCGGAAGACCGATCTTGCGATGATGCCCTGAGGAAGAAAGCTGATACCATGTTAAAGGGACTGCAAGTCGGAAACAAAGTATGTCTATTGAAAAAGGCATTGTATGGACTTCGTCAGGCCGGTAGAAACTGGTACAAAAACTCGACGAATCTTTACGAAAAATTGGAGCGGAACCAACAAATGCCGATCCATGTGTATACCGCGTGAAAGAACAAAGAGGATTTTCATATATCCTTATCTATGTCGATGACATCATGATTGCATCGAAGGACACGAAGAAATCGGAAGAAATTAAATCGAAATTGACTTGTAACTTTGATGTAAAGGACTCTGGCGACATCAAGTATTGTCTTGGAATAGAATTTTCACGAAGAGATGGCAAAATATTCATGAATCAACGAGGATACATCAAGGACGTGTTAAAGAAGTTTGGAATGGAGGATTCAAAGACAGTTAGTACTCCAATGGATGCGAATTCAAGATTGAACAGACCAAATCACAAAGTGGATGACGAAAGTGCAAAAGTTACCGTATTGGGAGCTGGTGGGTTCCCTAATGTATCTGGCCGTATCCACAAGACCCGATATCGTACACGCAATAAGCTATCTCAGTCAATTTAACGAAGATTTTGACAAGGAACACTGGGTAGCTGGGAAGCGTGTCCTGAGATATCTGAAGGGCACTATTGACATCGGAATCGCTTTCGAACGAAGTTCAACCCCTTTGACAGGATTTGATCGATTCCGACTGGGGAAATTGCCCCATGGACAGACGTTCATGTACTGGATACGCGTTCCTTTTGGGCGTTGGACCAGTCTCATGGGATTCAAAGAAACAAAAAACTGTGGCCCTATCGTCAACGAATGCCGAATATATGGCGTTGTCCGAAGCCACTAAGGAAGCGATTTATTTAAACGAGTTCCTAGTCGAATTAGGATTCGAAGGCTTATCCGGCGGAGTATTGTTCAACGACAACATCGGAACCAAGAAACTTGCCGAAAATCCGACCTATCACGCGCGTAGCAAGCATATAGACATTCGGCATCACTTCGTCCGGGAAGCTTTAAAGAATCGGAGGATTAGCGTCCATCATCTGCCCACGGAGGACATGCCGGGAGATATGATGACCAAGGCACTATCCAAAGGAAAACATTCGAGATGTTTAAAACTGTGCGGGCTAAAAGAGTCGCGTTTAGATTTCTCATAGGACTTTCTGCAGATCGAAGGGGGGTGTTACAGCATCACGATTTTGAAAAGTCCGCATTCTCTATCTCCTAGTACGACAAACCGCCGTCCTTCCTAATATACGTGGCGACATCTACATTGTCTATTTTTCCAGACGTTGTACTATTACGTGATCGTTACGTTCTATTAATATCCTTTGTATAAGTCAGATATAAAGCCTTCAATATATAAATATACGTTTATTCTGCACCTACTCATTCGATCCCATATTAACACTAAACATAAAAAAAACAAAAAAAAAGTTAAAAAATCCCAACTTATACGCAACAAAAAGTTTAATATTCAGCTCTAAAAAACTTTTAAAAAAATTTTCCCTTGAAAAATAATTTTCAAAAAAAATAAAAAACTAAAAAATAATTTTTTTCTAAAAAATAACTCTAAAAAATAAAAACCTTTAAAAAATCAAAAATCAAAAATAAATATGAAATCCAGTTAACTAGCCAAGTGCATAGAAGCAGTTCAGTTTGTGAGGGTTTGTAATTTGAAATAGTATTTGTCATAAAATCAATCTTGCATTTATAGAAATATTATAGATTCTTTCGAAAAAATTAAAATGCATTTTATTTTTATAAAATTACGCTATTATGTCCCCACCAAATAATAATTATATATAATATATAAAATAGCACTATTAGGTTGCGGATTTTATTACAAATAGTACATCATAAAACATTTAGCCCTTACTGCAATAACGTCGATCACGTCGATCACCAATTTGACGGCATTCATTGGCGATACGTTAAATGCCAAAAAACATGTCTGTTTCGTTTTCGGTGGGCCACTCTGTATATACGCACACATGTGCATAAGCAAATATAAAATTCACATAAATGGGTTTTTATTAGCCTTGTTGCATTACTGCTTTCTGCCACGAAAGGCCAGAGGCTCGATTCTTGAATTCATTCGCAAGAGAAACGTATGCGCACATTCTGCTCTTACAGAAAAATTGCAAGTTGATTGGTTATTGCATGGCTTTTAGCCAATCAACTTGTAGATTTCTCATAAGAATGGAATTTGCGCATACGTTTCTCTTGCGAATGAATTCAAGAATTGGACCCCAGAAAGTATTGTATTTTCAGGTCGTATCCTGCATGGTGGAAAGAAAGTAAGGTGTGCTATTACACACATTTTTGAACAGCCAATAAAATTTTGTTCCAGCGGCCGCCATTTTTTAGCGGCGAATTAAACTGACATATCACTCATTCTTGTATAATTTGCATAAAATTAATAAAAGGATAAAATAAAAGAAGAAAATAAAATGAATGGCATTCCCAATATGCATAAATTTTATTAAATTATAATAAAAAATCAAATATTTACATAAAAAAAATAATAACAAATTAATAAAAATTTTAAATAAGATGAACATGTAACGAACAAAACATATTTATCACGCGAACTTATTATATAGATATATACAGGGTGCGGAATTTATAGTGACGCGGGCATATTTTTCGGAAACGAAGTGAGATATCAAAAAATGTTTCAGACAAAAGTTGCATGGCTTCGAGGGGGCCACTTGATAAAAATATGGATTTGACCTTAAGTGGTCTTTTCAAGGTGAGGTCAATGTGGTCGATGTTTTCTTAAATGGAACTCCCCATTTTTTATTACATATTCTTGTAGCTTACCTCGAGAGCTTTCCAAAACACTATAATAAAGTATTTTTTTATTAAGTACTTTTTGAGTTATTTTATATTTTAATCTGACATATTTTGATATAAAAAATAAAATATCTCGTAAAATATTTAGTTTTCGATAATCTTACAGTAATACTTTTATGTACAGAATAATGAGACAAATCAATTAGTATAAAGAAAAAAACAAATAATTGTTTAAAAAATTGGAGGAATGGAACAATTGTTGGAAATGAGATCTATTCTTTTCTCGACACTCTCAATGGCAAGGTCAATAGGGATGTTGGTGAATAACGAGATCACATCCAAGGATAGCAATTTGAAATCATCAGTTACTGTAACATTAGACAGATTTTTAGTTAATTGAAAGCTATTGACAATGTTGCTATGTGCTTTAGGAAAACTTTTCAACATGATTTTATGAAGGAAGAAGGCAAGATGGTATAAAGGACTATTCAATGAAGAAACTATGATTCGATACGGGCAGTCACGTTTATGTATTTTTGGCAGTCCGTATGCTCTAGGGAGATTGCCGTCACTACAATAAAGAGTTTTCTCAACATCCGACATGCCAAAAGAGAGGTACCATTATTGGCCTTGTTGATAGAGCTTTCTTACTTTCACATCCACAATTTCACTAAAAAAATTTAGACTTTATCATAAAAATTCTCCTGGACAATAACTACCCATTAGATTTCATTTTTCAAACAATTTTTAACCGTCTCAAATTTCTGATCACTAGTAGGGGCCTTCCAACTTACGATGTGGATGTCAATAATGAGAGTGTCTCTTATTTTACAATCCCTTTTGTCCATACCATCTCGCACAAATTTAAAAACATCATAAAAGATCTTGATGTCAGGCTTTCTTATTGTAGTCTTGATAAATTATCATGCTTTATTAAGGTACATAAGGACGTCCTTCCCAGTGCATCTTGCACGAATGTCATCTATATGATCAATTGTGCGGATTGTGATGCATCTTATGTAGGTCAGACAGGCAGGAGACTACAGACGAGAATCGGGGAACACCGCAACCACATACGTAGAAATTCAACGGTTGGTTCGGTGATTACCGATCATAGATTAGAGTTTGACCATGATTTTGACTGGGACCATGTCCGGATTTTAGACAGCGAAAAATATCTAAACAAACATCTGATATCTGAGATGTTGTTCATAAGGAGACAAATTAATGGTCTGAATCTGCAAACGGATACCGAGGGCTTGCACCAGACATATATTACTGCGTTGGATAAACTCCCCAACATTTAATGCATAGATGATATTTGATTATTTTCAAGACGCTTATATTTTGATTTCTTCATTCCCGATATAAATACATATTCGGGTAGTGAGTTGTTGTGTTTACTCTTATGTCATCGAGGGCCAATGACCTAGCATTGTATACACACAAGTTTAAAGTCTCGTGAAACATCTTAGAGATAACGTGGTCTTTAAATCTTTACGAATTAATAATTGTTTCGCGTCATACTCTTTATTGGGATACATCTGTTGCATTTGCATGTAAGTTCTGCACTATCTCTGTTTACCCTTGAGCACTCTTAACATCTTATTGCACGCTCCTACAGGAGTCTCGACTTTTCTGGTTTCGCATATTAACATGCCGGCAAGCCTTCACAACATCTTACGATGTGAACTTCCTGGCCTATCACCCGGGGAGTTCGTCATCCCGGGATGCCTGTTCGATCGATTCCGTGCGTTTGCAATTTAATTTTTAATCACTGACTGCGATATTTTTTATACATATATATTTATTTATTTATTTTTTAATGTATTTATTTATTCTTGTATTTATTATTTCAATTGCGCTGAAGATGGCCACAAAAAAAGGGCCGAAACGTTCGCTTTATTATCATATGTTATTTAGTATCACTTTGTAACCGTTTTGATATGAAATTTGTCAATTGCCTTCACACAATTAATAAATCTCTCAACGTGATACGTGTGGCTCATATTGCCTTTTTATTTGCTTACATTGTAAATAATTACATACTTTTTCTTAAAAACAATTATTTTTTTTTTACTAATTGATTTGTCAAATTATTCTGTACATATAAGTATTACGGTAAGATTATCGAAAACTAAATATTTTACGAGATATTTTATTTTTTATATCAAAATATGTCAGATTGAAATATAAAATAACTCAAAAAGTACTTTATGAAAAAATACTTTATTATAGTGTTTTGGAAAGCTCTCGACATAAGCTACAAGAATTTGCAATAAAAAATGGGGGGTTCCATTTAAGAAATTAAAGGTGTCCTTGACTTGACCTTAACGATGCCATCCAAGGTCAAACCAATGACACCATCTTATGTTCCCCTCAAAACCATACAATTTTTGTTCAAAACGTTTTTCTCTAAAATGCTTAGTTTTTGAAAGAAAAGGGGTGTACGGGTGGTCTAGGACACCCTGTATACAGGGTGATTCAAAACAACCTTCTGTCCTTACAATGTCATATACTTGACTCAATTTTAAGACGATTTTTCCTTTGCCAAAATTTTTTCCGAGGCTTAGTTTTCAAATTATAAGCCAAAATAGTTAACGAATTACGGGCCGCGTACGCGAGGCAGGCAGGGGCGGCGCAACTCACCGGCCGATGCTGGTGATTACGTGAAGCACTCGCTGCGATCAACTGTTTGCTATATGCGATGAGTATAAAAGAGAAAGACAGAGAGAAAGAGAGAGAGAGCGTGTGTGCGATCAGCTGTTTGCTACACGCGATGGGTGTAAGAGAGAGAAAGGGAGAGAGAGAGAGAGAGAATGTGTATGTGTGTGTATACGCGTATACGTTCTCTCTCACACATACACCCCATCGCATGTAGCAAACAGTTGATCGCAGCGAGCGCTTCACGTAATCACCAGCATCGGACGGTGAATTGCGCCGCCCCTGCCTGCCTCGCGTACGCGGCCCGTAATTCGTTAACTATTTTGGCTTATAATTTGAAAACTAAGCCTCGGAAAAAATTTTGGCAAAGGAAAAGTCGTCTTAAAATTGAGTCAAGTATATGACATTGTAAGGACAGAAGGTTGTTTTGAATCACCCTGTATACCCAGCAAACACATATTATAACAGTTATATAACATTGGAGTAAAAAATTAAAATAACAGTTGTTATATCTTTATTATATAATTGTTATAATATCATGTGCTTACTGTTGCTATATAATATATTAGCAAACACATATTATAACAGTTATATAACATTAGAATAAAAAATTAAAATAACAGCTGTTATATATTTATTATAAAGCTATTATATATCATCTATTTACTGTTTTTATATAATATATATTAAAATAGTCGTACTCATGTAATATAATATTTATATAATTTAAAATTGTTAATATTATATTATTTTATTGATGCATTAAGAACATAACTGTAATAAAATTAATATATAACATAAAAATAGTATTCTGCCGCTAGTTCGTTTGTTTATCGTTATGCGACGCACAATGCGCATTATCTCGTATTCGAGTTTTAGTCATGAGAATTATATAAAGCTTGCAAAGATTAATTGGCAGGAGATATAAAATGTAATTATTTCGATCAGTTCAATTTCTGATGCAATCCCAACATAAGGAATTCAGATATTGGACTGATTGTTTAGAAATCGGGCAGATAAATGTCCGAAAAAGTCAAAATCATCCGTTTATTATTTATTTCAAATTAAAATGGAGTTCTAATATTCATATAAATAAAATTTTGTACTTTGCGAATTAAATTACTTAAATTAAATTATTTTATTATTTATTTAACTGTGTTACCAAGTGTTTTTGTTATGTAATGTATATATATACATAAAGTACCTAGCAAACACATATTATAACAGTTATATAACATTCGAGTCAAAAATTAAAATAACAGCGTTATATTTTTATTATATAATTGTTATATATCACCTATTTATTGTTGCTATATAATATACTAGTGTAAATGTTCAGATTAACTTACACCTCACGGATCGTTTTCATTTTCACATATATTATACGGAGCACATTCCTAAGTAATACGCACTTTGAATTTTGTGGCGCTCTCTTCTGGTTCCAGAGATATGCAATTTTAAAGTTTCATAGTTTTAATGCTTTTTCTGTTATAAAATAAGAAAAAATAAAGTTTCTTTACGTTGTATTTGTGTAAAGCAGACGTGGAAAAAGTGTTTGTTTACATTTCTGGAAACGAAGCTCCTTGAATTTTTCCATTTTCCACGCGAAGCGAAGTTCAACGCAAATCTATGTGTCTAGTTTTTTAATAGTGGAGCCCTCCCGCACGGGGGGGGGGGGGCGGAACATACTGTCTCCACGCATATACTTTTTAATGCGTAAATATAAAATGGAAAGTTGTAAACCCATGTGAAACCTTATTTTATATTAAAAAGTATATGCATGAGACAGTATGTTCCGCTCCCCTGCGGGGGGGGGGGGGGCACTACTATCAAAACCTAGACACATAGGTTTGCGTTGAACCTCGCTTTGTGTGGGATAGCAATTGTGGGAAAGTATAATATATAATTTTTTATATCCTATTAAATGATATTTATTTTATAAATCATTTGTAAAAGGATATACATCTGCCATTTTCTTAGCAAAAATATACTGACAGTGACGCAAATGTAAACAAAAAAACATAAACATGCAAGTAAGATATAGTGAAAAGATCATAGAAATAAATGCGAAAATTATGGTACTTCAAAATCGCATATCTCTGAAACCAGAAGAGAGCGCCACAAAATTCAAAGTGCGTGTTACTTAGGAACGTGCCCTCTATAATATATGTAAAAATGAAAACGATTCGTGAGGTGTAAGTTAATCTGAACATTTACCGTTATAGGTTTCTTCATTTGCGTATTTTGCTCAATGCTGCTAATAAATTCCGCGACTTTTTGATCCATACGCGCGGCTTTTTCTCACGTCCTCTCAAACGCATAATATCGCGACGATAAAGAACCAGTGTTAAAATAGCGCTGGCATCGCGGTAACGCGTGTTTGCCTATCTAGTTAAGATACAATTCAGGGTTGAATTATTGTTAGCGGGAAAGCGGGCAAAAAGTGAGTACGCATTACCACGCATTACGCATTGTGCCTTCGTGTTATAACAAAAAGTGATCATTTCCAAAAGTGATCGGTTTTGTGTCGAGAATTATTTGATGCTCAGGGTTGACCGTCTGTTGACCGTCGTGTGTTTAATTATTAGTATTGGGCTCTGCAATGGATGACTCTGCAAGAGCAAGCATAGATATAGTATATTATTCTGAACGCATACCGCAGAAATATACATGTGTGATGCATTCTTTTTCTGTGCGATCTTTTTTTGTTCTTCTTTTGTCTCAACTCTCTGCGACTTGTCTGACAAAGATAATAATTGTACAATAATAATTGTAGAACTTTACACAAGCCAAAGACTGTAAGTATATATATAAATAAGTGTTTATTAGACGATTGATTATGTTATATATATCTATATAACTGATGTTCACCATTTCTACACTTTTTCTTATAGAAAGACAGAACTCTCCATTAAAAGGATTTCTTAGAGAAATCTGTTGTTCTCTTTATCTCATTGTCAGCGACAATTTATTTGACGCAATAGAAAGCTTATACAAGCCAAAGACTGTAAGTATATTTAGTTGTAACGATGCATCCCCCAATCGTTACTGCACCGTACCCGGCCGCCGATCCGCCGGAAGTCCGCCGCCCGACAAACACCGGTCGGGCAAATGCGGAGGCGCCGAGCGCCCATTTTTAAACGATAATAGAAACACGCGCTTAGTAAACCGCCGTTAGGCGCGCGTAAAACATCTCGAATCGACGACGCGCTCGGGTAACCGACCCGACCTGTACCGAAAATACCCGAACCGCGCACGCCGCTTCGAGATATTACCGTTAGAACAATACGCGAATTACGCAGACGCGCGCGCCGGAGAATTAGTATAAATAGAGCGCGTTTCTAATTATCGAGACCAGATCCTCCGATCCGCCAGCGCCTGTAAGACGCCTGAGCTAATTCCGAGATCCTGAACCGCTCAGAGAGAGAGAAAACGGGGTTGGGTGTACTCAGCCTCCGCCGAGAGTTTGCGGCATCTCCGAGAGCGATCCTTCCGAAACCGATTAAAACGAGGCAAACGGGAACGGGCGTTCTCGTCTCCGTCGAGAGTACTCGACATCTCGCATAAATCCGACCACCTGCGTGCAACGGCGACCTTCTAGTGGTGGGGAGTTCCCTGCCATCGACGGGTGTTCTCGTCGGCCGTTGCACTCCTGAATTACACGGGGGCAGACCATCCCGACGTACTACCGACCGCACTAGACACGCGTATCTAATACGGCCCGACCGCCATTACGACATCGAGACGCGCCATTAATACGGGAGCGCTAAGTCCCGCGCCGAGGGCCGACCTGCGCCCTACCGCGACACAGATCGACAGCCGAAATCGATACCCGCGCCGAAGGACCGCCCACCGACGCGGCCGCAAAGGACCACCCGACAGCTAACGGCTCCTGCTGGATTTACGCTGCGCGATTAAGGGCCCGGGCACATAAAAAAACTTAAGCAGTAAGACTTAAGACTTAAGAATTTCAACCATACGGAATTTTCAGCGTAGCTTACGTTTCAATATGGCTGCTCTACTGTTCGACCATGATTGGTCAATTCGCTTACGTCTTAAGTCTTACTGCTTAAGTTTTTTTATGTGCCACGGCCCTAAGAATCGATACGCGACCGAACACCCGAAAACGCGAATCGCGCTGCGCGCAATCGCGGCGCATTGCATGCACCCCCCGGCATTGCATACTCGCACACCGACATTGCGTAACCGCACACGCATATTGTACATACACGCATCTATACTTTATACGTACTCGCACACCGACATGGCGTAACCGCACACACACATTGTACATACTCGCATCTATACTTTATACGTACTCGCACACCGACATTGCGTAACCGCACACACACATCGTACATACTCACCGCTATACTTTATCCGTACTAGCATACATACATTGTCCGTTCTCACACTCGCCACTCGTCTCGCGCGCACATACACTCACACACCTCGTACACCTATACATACACTCACGCTGTACCAACACCCATTTACACGCAATAAATTACATTTTTACCAAACAATCAAAACGCATTCGTGTCTCGATACCGCTTTCCCGAACCCAGGATCCCGACCGAGTTATCCGTCGCCCGCCTCGCGAAAGCGGCTTGTTACATAGTGTTTATTAGACGACTGATTATGTTATATATATCTATATAACTGATGTTCACCATTTCTACGCTTTTTCTTATAGAAAGAGTGAACTCTCCATTAAAAGGATTTCTTAGAGAAATCTGTTGTTCTCTTTATCTCATTGTCAGCGACAATTTATTTGACGCAATAGAAAGCTTATACAAGCCAAAGACTGTAAGTATATTTAGTGTTTATTAGACGACTGATTATATTATATATATCTATATCCATATAACTGATGTTTACCATTCCTACGTTTTTTCTTACAGAAAGACTGAATTCTCCATTAAAAGGTTCCATACAGAAGTAATAATTGCCATATTGTCTCAAGCCTGAGTTATTATCTTGTCGATTCGTTCATCGTAAGTACACAATTGTGGAGTGTGCCATGCTTTATGGATTGTTGATTTTCATCGAATCACAATGTTTAGAAAGCCGGGAAGTATAAATATTATTTATTTATCGAAAATAACACAATATTTCAGAATTTTATGGGTTATGATAGATAGATACGCAAGCTAATTTTTCGCAAATTTTCTTCATATAAAATAAATATTTACA
This sequence comes from Formica selysi, assembly GCA_009859135.1. Taxonomy (NCBI): domain Eukaryota; kingdom Metazoa; phylum Arthropoda; class Insecta; order Hymenoptera; family Formicidae; genus Formica; species Formica selysi. Next base: position 50,995 of record CM020821.1, read on the forward strand.
TTGTTACTCATTTAATTCAATTAGCAAAGTTTTATATGTTTTTAGTTCGTTTTAGTATCAACTAGTAAATTTGATATATTTTATTCAATAGAGTTTTTATAGTAATATTAAAATAATATTAGATTTTGGATAGTTTTCACTTAACTAATACTCAGTCACACATTGTTAGTCCATTTGCATTTTGTTATATCCATTGATTATGATTTGTTGCATTTAAATGATATTTTCTGTAATACTTTGTCAGTTCACTTGCTTAAAATAACTTGGTTTGCATATAATGTATTATTATTTGTTTTATTTCATAATTATCAATATTTGCGTACGTTCTTTATTGACATTAGATTCAATCAGTAAATAATATTTTATTCATCGGAGCATCGATATATGAACATTTTTATTTGGTTTTCATATTTATCATATTAACAGCAGGTCATCATCAAGTGTACTAACTTTTTAAAGTTGCTCATTTTAAGATAATTTGCATACATATTTATATCTCTTGAAGATAGTTTGCTTACATTTATATCCCATTTCATTTAATTGTTGATATGCTTGTTGGCATATTATCTATTCATTTTGTTTAAAATTAATTGGTTATTTGTATGTAAAGTTATTACTTGTTTTATTTAATTATTGATATTTGCATATGATTTTAGTTCTTATAGTTAGTATTTAAAGTTGTATTTAATTCTCATTGTTTTTTTTTAAACATTCCCATACTCGTTTTTTTTTATATATTTGCCTATTTATATACATTCTTATATTAATTCTTTCTATTTAAACTTTTTACTTTTTAAATACTAATACTTTGGTTATTTTTTCTAATATTTTGTTATCTTGCTAACTACTAAAGCTTAATTGTTTTAAATTTGTTCTAATTTTAATTATCGGTCAGTTGTTAACATGCCGAAAACATATCACCATTTATCAAAAAGGCGTAAAAATCAATTAATTTTATCTCATATTTCACAATTAAATAAAATTACAACTATATCAAATATTCCCAAAAAAGTTTTAAAACTAATTCTAATGTAGAAACGATCTGTAATTACTCTAACTCAGAGAGTACAACATTTTCAAATGAAACTAATACCCTTCTCAGTGATAGCATTTTCGATTCATTCAATAATATCCCAAATCTATCAATGGATAATTATAGTTCTTCAACATCTAACAGTTTCGACATCAGATCAAGATAATTTTTCATTATCTAATTTTTCTACTAAATCAATCGATTTTAATAATGAAATCTCAGTAAAAGATGTACAAAATTTAAGTTTACAAGAAGATTTGCAAATCTTAGTTTCAGAATGTTGTATTCCTCAAGGTACTGTAGATAAACTTCTTCTAATTCTGCGGAAACATGGTCATAATGATTTACCTGAAACGTGTAGAACTTTGATGAAAACACCACATAATACTTTCCAAAATATATCTTCTGTTAGTGGTGGAAGATACATTCATTTTGGATTAGCTTTGGGAATAAAACGCTCTATATTAAAATATTGTAGAACCATGCCTCATGAAGTAAAAATAAATATTAATATCGATGGCTTACCTTTGAGTAAAAGCTCAGGTAGCCAATTTTGGCCTATTCTTGCATCAATTGAAATTAATGATCTTTATACCGAGGCTTTTGCAGTTGGCGTATTTCACGGAATGTCAAAACCGTATAATGTAAATGATTTTCTTCGTCCTTTTGTTAATGAATCACAAACTGTTCTTCGAGAAGGTGTATCATTAGATAATGAAGATTTCCATTGTAAAATCATATTAAATGCAATATTATGCGATGCTCCTGCAAAATCATTAATCACATGTACCAAAGGTCACACAGGTTATTTTTCATGTTCGAAATGCTCACAAGAAGGTGATTTTGTATGTAATCGAGTTGTGTTTCCGGAAATTAATTGCACATTAAGAACAAACGAATCATTTCGTACTCGTAGTCAAGATGAGCATCACATAGGTGATTCAATTCTAGAAAATATTCCTATAGATATGATTTCACAAATTCCTCTCGATTACATGCATCTTGTTTGTTTAGGATCGAGACGTTTATTACAATTTTATGTCAGGGGTAAGAAAGGTATAAGATTATCTAATGCTGCAATTGATTCCATTAATAAACATCTACTCGACACAAGAAAATTTATAATTAAAGAATTTGCAAGAATGCCAAGAAGTTTATTATATATTGATAGTTGGAAAGCTACGGAAGTTCGCCTTTTTTTGCTTTATTTAGGTTTAGTTTTATTAAAGCCATTTTTGTCTGAAGATTATTATAATCATTTTTTATCACTAAGTATAGCTATTCGTATATTCGCAGATCCAAAAAGATGTTTAGTTCTTAATGATTTTGCACATTCCTTGATAACCTGGTTTATTTCAAAGTACAGAAATGCTTTCGGACTCGAGTATCTTTCACATAACGTTCATAATTTAGAACATCTTGCAAATGATGTTAAAACTCTTGGGTGTTTAGACGCTTTCAGTTGTTTTAAATTTGAAAATCATATGCAAAAAATTAAAAAGCGAATAAAAAATTGTGGCAAACCATTAGAGGAATTTTCTAATCGAATTTTTGAATTAAATCAACTTCCATCTGAAAAATGTTATTTAAAGTCATATCCTATTATTCATTTTAAAAAAACAATTCAAAACACTAATAATATTTAGAATTTAATGGCTTCACTATTTTTACAAAAGAAAATGAAAACTGTTGTTTGTTGAACGACAATTCTTTAGCATTTATTTCAGAAATAATTTTGGATAGTAATGATGTTCCATACATAAATGTAAAGCGAATTTTATTTACAAAACCATTTTTTAGCACTCCATGTAATTCTAAGTAACTACTGGGTATACAAACTTTTACCGAAACAAGTCCTTTTAATATTGAAAAATTACCGGCAACAAACATAAAAACAAAATGTTTGAAATTAAAACATCTTGAGTTGCAAGACACATTTGTTATAATTCCACTTTTGCATGCATGCACATAATTATTCTTATTTTGATTTTTGTTCTTATCTTGCGATGGTTTTATGTTCTTTCTAATGGGCTACGGGGCAAAGTTAAAGACAATACTTTAGTGTATTTTTTTTTAAAGAATAATTTGACGTTATTGCAGGTTTTTATGATTGATTTTCATATGTTGCTGTGTATTTCTGGTTTTAGCTGAAGTTTAAAATGTTGAATAAATGTTGAATAAATGTTTTGGATATTATATCTATAACTGAGATTATTAATGGGATTATAACTTATTTTTGTTACTATTACTTGTTTTTATTTCTATATTTGTTCAATTTCTGTTTATTATAAAATAATTATCCAGTTTCATAGTATTATTAATTATTTTATAGCATCTTTCTGTGAATTATTATAAATTTTCAAAGTTTACTTCTAAATGTATAAAAAATTTGACAGTTACGAACTTGTATTATAAAAAATTTATGGTGTTTTCTGCGAAGACATTTATGACAGACTTCATATTGTGCTGAATCATTACCACTGTGAGTCTGTAAAATATGTATATATATTTTTTCTTTTTTTCAGAGAAAATGCCCGAAAAAAAATTGTATGCGGTTGTACAATTCTCAGTTGATGAATCCTTCTCAGAGATTCCAACAAATTGGATTCACCGAAATGATGAGAATGATAGCCTCATTTGTTGGTGGCCTAACACCAAAAATATCAGTTCACTTCTTGAAAATCGAACTGAACCGGATATGAAGTTATGGTCAATATTTGACATAACAGTGATAAAATATTGTTGTAAGTTATAGTTTTATAAAAACTTTTTATATTTTAATTTCAATATTTTCATTATTTTGATCAATCTTTTTTCTTTTAACGTGTAAATGCATATTATTTATACTATAGGTCAAATATTTACATTATTATGATTACTATTGTTACGGATATTGTTTTATTATTATTATTATTATTATTATTATTATTGTTATTGTTATAATATTATTATTATTATTATTATTTGGGTAGCGTCGCTTGCATCTGCGCGAAAATCAGCTGCAGATGCTAACTATGCTACGACTGACGATGAAAAATGTGGCCGAGGACAAAGAAAATTAAAGAAAAATGAATATTATTTTTTTGAGGAGCACGATGAAAATGCTGACGATTTGAATGATGAAGAAGGAAATGTATGTGATAAAGAAAATTATGATAATGAAAAGAACAAACCAATTAAACACTTGAAACAGAGTAAGTTTTGACATTTATTTTGAATTTGAAATTTATATAATATGCTGAATATTTGAGATGCTTATTTATTTTTTGTTTGTTTATTGTTATTTTTCTTATTATTGTTATTTTACTTTGTTTGCAGGCATTAATCGACCTGTTTGTAATCCCATGCCTGAATACAATTCTCAGAAAACAGATAACTGTTGCCAATCTGTTAATACTTCCACCGATAAAAATCTAAATTTCTTGGTTTCCAAAAGGGTTTCCGATATTGAAATTTCACGCACAAGTAAGTTTATACCTTACAACTTTGTTTATATAAATGTATAAATATATTAAAACAGATTGTAATCTGCAGGTATCAATAAATGCAGCTCTAATGAAAAAACGGCAATTAAAGAAACTCCATATTCTGATAAGTCGTCACCATCTGTTACAATGGATATTGAGAGTATCCCTATTTTAGAAGTTCCAGAAGTACAAGATGTTTACAATATTTTACAACGGATAGAAAGTAAGTTTTATGAGAAATTATTATACCTATTTTATATGTATATAGTTTTGAAAATTTATTAAATATTTAGCTGTATGTGTTTGTGTGTGTGTGTCAACTATGGATGATGTTTGCATAATTATATATAAACTAAAAATATATACGTGCTCTATGTTTCTTTTTAATTGCAGCAAGTTTAGACAAAGTTTTACGTGCAAACGTTACTACCAACTTCGAGCTAATGAGTATCTCGAAAAGACTAAGTAAATTGGAATCCCGCCAATGTAATAATGCAGAATTAACAGAAAATGATATGGTAATGATAATACCATTATTGCCACTACAAACAGTGGAATCCATAAAAGAATTTGAAAATTTGATTATATCAAATGAAGTTGCTGCATCGCAATTTGTAAGTTATTTTTCATTTGCAACTATTTCCAAATCTGTATGGACATCTATATTTTTAATATTAAAAAGAAGTAAATAGTATCTATATCATTTACTTCATTTCTATACCAAAAAAGTTCTATATAGAAAAATGAATATAGATTACAGTTATAGAATCAACATTAAATCTGTTGCAATGAATGCAGTTACCTGGAATAAGTTTATTTTTTGAAAATAAAGTAAAAAGTAATTTATATTTTTTTTCTATATAGAATTTTCAGTTTTCATATAGAACCATTCTTATATTCTACATTTTTTTCAATAAATATCACTAATTACTTTGTTACGTCCAGACTCGAATGAAAGGAAAGTCAGCTGGAGGGCGTAACCTAGTTTTCTCTTAAGGCCCGTCTACAATGGCAGTAACAAGGCTGTAGGAGTAGGAAAGTATACTGTTTTTATTGATGTAAAGACCGAGAGTAACGAAATGGGCAATTCCCATTTACTCTTAAAAGTTTTAAGAGCAAATGGGAATTGCCCATTTCGTTACTCTCGGTCTTTACATCAATAAAAACAGTATACTTTCCTACTCCTACAGCCTTGTTACTGCCATTGTAGACGGGCCTTTAGACACACGCTAGACGATGCGTGTCCTAGAGTCGAGTGAACAGACCAGGGCCCCAGATAGGTCAACGACCTTAAGGGTCGCTCTTACTCTATCGAAAAGGGCCGTTCGCTCGGCGGTCCCTTTTCTAGTAAAGGAACTGAATCCTTATTACCCGGAACGGGACCTCGTGCGATTTCGTGCGACAGGAAGGAGGTCGGGTTAAAAAGAAACGTTCACGATGTTAAATATTAAAACTCTAATTTATTCATAAAAAGAAAATTTTGAATTTAAAAGGAAAGTTAACTTTAATAGATTATAAATCTTTTTCTTTCTTTACCTCATATTATGTTCTTATTGTTAATCATTATAATTGATATATATATATATATATTTTTATATACTAACTTATTTTTTCTTAAGATGTATGTATGTGTATGTGTGTGTCGCGTTACATAAGTACGGGGGTCATCAATCAGAACGGTGCGGGAACAATCTAATATTAATCTTATAGCTCTGATTGGATCTACAAAAATTTTCTGGTAGTAATAATAATAATCTGTATTTATGGCGGAATAAAGGGAAGTTAGGGAATTTCTTCGAGATGGACGGTGGAAGGGGGAAATCTTCTTCTCAAGATTTCTATGGGGACGGCGACAGGGAATAATCGCCCTGGGACGAACCACAGGATGATAGCGTCTGGAAGACCTCTCTCCAACACTCCTCGTAACTCCGCGTTGTCTACCTGGTCCGGCCCTATGCAGAATACTCCTTCAGGTAGCGGTTGAGTCAGGGGAGGAAATCGATCCAGGACCCAAAGGCGAAATTGCTCTTCGGTCAGCCCTTGCTCGTAAGCTCTAGACCCCTCTCCAAGGTAAGATGGTCCGTTTCTGGAGTCGCGGGATTCTCTCTCCGAATTGCTCTGGTTATCGGAGAAATCGGCAAAATCCCGTTCTCGGGGTCCACCCTCAATTTCGCTGTCGGGTGGTTGTTCAAAAGAGCTTCCGGGTTCGTCCGGATGGAAGGATTCTGGATGGACAGGAGACGAGAGGGGGGAATCACTAAGGATGATAGTTGAGGGTGCTGGGGATCCTGACGGGCCAGGTTCGGGAGAAGGGGTTGGTTCTGGTACGTGGGGAGGACTGTCTGGTGTGCGTGTGTTGTGTGTGATTTTTATTTTAATATTAGTTTTTTCTACGCCCTTAACAGTAATGTTAATAGGTTGCGCTTGAGCCCGAGCCAATTCTTTCCGTAACCGCCTATTCCGACGATTCCGCGAACATTTGATAGCAGCTCGCGATGACCGTTTTTGTCTTTCCACTAAGGAAAGAATAATGATGAATAATAATATATTGTAGAAGCTATGTCGCTATATAGTCGCTAGAAAATCTCTAATTTGAGAAATAATTCTTGGAGTTTTTTCTTTATTTGATTAATAAAAACTCTTAAATCCAGAAAGAAAGGAAAAAAAGTTTATATATTTATCCTTGTAACAAGAATATATATACATAAATATATATATATATATATATATATATATATACAGGGTGATTCAAAACAACCTTCTGTCCTTACAATGTCATATACTTGACTCAATTCTAAGACGATTTTTCCTTTGCCAAAATTTTTTCCGAGGCTTTGTTTTCAAATTATAAGCCAAAATAGTTAACGAATTACGGGCCGCGTACGCGAGGCAGGCAAGGGCGGCGCAACTCACCGTCCGATGCTGGTGATTACGTGAAGCGCTCGCTGCGATCAACTTTTTGCTACATGCGATGGGGTGTATGTGTGAGAGAGAACGTATACGCGTATACACACACATACACATTCTCTCTCTCTCTCTCTCTCTCTCTCTCTCTCTCTCTCTCTCTCTCTCTCTCTCTCTCTCTCTCTCTCTCTCTCTCTCTCTCTCTCTCTCTCTCTCCTCTCCCTCTCCCTCTCCTCTCCCTCTCCCTCTCCCTCTCCCTCTCCCTCTCCCTCTCCCTCTCCCTCTCCCTCTCCCTCTTCCCCTCTCCCTCTCCCTCTCCCTCTCTCCTCTCCCTCTCCCTCTCCCTCTCCTCTCCCTCTCCCTCTCCTCTCCCTCTCCCTCTCCTCTCCCTCTCCCTCTCCCTCTCTCCCTCTCCCTCTCCCTCTCCCTCTCCCTCTCCCTCTCCCTCTCCCTCTCCCTCTCCCTCTCCCTCTCCTCTCCCTCTCCCTCTCCCTCTCCCTCTCCCTCTCCTCTCCTCTCCCTCTCCCTCTCCCTCTCCCTCTCCCTCTCCCTCTCCCTCTCCCTCTCCCTCTCCCTCTCCCTCTCCCTCTCCCTCTCCCTCTCCCTCTCCCTCTCCCTCTCCCTCTCCCTCTCCCTCTCCCTCTCCCTCTCCCTCTCCCTCTCCCTCTCCCTCTCCCTCTCCCTCTCCCTCTCCCTCTCCCTCTCCCTCTCCCTCTCCCTCTCCCTCTCCCTCTCCCTCTCCCTCTCCCTCTCCTCTCCCTCTCCCTCTCCCTCTCCTCTCCCTCTCCCTCTCCCTCTCCCTCTCCCTCTCCCTCTCCCTCTCCCTCTCCCTCTCCCTCTCCTCTCCCTCTCCCTCTCCCTCTCCCTCTCCCTCTCCCTCTCCCTCTCCCTCTCCCTCTCCCTCTCCCTCCCCTCCCTCTCCCTCTCCCTCTCCCTCTCCCTCTCCCTCTCCCTCTCCCTCTCCCTCTCCCTCTCCCTCTCCCTCTCCCTCTCCCTCTCCCTCTCCCTCTCCCTCTCCCTCTCCCTCTCCCTCTCTCTCTCTCTCTCTCTCTCTCTCTCTCTCTCTCCTCTCTCTCTCTCTCTCTCTCTCTCTCTGTCTTTCACTTTTATACCCATCACATGTAGCAAACAGTTGATCGCAGCGAGCGCTTCACGTAATCACCAGCATCGGACGGTGAGTTGCGCCGCCCCTGCCTGCCTCGCGTACGCGGCCCGTAATTCGTTAACTATTTTGACTTATAATTTGAAAACTAAGCCTCGGAAAAAATTTTGGCAAAGGAAAAATCGTCTTAAAATTGAGTCAAGTATATGACATTGTAAGGACAGAAGGTTGTTTTGAATCACCCTGTATATATATTTGTTTTATTAATAATATTAACGTTAGAACATTCTAATATTGTTTACTATTATTTTTACATTATAAATATGAATAAAATAACTTTTAAATATTTTTTTTTGCTTTATATAATCGCATTTTTCGAATGCGTATGAGCATACGATAGATTTAAATAAATAAAAAAAAAAATCTCGACAAACTGCGGATCCGAACTCTGATCTACGGCGTGAGAAACTGAACGCTTCCCATTTAACCACTTCATATCGTTAAAAATGAGATCAATTTAATCGTTACTTATCTTACTTGTATTGCTTCTTATGTTTTTAATACTTTTATTGCAAAGGTAATAAAAAGGGGGAAAATAATTTTTAATACAGATATATGTTGTACATTACGTAGAAGAAAAAATGTATTTTATTGTATGTAACATTTAACGAAGATAACAAAAATATTATACAAAATAAGTTATTTTATACGTACAAGAATTATCTTAAAAAATTATTTTGTTTTCTAGAATCGTTTTATCGAGATTTACTTTAATAATACATTTATATGCGGGACGTATTAGTGAATTTACAATTATGGACGTAGCACGGACTCACACCAAACGGTGGTTTACCATGCCATCGAAAGTGGACGTGGCTATGTAGTTCCAAGCGGCTGTAAAATGGACGTAGAGGCGCTGCTGTACGGGACCGAAAAGCTATCGTACGGAAAACTCCGGGATGGCCGCTCTCATGCTTCTCTCTGGTATTACATATATGCACGGAACAGAGTACAGGCTATCACACACAAATTGGCATAGCTGCATATGCATAGCATAAGACCGTCTGGACCAATGAGCGTGCTATGTAAATCAATATGGCGATTTTATTTCGATGCTCATTGGTCCAGACGATCTTATGCTATGCATATGCAGCTATGCCAATTTGTGTGTGATAGGCTTATGTCCTTTTCTACCACTGATCTATACAGGGTGGCCCCGAACGTTCCAGCGAGACTTTAAGATCTTATAGGAAATTTAATTCTGAACAAAAAATTTCCTATAAACATGGGTCGAGAAATGCTTTCTTAAGAAGTTATCGCTCAAAAACCTCTGATGCAAAAGAAGAGCAAAAGGTGAAAAGAAAATAAAATTTAAAAAAAATGAAACAATAAATTTTTTGAAAAAACGATAAAAATAAAAAATATTTTTATAATATTTTTATAATATTTTAATAATATTTTTTAAATATTTCTATTTATTTTTTTTTTTTTACATTGAACCTGCCCTCAAATTAGAATGTGGGCAGGATGGCGCTAGTGTTGCCAACTTCAGATCGCGCAACATTGGATCGCCCTACCGCGCGCAAGCAACATACCGTATTACTAGAGTCCCTGTAACAGAGTCTGGCCAACTTGACAGTTTTGGCAAAATTCTGCGAGAGAGATAGAAATATACGCTATCTTACTTTAAACACGAACGCATGCGCATTAGAGTACTGCCGCTGTTGCTTATGAAAAGTGTCAGAATTGTGATCCGAAGTAATTTTAAACATTTTTAAAGAATAATTGTGCAGAATGGGTGGGTGTGCTGCACCTTTTTGCAATAATTCTGCAAAAAAAAGGTTATACCATGAAAAAATTTCCCAGAGATTCGCAACGTCGAGCTTTATCGGAACGAACCCAGCGAGAAATGACCCATCAAATCGATGTCTAATTGACGTCGAAATCATCGACATTACATCGTATCGAAATAATGCTCGAAATTTGAAGCTTATTTCGAAGTCCGTGCTCTATATGATATTTTTTAAAGGAAAAGATTATTTGTGACATATTCATCGTCAGATTTTTGAACAGGCAGATTATGGATTTTTTGCTAAGACATCGATATTACATCATTTAGATATCGATTCGATGCTATTTTGATTCAATTTTTACATATAATAATTTTTGCCATTATAAAATGCAATATGAATGAAAAATTATGTTGTATCGGCAGACAGGGATAATATAAAGATAATTTTATGATTTGATTGTAATAATTACGTTGCAACATTAATTTTTTAATTCTTCATCTTGACTAACTCTGATTATTTAACTAATAAAAAAGTTTTATAATAGCAAAATTTTTATTTGTAATTTGTTAATTTTTTCAAAAATTATAATATGATTATATATATGTATTAAACAAAATAAATTAAAATAAACAACAAATTAAATATTGATACTAATTAATAATACTTAGTATTTACATTTATTAATATAAAAAATAGACTTGATTATAAAAAAATTAACATTAAGAATAAAAAGTAAAGAAGATTTGATATATGATCGATTTATATCTTTCGTTATTCGTATTATGCGAGTCACATTTACTACGCATGCGCAAACGATCATCAGATACCGAGCAGATTCGGTTTACAGTCTATATACCGGTGCATTAACAGGCAGAGGCAAGAGGCATCTACTATCATCAGAGGCATCACTATCATCGTGACACTTGAATAAATAAATCCGCTTCTCGTATGGTGGGACGGGGAGCGTTATTGTAAAATACGAGAGTTTTGGTTTTCTGTCGCAAACTCCGCACGCGGGCGTGCATATGTATATCTGAAAATAAACGCGGAGCGAAAAATATCGTTTGAGAGATACGGCGAAGCACCATAAATAAATCTCGTCGCATGCACGCGCGTACGAGCGCGCGTTTCGTTCCCTTGATCCGTAGTGCCATCGAAAATTGTGCATTATTTCTCCTCGAGAAGATCCATAACGTTATCGCATCTGTGCAGGCATCAACCGGCAAGACCATATCATTATGGATGAACCAGCGGTAAATATATTTATTTAGGCTAAATAAATATATTCTTTTATTACTATTTTACTTTCTTATTTATATTTGTGGGTAGTATAGAGGCGTGTTCGCCTTCGGAAGATGGCGCGAGGGATAGGTCGAGCGTAAAGAGGTGAAGTCAATCACGAGACTTCTTTTCTACAGTTCACAATAAAATATATTAATAGTCTCTATGTACAATTTACAATTATCTGGTTTGTGGTGGCCCTGAAAAGGGCCGTTTACGGGTTAACGCTGAGGGCGTTCCCGCCAAGTGATACGAGGCTCGGTGGTGGTTATTCGGAGGGAGCCGATGTACGGTAGCCCGGGCGAGAGTACGCGTGGAAGAGCGGGTGGAGTCCCTGTGGGCGTATGGCTAGGCTCTTCCCGTGTCGCCTCCGTCTGCGTCGCCGTCTCTTGCGTAGTGACCTCCCAGTCACTGTCGGACTGAGTAGCGCTGTCCGCTACTTCCCGTGTGGGACACTGAGTGCCGCGATGAATGCGTATAGCCGGCTGCGCCTGTGTCCAATTGTCTCGCTGGTGGAGTGGAGAGGTCGCTAACGGAGAAAGTAGCGGTGGCGGCAGGCCCCACGGCGTCGATGGTGACGTGTATCGCCGTACCCGGATGTCCCACTGGCTCAGGAAGAAGCGTGGAGGTCGAGTGAATTCCACTGGCGCCAGCTCTATCGGGTGTAGCTTCCACTCCCTGAAGCTCGTACACGTTCGGTCGCCTGTAAGTCCTGGTGTCTTTTCTCCCTCACAGGAGGGCTGCCGACTAGTCCCGGGTGAAGTGGGAGGCAGCTGTGGTCGAGGAAGACTCAGGTCCTGCGGTAATACAGGAGGCAGCGTAGGCTGTCGCTATACAAAAAGAATCCGTAAGCTCGGACTGACTATCAGGCAGGAGGTCCTTTCCGTAGTCAGAGCGGGCCGCGAATCAAAATCTTCTCGCCGTGCGCCGTCTTATAAACCCCACTCACTGGATTTCACTTGCTGGCGCCGACTCCCGCTCGTGGCCGCCTCACGGTGAGCCTTCGTGGCTCGCGCGGTGCTCGCGCGCGGGTTTCACGTGCTCCGCGCGTGAGAATTCGTTCGCGCGTCTACCGGGTAGTTCGCGCGTAATTGTGGTGGTTTCTCGAACTGCCACAGGACCCCCTTGGTTGTATGGAAGCCTCTTAAGTGTTGAACCTGATTGGCGGGCGAGATACTCGTCCGCTTTTTGTCGTGGCTAGTCGTACTGTCGCTTCCTGGTTGGTGACTTGTGGTCCTTCTTCTTCTTCTTCCATGGTGTACGCTGGTTTCAGCCTGTCTATCGATACGTTGACTGTTTTATTGTTCATCCGTATCTTGTATGTTTTTTCACTTCTGTTTAGTACTTCATAAGGTCCGTCGTATGGTGGTTGTAGTGCTCCTGATGGTGCGCTGTGTCGCACGAAGACTTTTGCTGTTTTGTCCATGTCTTTGTACATGAACGTTGCTCTTTGTCCATGTCTTTTGATAGCTGGACTGAGTTTGGTCATGATGCTTCGTAGTCTGTTCACGAGGCTGGTCTTGTCTTCTGCGTCGTTGTTTTTTCCTGCCAAGAATTGTCCAGGTAATCTCATCGGTTCTCCATAGACCAATTCTGCCGTTGTTGCGTTTATGTCTTCCTTCCAGGCGGCCCTGATGCCCATCAGTACGACTGGGAGGATTTCTGTCCAGTCTTCTGTTTGATGGCATTTGATGGCTGCTTTTAATTGCCTGTGGAACCGCTCTATCATCCCGTTGGCTGCCGGGTGGTAAGCTGTTGTTCTTATATGTTTTGAGCCTGTCATTTGTGTTAGGCGTTTGAAAAGATCTGCTTCGAATTGTCTTCCTTGGTCGGTCGTTATTCTTTCTGGAGTGCCGAATCGCGCGATCCAGTTTATGAACAGGTGCTTTGCTATCGTTTCTGCCGTAATGTCTGTTAATGGAATCGCCTCCGGCCATCTTGTAAAACAGTCTATTATAGTGAGGCAGTAGCGTTTGTTATTGGATGTTGGCATTGGTCCGACTATGTCCATGTGTATGTGCTGGAAGCGTCTTGTTGGTGGGTCGAACTCTCCTATCGGTGCTACGTTGTGTCGCGTGATTTTCGCTCGTTGGCATTGAATGCAAGTTTTGGCCCATCTGCTGCAATCCTGCTGTATTCTTGGCCATACGTATCTTTGCGCTATTAGTTTTGCTGATGCCTTTGCTCCTGGGTGAGCTAGGCTGTGTAGGGAGTTGAATACTCTCCTCCTGAATTGTTGTGGCACGTATGGTCGTGTTATCGGTGTTGACGTGTCGCAGTATACTGTTGTCGTTGTTCCCGGTATTGCGACTTTCGTGAGCAGCAGACCTTGTTTCGTACTCCTTATCTCTTGCATTTCTGCATCTTGTGCTTGTGCTTCTGCCAATTCTTCGAAATTGACTGCCTCTTCTATTGCTTCTACTCTGGAGAGGGTGTCGGCTACTACGTTTTCTTTCCCTGCTATGTGGCGAATGTCTGTTGTAAATTGGCCGATGTACTCCAAGTGTCGTGCTTGGCGTGGTGAGCTTCTCAGCGGATCTTGGTCAAATGCGTAGGTGATTGGTTTGTGGTCCGTGTATATAATGAACCGTCTCCCTTCTAACATATGGCGGAAGTGTTTGATCGCTGTGTATATAGCCAATAGTTCTCGATCGTATGGACTGTACTTCGTTTGTGGTCTGCTGAGTTTTTTGCTTAGGAATGCTAGTGGTTGCCATTCCCCTTTAACTTTCTGTTGTATGACCGCTCCTAGTGCTGTGTCCGAGGCGTCCGTCGTTACGGTTAGTTCTGCTGTTGGATCTGGGTGTGCTAGGAGTGCTGCTCTAGATAGGCTGTTTTTGCAATTGACAAATGCTTCTTCTCTTTCTGGCGTCCACTGGATTGGTTGTTGTCCTCTCTTCTTTGGTCCTCTCAATACTTCGCTCAACGTTGCTTGGTCCTTTGCTGCTCCTGGGATGAAACGTCTGTAGAAGTTGATGGTTCCCAGAAATTGTCGCATCTGTTTGACCGTCTTTGGAGAAGGGAAGTTTTTGATTGCTTCCACCTTCTCTGGTAGCGGTCTGGTGCCTTCTGCTGAGACCAGGTAGCCCAAGAATTTAACCTGTGCGGCTGCGAATGTGCACTTGGCTGGGTTAATTCTCACCCCGTTGGTTTCTAGTCGGGTGAAAAGTTCCCTCATGTGCTTTTCGTGTTCTTCTTCTGTTGCTGATGCTACCAATATGTCATCTATGTATGCATAGCAGAAGTCTAGTCCCCGCAGTATTTCATTAATGAATCTTTGAAAGGTTTGTGCTGCGTTTCGAAGTCCGAACGGCATGAATTTGAATTCGTATAATCCAAATGGCGTGGTAATTGCTGTCTTCGGTACGTCCTCTTCATGTACCGGGATTTGGTTATATGCTCTCACTAGATCAAGCGTTGAGAAAACTTTTTTCTTGTGCAATGTTTGCGCGAAGTCTTCTATGTGCGGTATCGGATAACTGTCTGGTATTGTGCGTGTGTTTAATCTTCTATAATCTCCGCACGGTCGCCATGCTTCTTTTCCCTTGGGCACCATATGCAGTGGTGCTGACCATGGGCTTTTTGATGGCTGGATTATCCCTTCCTGCAGTAGTAGGTCGAATTCCGTCCTTGCGATGTGTAGTTTCTCTGGAGATAGTCTTCTTGGTCTGCATGCTTCTGGTTGTCCCGCAGTGGTTTGTATGTAATGGACTGTGTTGTGTTTGACTGGCTGGCTCCTTCCGTTTGGTCGCGTTATTCCTGGGCACTCTTTTACTATGCTGTCGTATTTTGTTTCCCCAGCTACTGCTTTGATGGAGTTTATTTTATGGTTGCTTTTTGACCCGTGTGCCGTGAGGCCTGTTTTTCCGTCAATCAGCTTCTTATTTCTTACATCCGGTAGGAGGTGATAGTGCGATAAGAAGTCTGACCCTATTATTGGTTGTGTGACGTCGGCTATTATGAACCGCCATGGGAACGCCCTACGTAGCCCGAAATCCGGTTGTATGGTTGTTGCTCCGTAGGTGGATATTGTTGATCCGTTTGCTGCAAATAGCTGATATGTTTCCGCCTGTTTCCGGCCTTGTGTTCTTGCACGTGGGTAGACGCTTATGTCGGATCCGGTATCGATTAAATATCTTATTTTCGTCTTCCGGTCCGTCATATATAGGCGGCGTGGTTCTAAGCCTATGTCGCTTGCCGCCATCAGCGACTGGCTTCCTCGTTTTCCTTTTTGAACGAGCATGGGGTCGTACATTTCTTGGCTTCTACTCCGAAGCGTCGGTGGTAGTAGCAGATGCCTTCTCTTCTTGGTGTCCTGCTACGTTGTCGATCTCTCGATTGGCTTCGTGGTCGTTTCCCTTGCTGTTCTCTTTGGAACTTCCTGGTCATTTTTGTGACCTGTGTTGTCAAGGCAGCGACTTGATCTCTTAGCGCCTCTATTTGCGTTTCCCATGTCGTTCGTACTGGCGTGACTGCCCCTTGCATGGTTGCTACCTCCATTGATCTATTGCCTATCTCATGTATTCTGTCGGCCTGTTCTGCGACGTCTTCCAGCTTGTCTTGCGCCCGGATTGCTAAAATGGCCTGCATTTGCGTTGGTAATCGACCTAGCCATAGTGTGCGCAGTAGTTCGTCCGAAACTGTTATGCCGGCTAAGGTTTTGAGGTGGCGGAGAAACTGCGAGGGCTTTCTATCTCCCAGCTCTTCATGTTCGAGGAGCTGTTTGATTCTTTGATCCTGGGATGCCGTGAGTCTCTGAATTAAAGCCTTCTTTATCGCTTCGTACTTCTGTTTTAGCGGCGGCTGGGTGATGATATCCTTGATTTCCCTGGCTTGCTTCGGCTCTATCCTTGAGAGGACGTATGCGTATCTCGTTGCATCGTCTGTTATGTCGCATGAGCTGAATGTTCCTTCCAGCTGCGCGAACCATAGCTCTGCATCCTCCGGCCAGAATGGCGGTATTCTTATGCCGATCTTGTTGACGCTCGTGCTGTCGTCGTCGACGATGATTGTCCTGTCTGGGTCCCTTGGCATCTTCCGCGTCGGTGGTCACCAGTTGTGGGTAGTATAGAGGCGTGTTCGCCTTCGGAAGATGGCGCGAGGGATAGGTCGAGCGTAAAGAGGTGAAGTCAATCACGAGACTTCTTTTCTACAGTTCACAATAAAATATATTAATAGTCTCTATGTACAATTTACAATTATCTGGTTTGTGGTGGCCCTGAAAAGGGCCGTTTACGGGTTAACGCTGAGGGCGTTCCCGCCAAGTGATACGAGGCTCGGTGGTGGTTATTCGGAGGGAGCCGATGTACGGTAGCCCGGGCGAGAGTACGCGTGGAAGAGCGGGTGGAGTCCCTGGGGGCGTATGGCTAGGCTCTTCCCGTGTCGCCTCCGTCTGCGTCGCCGTCTCTTGCGTAGTGACCTCCCAGTCACTGTCGGACTGAGTAGCGCTGTCCGCTACTTCCCGTGTGGGACACTGAGTGCCGCGATGAATGCGTATAGCCGGCTGCGCCTGTGTCCAATTGTCTCGCTGGTGGAGTGGAGAGGTCGCTAACGGAGAAAGTAGCGGTGGCGGCAGGCCCCACGGCGTCGATGGTGACGTGTATCGCCGTACCCGGATGTCCCACTGGCTCAGGAAGAAGCGTGGAGGTCGAGTGAATTCCACTGGCGCCAGCTCTATCGGGTGTAGCTTCCACTCCCTGAAGCTCGTACACGTTCGGTCGCCTGTAAGTCCTGGTGTCTTTTCTCCCTCACAGAAGGGCTGCCGACTAGTCCCGGGTGAAGTGGGAGGCAGCTGTGGTCGAGGAAGACTCAGGTCCTGCGGTAATACAGGAGGCAGCGTAGGCTGTCGCTATACAAAAAGAATCCGTAAGCTCGGACTGACTATCAGGCAGGAGGTCCTTTCCGTAGTCAGAGCGGGCCGCGAATCAAAATCTTCTCGCCGTGCGCCGTCTTATAAACCCCACTCACTGGATTTCACTTGCTGGCGCCGACTCCCGCTCGTGGCCGCCTCACGGTGAGCCTTCGTGGCTCGCGCGGTGCTCGCGCGCGGGTTTCACGTGCTCCGCGCGTGAGAATTCGTTCGCGCGTCTACCGGGTAGTTCGCGCGTAATTGTGGTGGTTTCTCGAACCGCCACAATATTTATTTAAAAAATTACATTTATCCGAAGGTGTAACAACCGGCTCTTATATAACAAATAGGTTACTCTAACCTAAATTTAATATATATACCTATAATTTAATATATTATATATATATATATATATATATATATATATATATATATATATATATATACCTTACGTTATTATTAAATTATAAATTTAAATTAGATTAACCTATTAAATATATATATAGGTTAACCCTGCCGAAAATGGTCGATTAAAACCGATTAAAACATAATCGGTTTTAATCGGTTTTAATCGGTTCAATCCGCACCCGGATTAAAAAGTAATCGATTTTAATTCTGATCGAACTATAATCGGTTTTAATATCGCTTTCGCGGATTATTTCCAATCTGAAATCATCATCATGAAATATGTATATTTTAAACCAGATAAATCAAAAATAAATTAGATAAAAACCATATAATAAGTCAGAGAAAATAAAAATAAAAAACAATAAGAGCTAAAATTCAGATAAAATTAAGCTAAGTTAAAAACCGTCAATGAGATAAAAAAGTAAGAAAAATTAAAAAAGTAAAAAATTAAAACCGAGAAAATTCATTGTTAGAAATTAACTTCGTGTCAAATATCTCAACATATGCTCTTGATATTTATCTAATCAGAGAATCAGGTGGTCTATCTCTGACGAGTGCTCGCAGTGAACTGGCAGGTCTCCTCTGTGAGAGAGAATTTCTAACAATGAATTTTCTCGGTTTTAATTTCTTACTTTTTTAATTTTTCTTACTTTTTTATCTCATTGACGGTTTTTAACTTAGCTTAATTTTATCTGAATTTTAGCTCTTATTGTTTTTTATTTTTATTTTCTCTGACTTATTATATGGTTTTTATCTAATTTATTTTTGATTTATCTGGTTTAAAATATACATATTTCATGATCCATAATGGAGAGTTTACTCCGTCCTTGCTGATAACAGGAAGTGCGTGAATATTGCTTCATGAGCATGTTTAAATATATCCAAAATAATCCGGATAGACTCACACGAACTTTCTGGCCGGTCAGCCAGAGATGAGAGTGGATGGTCAATTACTTCGAGAATATGACTCTTTAACATCTACATCAAGACCATGCCTAATCGACCTTGGCAACATTCGAATAACTAAGTTTTTTTCTTGATGAAATCGATTCATATGTTTCCTCCGATTATGACTATCGCGCTTTTATACGTTGCGTTATATATCACGTTTGCGTCTATTTATTATAATTTGTAATTTTTTCAATAATATTATTAACCACCCTGAAGAAGGTCCTAAAAAGGACCGAAACGTTCGTAATATCACAAATCGATACTCGTTGCTATCGTTGAATAAATCTAAATAAGGTATGCGCACTAACTCCCGCGCTGACTCTATTCGCTATTTTAATTAAATTTATGTTATTGACTACAGTGTTGCCAGAGTTGGTACAATTGTACCAGATTTGGTACTTTTTATATTAAAAAGTATGTTGATACTACTTTGAAAAAAAGTGCAAATCTGGTACTATTTCGACATTTGTCGAATTCAATAATTTTTTGTCCGAAACAACCAATCAGATTATGCATTGAAAGTTGAGAATGAAGATTGAAATTTGACAATTAAAACAAAAAAATTTTAACTCCTTTGTTCTTTTTTATTCTGATTAGTCAAATTCCAATCTTAAATCTTCAATCTTCAATGCGTAGTTTGATGAGCTTAATAGATTATGCAAGGTTTAGATTGCGTTCCGAAATTCATTGGCAATGTTAGCAATGAATTTCGGAACGCAGCCTTAAAAATCAAATATGTTCCAGTTTTACATTTTTACCATATTTTATGGTTCTATAACATATGTATATTTCTATTACACAGTTTATGTTGCATTATTATAGTTTATGTTATCTGTTTCTTGGAAAATTTTGATTATTATATATGTTTAATTCTATTATATAGTTTATATAGTATATTTTTATAGTTTGTGTTGCATTATTATAAGTATCGTCGTCTCTGTTCTTAAATAATTTTTTATCCGATAATAAAATGAAAAGGTAAATTTTTTTATATATTTTTATCAACTTTATTATACTTCGTATATTAATTAATATTAAAAATGTGTTTATATTTTAAGTTAGAAAAATGTATTTTTAGTTTATTTCTCTGTTGTGAACATATTTTGTATGATATATTTATTTCACAGGTGTAAAAGTTCTGATAAAATATCTGATAAAGCATCTAACAAAGAAAATGATTGCAGTATTGCTTAGAAAAGAAAAAATTATCAGCATAAATTTAACAATAATTGGACAGAACAATTTCCTTGGTTAAGCAAATATAAAAATAACTATGCTTTTTGTAATCTATGTGATCTAAAACTTGTAGGTAGTTTTACTCATATAAAACGGCATGAGCAAACTAATAAACATAAAAGCAATTATCGAACATGCAAACAACATCCCAAAATGGAAACATTTGTTAAAAGTGATAAAACAGTTTTACATGAGAAAAAAGTTTATAGCGCTGAATTAAAATTAATCATGTTTTTACATGAGCATAATTTGCCATTTTTATTAATGGAACATTTACCAAAACTAATTTCATCAATATGTCCAGATTCAGATATTGCTAAAAGTATAAATTGTGGCAGGACAAAAGCAACAGTTATAACAAATGAATGTTTAGCTATAGAACAGCTAAGACTTTTAAAAAAAATTCTTTCAGAAGAAAAATGTTATTATTCCATAATTATAGATGAAACAACAGATGTTTCAATAAAAAAATGTTTAGCAGTAGTTATACGCTTTGTTTATAAAAATAAAGTAAGGGATAAATTTCTAGGTCTTATAGAAGTTCAATCTGCTTCTGCTGAAGCATTATTTAATGCAATAACTGAATTACTTACTAAAAATGAAATACCACTTCAGAAAATTATAGGCTTTGCTGCTGATAATGCAGCTGTTATGATGGGACAAAAATCGAGTGTTCGCACAAGATTTAAAGAATTAAATCCAAATATAATTACACTGAGTTGTATATGTCACTCATTACATTTGTGTTCTTCAAAAGCAACAACTAAATTGCCAAAATCTGTGGAAGAATTTGTAAGAAACTTATATAACCATTTTGCTAGCAGTCCAAAGAGAAAAAGTAATTTAGAAGAGTACCAAAAGTTTTTAGATTTAAAACCTTATAAAATGCTGCGACCTTCTCAAACAAGATGGCTATCATTGCAAGTAAGTTCCTGATAAGCATAAACATTTCTTAATGCATTGTATTCAAATATTTGTCACATGACATAGAATGTCTAGCAATTTCAATTTTAAATGTTTGACCTATGCATGAAAGACTAAAACAGAAGAATAAAAAATAAATAATAAGTTCTACAATATTAATTTATTCATTAAAAATATAATTCTTAATTTTTTTATATATAAATTATGATAAACAAATATCTAGATATGATATACCCGAAATGTATGCTAATATTTATTAATTTTATATCCTAATATCTAATAATTTAGAATGTGAAAGCATTGATGATATCTATTGTATTTTAAAACCGCTTTTTTACTAATAGGCTGTCGTCGACAGAGTACTTCTATTGTGGGATTCTTTTACATTATATTTTACGAATGCTGTATTCGAAGAGGATAAGCTACATGTAACGGATGCAATACTTAATAACTTAAATAACCCTGTTTTCAAAATATATCTTATATTTTTATCATATATATTAGACATTATAAATAAGATGAATCTTAATTTTCAAGGTGAAGGTACTCAAATTCACATATTGCATACCCAATTCACTACTTTATATAAGAATGTATTAAGAAATTATATTCAAAAAGGGATTGTTGATAAAATTGATTTATCACAAATAAATCCAACTAATCCTGATTATTATTTAAAGTTAGAAGATATTTATATAGGTGCAAATGTACAATTTTTTTTTAAATGATCATTCAATATGCCCAGAAGAATTAAATAAGATCAGAATTAATATTTTGAATTTTTACGTAGAGTTATATCAACAAATAAGAAAGCGATTCGATTTTAATGATAAACTTCTGATATTTCTTACCAATTTTCATCCTAAACGAGCACTAAATGGAAGTGTTGCTACGATAGCACAAGCAGCAGAAATATTTAAAAATTTGGTTTCTAACGTAGAAAATTTAAATAGTGAATGGAGGCAATTACAGGATGTGCAATATCTTAAAAAATTTGAGAATGCTTCATTTGACCAATTTTGGATGGAAGTATTTCAAATGAAAAATGAGTTAAATGAAGAAATGTTTCCTAATTTAAATCAATTAATTAAGGGCGTTATGTGCTTGCCACACTCTTCTGCATCCGTAGAGAGAGTTTTTTCTCAAGTAAATTTAATTAAGACCGATTTACGAAATAGACTAGATATCAAAACATGTAACTCAATTATATTAGCAAAACAACTTATAGACGATGAAAATTGTTATACATGGGAACCTTCTGAAACATTAATAAAAAATAAAGCAAAATATTAAATGCATATTTAAGCTTGTGTTTAATGTATTCAAGTAATTTTAATTTATTTCTTTTCTGCTTTTTCTCAAGATAGGATATATAATTTTTAAATTGTTATATATATATATATATATATATATATATATATATATATGATTCAGTCTGGTACTTTTTATCATATATCTGGTACAATCTGGTACTTTTTTATCATTTAGTTGGTACAAAATATTTTTTTACGCTGGCAACACTGATTGACTATAAGAGTCTGTACTTATCAGTTTATTGAAATCATTACATTCTAATCCATATTGTCAATCCAAATAAACACGAATAATCGAATGGATATTGTGGCTGCCGTAGGTCATCACATTAAACACAATCCGCGATACAGTAGCGCGACCCGCAACTTGGCGGCCCACACGCTCGCGCGTCCGCGCGTAGTTCCGGGCGGCGCCGCTACGCGGCGAAGGTCGAGCAAGCCAACCTGAAAGTAGAAAGCGGTCAAGCGGGGATATAAGGCGGACCCCCTGCGGAGAAATCGTATATTTGTTTTTAACAACTGAGTCCGTTTCAATTGCAGAAACACCGATTCAATAATTGATTGTGACTCATGATAACAGCAAATCCGATTTCACACTACATAAAATCGATTTACTTTTCATCTGCGAAATGATAAAATTTTTTATTAAAAGGGATTATTTTTACCTATGGATTGACTATGGTACATTCCAATTCAATTGCATTAAAACGGGTTTAATTATAACTTTATGAAATCGTATAATTTCGGATTGAGGTGGATGTATATCACCCAACATTAACCCGCCTGAAGCGTACTAAATTCGATTTGACTATTTTCAATTAGTTTTAATACCGCATTTTCGGTGCAGAAATCCCGATCGATTCAGATTACATTTTTTTTAATCCGTTTTAATCGACCATTTTCGGCAGGGTAATCTAATCTAAATTTATAATTTAATAATAACGTTATATATATATATATATATATATATATATATATACATATACATTTACAATGGATATCATTTACGGATAGACCTTAAATATTACTCTATATGTTTGTGGATATTATTCCTTTCTTTCATATGATTCGATATTTTTCTAACTATCAGGTTTGTAAAACTTATAAAAGGAGATTACAGAGAGAGGTATTTAAAACTTCATCCAAAAGGATGAAGGTGGATGATATATTTTACCATATATATCAACCAATTCAGCGAGATAACAATGATGAGAATAATGATGAATCTATTGATTTGGATGAAAATGATGTGAGCAATGGCTTTGAAGAAGCTAATTTTATAGAATTTATAAATGATAATGAGAATATACAATTGACCAGTGATAGAGAGCACAATGATAGCGAAGAGGATACAGATATTCAATCTAATGTCAGCTTACAGAGTGAAAGACAGGATAATAATTCCGATAATAGCGAAGATGAAAATGAAAATGTTCTTATTGTTAATGAGGATGAGAAAGAACAGTATCTTATTCAATTAATTCGAAAGTGGGCTTTAGAAGGTGGGCATCTTTCTATGAAAAAACTGGATAATCTACTTAAAAAATTAAGTACTGTTTTTATTCATATACCTAAATCATATAAAACTCTGTTGAGTACTCCAGTAAATCTAGAGATACATGAATTTAATGATGTATCACAGATATGGTATAAAGGTATCAGAAGAAATTTTGATACTATGCAGCTGGAATCATATTTACATATGTATGGTAGAATCATAATTGATATTAATATAGACGGATTACCACTATTTAAATCCTCAAAAGCGAAGTTTTGGCCAATTTTAGGCTACCTTACAATGACTAAAAATGCTCCTTTCATTTTAGCCATTTATTTTGGAAAAACAGATCCTCAAGATTTAAATACTTATCTTGAAAAGTATGTGAATGAAGTAGAAGATCTGCTCAATAATGATTATGTTTTTAATAATAAGAGATATCCATTTCAAATAAGGCATTATATTTGTGATGCATCTGCTCGCTCTTTTGTGAAATGTTGCATAGGTCACTGTGGCTATGCTTCTTGTGAGAAATGTACTGTTGTAGGCGAATGGATTGAAGATAGAGTGACATATATTAATCTAGATGAAAATCCAAGAACTGATTATTCATTTCTGCATCAGACTCAACCCCAACATTATCAAGATCATTCTATATTGGAAAGGATCAATACTGGAATGGTATCACAATTCCGATTGGATAGTCTTCATCTTGTACATCTGGGTGTTTTTAAAAGGTTGATCACAGCTTGGTGTAAATGGAATGGTTTATGGAAACTTCATAAAATTACTGTTGCTGCAATATCAAGAGCATTAGAATTTCTCTCAGATTATTGCCCTCAAGATTTTAACAGGAAGCCACGATCATTAGAAGAATTGAAATTTTTTAAAGGAACAGGATATCGATTCTGTAATTCAAGTGAAGGTGAAAATTACAAAAATGAGCGAATTTACTAAAAAATTTATAATTTCATTGGTCCAAATCTAGTAAATTTGCTCATTTTTGTAATTTTCACTCTTACTTAAATTATAGAATCGATACCTAGAATTTCGTAGATTATGCTTGTATGATATGGTATCCTAGTTTTTAGGGACTTTTTGAATGTAAATATTTACAAGCATTTTCTTTTATTACATTCAGCTATATATATAGGGGCGACGCGTGGCGCCGGGCGTAGAGTCGCGGCCTGGTAATCGAGAGATTCCAGGTTCGATTCCGCTCGGGTCCCGTCCTTCCCACATGCCTCAAAAGAGGTTTCTCCACAAATTATCCTATCAAACTCTATCATTCCACTTCGCCATATGCCTCAAAAAGAGGTTTCACATTATCCTATAAATAATTTCTCCCAGAAACTTATACTCACTGATACTCACTATATATAACCTGTTGTTGGCCAGAATTTGTTGATCCACCCTTGATCACAAGAGGCCATATAAATTGAAAGAAGAAAAGAAGAAGAAGAAGCTATATATATATTATCAAATCCTGTTCTGGTTCATTCTATGAATGATTATGCAAATCAGTTGTTAAGAACATTTATTATACATGCTGCTACTATATATGGGAAGAAGTTCGTAGTATACAATGTTTATGCATTATCTCATTTGGCAGAAGAATGTGCCTTACATGGCCATTTAGAATGTTTCAGTGCATTTAGATATGAAAATTTTCTGAAATCCATTAAGGACTTACTTCAATCTGGATACAAGCCTTTACATCAGGTTAGGTCAATAGAGATTTGGAGAGGAATGTATCTGTACCAGTCATATTAGAAACTAATGCCCCAAAAATTACATTATCTAAAAGACAGACACCGCAAACTGAAGTTGTGCATGGAGAACACTATAAGCGTATTTCAATAGATGATGTTATTCTACAAACTGGGAAAAAGGATTCATGCTTCATAACAATTACTGACGAAATAATAATACTTGAAGATATTGTTTACAGTGAAAACTTAATATTTTTAGTGGGAAGAGTATTCCAAAAAATTAAGGATTTTTACACATATCCTCTTCCTTCATTTATTCTTGGAATCGTGTCTGTCTTTCAAATAAGTGAAAATATGAGAATTTTGTCAATATCTGAAATAAAAGCTAAATGTTGGCTTATGCCAGATCGTGACTCTTTTTTATGTATGCCATTATTGCATACATTTTCAGTTTTTCAAGCATTACAATAATCTTAAACCGCACCCTTCACAGTCCAAAATTTTTCTATGTAAAAGTATGCATGCATAATTCTATTATTTATATCATATAATTTAGAACTAGCTAAAATCGCTAATGTTTAATCTTGTAATTTAGTTTGCAGTATTAAAGTTTGCACGCGAAGATGATAAAAGTGATGAGGAAGAAATTAATTATGAGATTGGTCTTACCAAATGACTAACTGATATTGATGATCAAATGAAAGGTTTTACTTATTGGCCTCCATCTGATCAAGATGCTGGCAATTTTGTTAGGAAGGAAAAACCAGTAGACCGATTTTGGCCAAAATATTCAATTGAGGTCCTAAGGTATTACGGTAAGTGAATTTTGAAGACATTATGTAAACATTTATTATTAATTTTTCTATTATCCTAATTATTAATTCTTATTATTTATTTTTTTATACTATCCTAATGTTTATTTCCTCCATTTTATTGCAGATCTCTATATAAAAGCAAGAGCTGCTGTTAAAGGTTTTGTGGCAGAAGGTTCAGCCTATGAGACTGAAAAAGAAACTGGAAGGGGAAAACGAAAAAAAGTATGAAATAGACTCTTTGAAGACACTGATTCTGATGAAGAAATTGTAAAGCGTAGCAAGAAATCAGTTCCAGCACCGCCAAATATTCCTTTCAAACGTGTACCGGTCAGGAAGGATATAATACAAAAACCAGAAAACGAGCTTAATAATCCTCTTTTTCCAATGACTTCCTTTCCTCCTTCAAAAGTGAGTCATATGTTTGTAATAAATATTAAACTTAACTTTAAAAAATCATATTGCAAGTTCAAAAATTTTAATATTCTTGAAAAATATTATTTGTTCAGGCATGCTCAAAAAGCAATGTTTTTGAGAAACTAAAGAGGACACGGGAGATGAATAACAATACTTTTGTTAGTCACACTATGTTAATTGCACATGAATCCAATTATAGCAGTGACAGAAAATCATTTCGTAAAGACAAAGTACAATCACCTATTAAGGAGACATCACTAGTAACTGCAGAAAGTATCCTCCCACAAAGCTGTGTTTCCTCTTTGGATGTAAATGAAGAGAACTTTGCATATGGTGAACAGAATGACACACCAAATAAGAAACGCCAAGTCACATCCAAGGATGTAGCCAAATCTACTGTGAAAATTGCTGTAAAAGTTCTTACAAACTCGATGGCATCCACAATGAGTTTTAAAGGGCAGAACACAAAACAACCCTTTTATAAATTGAAGATATGGGAGGCCATACAAGGTGAGAGTTACTCATGATATATTTTTTATACAGGTTTAAATATTATGCAATTACCTGATTTAATTTCCTGACATAAAATAAACCAACATCAATGTGATCACATCAGAATAGATATTTTTCTGAATTATGTTTTGTACTATTGATTTGAGTGTGATTCCATATATCTGTTTCAGGTTCATTGTTGATCAAATTTGATGATACAGCACTTTTCGAAGCAGAAGAAACCATGAAAACATGGTTGGCCAATGCCCCATGGCGTAAACAAGATAATGAAACTTATGGGAAAAGGTGTGTAAAAAGAAAATTAGAAGTGAACACTGCAAAGTAGTTGGGCAAAATGTTTATGTTTCATAATTTTTTTATTAGTTATTTCTAATATTTTTGATTAAGATAAGAGAAGAGAAGTTGTAATATTATACAATTATATATTTTTACTTTCAAACAATAATCATTTAATTTTTTATTTAATAAAACAAAGTTAGATTGTTTTCATCACACAGTGCATTACTAATTTTATAAAGTTGTAATAGCTTGGGTCATAAACATTTAGCAAAATGTTATTTTTCAGTCTTCATTCTCAGATTAGTATTAAGTTACCGAGTTACACTTATTACGAGTAACTTTAAGTTAAATATAATTTCTAATCTTTTATTTTCTCATATTTTTTGTTTATATATCGAGATAATATGCGGTTAATATCTTAAACTTAATATTCTTTGTAAAATGTAGTAATATATATCAACATGTTCCTTTGTATTCTAATTTAAAAATATTTTTTATTTTATATGCGCGCTAATTTTATTTTTTTGTGATTGAAATGTCGATTAA
Source organism: Formica selysi (assembly GCA_009859135.1). Taxonomy (NCBI): domain Eukaryota; kingdom Metazoa; phylum Arthropoda; class Insecta; order Hymenoptera; family Formicidae; genus Formica; species Formica selysi. The sequence continues at coordinate 79,032 of CM020821.1, forward strand.
GACTGAGTTTTTGACTGACTGTGATTTTAAAAAATTGTATCTGTGACGTGCCTAGTCTTAAGTTAATTAAAATAACTTTTATATTGTAAATGTTTATGTTGAAGAGAAATAAATACCCAGATAGCCAAGAACGTTAAAATCACGTTTTGCCAAAGCTTTGCGACAAAGGGTGCTTTAATTTTGACAACAATTTTGTAGCAAACATTTGTCTTGTTTCGGTTTGTCAAAAAGTTTGAAGCAAATTGACGGCAAAATTTTTCGTCTCACGATGCTATAAATAATAGGAAAAGGCTTGCCCGTAAATTTTACGCATAGAAGAACACGTATGATGCTAATTCACGGTGTAACACAAACTTTACGCCAATTAGTAGCAAATCTTGTTATACACGCTATATAATAGCAAATTTACGACAAGAACAGAGCAAACCTTATTGTACACGATATGATAACACATTTACGGAAAGAACAGAGCAAAGTATACTCTGGCACAACGAGACGCAAAATTCACGCAAATAACAGAGCAAACCTTGCCATGCACGGCATGACAGCAAATTTACAACTTTACTTTATTACAAACTTTACAAAAATATAGTATTCTGCCGATAGTTCGTTTATTCATCGCTATGCGACGCGCTATATGCATCCATCTCGTATTTGATTTTTAGTCATGAGAAGTATATAAAGCTTGCAAAGAGCAACTGGTAGAAGATTAAAAATATAATTATTTCTATCAGTTCAATTACTAATACAATCCCAACATAGAGAATTCAGATATTGGACTGATTGTTTCTCTTAGATCGGGCAGATAAATGTCTGAAAAAGTTTAAATCATCCGTTTATTGTTTACTTAAAATATAAATATATATATATATATATATATATATATATATATATATAAAATTCATATATTCATCATATTATAAATTCATTTTCAATTATTCATATATTATCATCATCTCATAATTATAATAAATGTCATCTAAGACTTTGTCTGCGCGGTCGCATAGCTTATAAAAACGACGTGTCAAACAAAGAACGGATTGTTTCACAAAATAGTCCTCTCTGCGAGATTTATCGTTTCTCACAATTTGTCACAGAAGTCCTGAATCACTCACCCCGTATAGAAAATTACCACAAATTTGCTATTACGCCATGCACGGCAAGGTTTGCCCTATTCTTGCCATAAATTTGCTATCATATCGTGCATGGCAAGGTTTGCCCTATTCTTGCCACAAATTTGTTCATGCCGTGCACGGCAAGATTTGCTCTATTATTTGCGCAAAATGTGCATCACACTATTGCGACAAGCTTTGCCAGCAAAAGCTAAGCTTTTTGCGGACACACCTTGTCACAATTTTGCTGTAAAGGCATGCTCGGGTTTGCTGCAATCTTTGCGCAAAGTTTGCATCATTTTGCTTGCTGGGTAGTTATTTCTTTCAACTTTTAATTGAATTTTTACTTGTATTTTAGTAAAAAATGAGAAATATGAACTTTTTTCTTGCATTATATGTTGAAATAAATTAATATTTCTAATTGTCACTACTCATGTTCAATATAGTATTTGGTAAGATTAGATTTGTAATTTAATTTGTTGTTTTATTTTTATTAGTATAAATTAATTTTGATCATATCTTATAAGTCAATTTTTACAAATGTTGGTTGAATTGCATTTACTAATAAAGGACAACAGAAACGATAATTTTTAATGTATTTTACGAATACTATTGAACACATACCCAGCAAACACAGATACATAACTGTAACATTGCCATAATAAAACGGAATGTAACAAGTAATATAACGTATTTGTTACATGTAACATTCACGTTAGTTGTAATTTCCCACTCATACAAAATTGCAGTTATATAACATGAATATAACATGTTACTAAAATGTTATATGATTGTTACAGTCATGTAATAGTTCACCCAAGTAGCAAACTGACGTCACAATGACAGTAAATTTTGGTCACAAGATGACCAATTAGACATCCTAAGTTAGATCTCATGAGACCCGAAAATGTCTCGTCGATATATCACATTCACGAGACGTCATTTTCTGACGTTTGTTTGACGGCAAAACTAAGACCAATTACAGTAATAATATAACACATATTAATGTGATATATATTATAGGTAAATTTAAATAACATAATTTATAAAATTAAAGATTTTATTTATATGGAAGTTAATTTCTGTTTTATATTTTAAGCAGATAATAACAAACAATTTTTACTTATTCGGATAGAAATTGTCCGAATAAATTAAAATCGGATATTATCTGTCCGATTTTCCAAAAATTAGTTCAATATCTGAATTTCCTGGTACGGGAATCGTATCAGAAATTGAACTGATAAAAATAATTACAATGTTATTAGCCGCATTTTGCAGGCTTTATATACGCTCATGACAAGAATTTGAATACGGGTATAGATAGTGAATAGCGCGCCGTATAGCGGTAAGCAAATGAACTATAATCCCAATATTAGTTACAAAAGGACTTTATTTGGGCGATCATAGGACGTTTTCAAAATTACGTCTTTGGCTAGTCTAAGAAATGAGGTCTTTTAAACGTCAATTATTAGTCGCCGACATTATAGACCAAAAATAGACGTCATTATGTCGTCTTTTGACGTTACTCTGTTACTTGGGCAGTTACATTACATACTCCCATGTTACATAGCAGTTATATTCTGATGTTATATTCCATAAATAAAAGACAGTTATATAATCCCAATATAAATTAGGTATAACAACTGTTACATTACATGTTACTCCCATGTTACATAGCAGTTATATTCTGGTGTTATATTGCTTAAATAAGAGATAGTTATATAATCCCAATATAAATTAGGTATAACAACCGTTACATTACATGTTATTCCCATGTTATATAGCAGTTATATTCTGTGTTTGCTGGGTAAGTATTGAAATATACAGGGTGCGTACGGTATTTGAGGACATCCATATATGTGGCTGTAATTTCTCAAGGTAATTATTTTCTTTTTTTTTTCTTTTCGGATCATTGATGGAGGACTATAATCTAATACAAGAAATGAAGAGACATGCTGTTATCGTCGCTATATATGCGAAACACACAGATTTAGAAATTTCCAATTTTCTCAATTGCGCCCGATCATTCGTACATAAGGTTCGCCGTGAATTGGAAGCATCAGATGGCGATACACAATCTGTTGCAAAACGCAAAAAGCATGAGGAACGTTCGGACACTATTAGAACTACACAATTTATTCAACAAATACAAGCGATCGTTGACGAAAATCCTTCAAAGTCAATAAGAGCCCTCGCGAGAGACCTTAAAGTCTCTGAGGGCCTAGTTCGTCGAGTCGTTCACGAAGACCTACGCAGCAAGTCCTACGTTATGCGCAGAGGACAATTTATGTCGGCACAAACTCGTGAGCAGAGAACTATCCGAGGAAAACGTCTTTTGAACAAGCTTAAGCACCCAGAAGCTCCCAACGTGTTATGGTTTTTTTCTGATGAAAAAAATTTCGATCAAGACCAAAAAATCAATCGGAGAAATGATAGATGGCTATGTTCAGAACCTACAGAGGTTCCCCGTGTTATGCACACGAAATTTCCAGCTACTGTTATGGTTTTAGGAGTTGTGAGCAACGAAGGTCATGTTATGCCACCTCACTTCTTTTCCCAGGGGCTTCGGGTTAATGCTGCCGCCTACATCGAGGTTTTAGAAAGCGTTGTGAAACCCTGGATTGATAGTGTATGTGGGAACAGACCATACATATTCCAGCAAGACTCTGCTCCTTCACACAAAGCGATGGCGACACAAGATTGGATGGCCGAGAATTTCCATGACCACATCACCCCGAACTTATGGCCACCTAGCTTCCCAGACCTTAATCCCCTGGATTATTACGTTTGGGGCGTAGTTGAACGTGAGACTAATAAACATCCTCATAACACCATTTCTTCGCTGAAGGATGCTATAACTACCACCATGGCCAACATGAATAAGGAGCATTTGATTCGGACATGCAGTCGTTTCCGACCCCGGATTGAGGAAGTTATTGCCGCTAATGGAGATTTTATTGAATAATTTTATAGTCAAGTAGTCACTTAAGATTGTATAAAAATTTTATGTAATTATAATAAATCTTATAAAAAATATAATCAAATTAGTTTTAATCTCAATTTGTCCTCAAATACCGTACGCACCCTGTAGATAAATTCATTTATCTTAATATATATAATACACGAAAGAAATTTATGTTTTCTCCCTTCTGATAACTTAATAATGACCTAATTCAATATAGCTGCAATGAGGAAAAAGTATTCTATATTGAGTCGAAATCGAATCATTCTAAATCGATAATTCATCGAAAGTTATGACATAAATCAATCGAAATCGATGAATATATCAATTAGTTTTCGATATATATTTTCGATGTCGACTCGACATCAATTCGATGAGTCATTTCTCGCTGGGAAATGTTCAATGCAAAAATTGGACAGCGACGAATAATTCATGTCTCTACGAGGTTAAGTAATGATTTCTGATTTTATTGCTATACGATGTGAGACAATGCAAATAAAATATATATAAAAATTGTATAAATTGCATATAACGTAATATATATTTTCTTCAGAAATGTGGGAACAAAGACGCGATGGGAAGCAAAAATTAAAATCAGGAGCGATTCCAACAATATTTGGATTTTTTTAAAAAAGAATACAGATATAAACAGAAACGAGCAAGCATCAAAGGAACATCCCAGATAGCAAAATGCTAGCAGCATGCGCGCAGACTGGCAGCAAATTTAATCAGAATTCCATGCCAAAACCATAGCCATCTGTGACCACATTAAGCTCAGGTTTTGTCGACAGAGCCTGCTGACAGGCAATGTGAGCAGATTGGCAGCAGAAATCACGCAGAGCCTGCGCGCAATCTGACGGCAGATTGACAGCAGAAATCGAGCAGTTTCTAGACGTTTATATAAAATGGTACATTTAAATTGATTTAAACATTTAAAAGGTCTCGATTCCAAGTAGCAAAATGACAGTAAATTTTGGTCACAAAATAATCAATTAGACGTTCTAAAGTTAGATCTCATAAGATTCAAAAATGACGTCAATAGTTGATATGTCACTTTCACGAGATGTCATTTTCTGACGTTTTTATTAATAACATAAATTTATAATATTAATAATATATATTAATGTAATATATATAGGAAAATTTGAATAATTTAATTTATGAAACTAAATCAAAATTAAAATATTTTATTTATATGGAAGTTAATTTCTATTTTATATCTTAAATAGATATAATAACAAATGATTTTCTCAATCTGCCGTCAGATTGCGGGCGCGCAGATCCTGCTTGATTTCTGCTATCAATTTAACATCAAATTGCGTTGTGCAGATCCTGCTCGGTTTTTGCTGGCTATCTGCTATAATAATTCTATGCAAATCCTGCTCGGTTTCTGCTACTGATCTGCTGTCAAATTATGTCAGCACGTTTTGTAACATTTCTGCTGACATTCTGCTATTATTATTTGATATAACAGACTTTGTATACAATCTGGAATCTTTCTGCTGACAAAAATTTGTAGCAGACGTTTGGCAAAATCTGTTCGAACAGACTTGGCTATCTGGGATGCTAAAGAAGAGCAAGTGAGTAATTGATAGATACATGAAAATTATAAAAAGAGGCAAACACTTATATGTATTTTGTCAACTTTTTGCAGAAGAGTATCAATAATATGTTGCAGGCAAACATTGAGGATTTGGAATATAATACAATAACATACAACACTGCGGAGTGTATTATAATAGATGACACTCTAGAAAATAATACAGAATGCAACTTTGTAGATGATGTACAATCTACTATAGAAAATAATACTGCGGAATGTATGACAATATTGATGACATCTACCTCTGATACATGTACGTCTGAATATGAATAAGAGAAAAAGGCACAAAAAGAGAAATGTGAAAAAATAATTAAAAAACAAGAGCTGCACATGATAAGAATGCAAAAGAAAATGAAAGCGATGAAATATATGATATACTCATTACGACAAAAAGTGAATAATGATAAATACAAGAAGGCTCTGCATGGAATTTTTAACGAAGATCAAATAGCAGCGTTATGTACAAAAACCCAAAGAGGTAAAAGTTGGTCTAATGAAACTGTACAGCGTGCTCTACAATTAAAGCTTGTTTGTGGAAGCAATGGTTATGAAGAAGTTCTTCGTCAAGGTATGCCATTTCCGTCTTTACGAACTTTACGAAGACGGTTAGAAGATTTCAAATTTGAGCCTGGCATTTCGGAGAAGATGTTTGATTTCTTAACATATAAGAAATCTTATTTTAATAAAAATACCGATATAGAATGTGGACTAATATTTGATGAAATGGCTATTATACCGCGGAAATGTTATGATCCCTCCACCGAAGCAATTGTAGGAGATATAACATTTCCAAATGAAATAGCTATTGCTACGCATGCTTTAGTTTTCATGCTTGTTGGTATTGCTAATTGTTGGAAGCATGTAATAAGATATCATTTTACAGGTAATAGTTTTAATAGTAAAACAGCAAAAGAAATAATATTTCAGCTGATACATAAAGCAGAAGCAGTGGGCTTCCACGTGAATTTTATAACATCGGACATGGGTCCAGGGAACACTGGATTGTGGAAATTGTTAGATATAAGCACAGGAAGATATAGTAAAATAGTCAATTCTATCATACATCCTTGCGATATAAATAGATATTTGTATATCATTGCCGATCCACCCCATCTCCTCAAAAATCTGAAACAAGCTTTAATTAGTAATAAATAAAGTGATAACCATTTCCGAAAATACCGTCCATAAATATAAATTACCGACAAATACAATATATTTAAGACACTTCGATGAACTGCTAACTATTCAAGAAAATTCGGAACTATTATTAACGCCTAGATTTAAAGTCGCTGATATAAAATGTACGAACAATTTCAGCAAAATGAGAGTAAACAAAGCTAGAAATGTTTTTTCGGATGATGTTAGCAGTTCATTGCAATTATTAGCGCATGAACGCAATAATGCCGAATTTTATACTACTGCGTGGTTTGTAAAACTTGTATATAAATGATTTAGTCTAATAACATCAAGAACCTGTAAACTAGCGCTTGGTAGAAAAGTAGAAAACATACCCAGTTAGCCAAGTCTGTTCTAACAGATTTTGGCAAGGCCTGCTACAAATTATTGTCAGCAAAAAGGCTACGAATTGGGTACAAAAGTTGTTATTACCGATTAAGCTGGCAGATTGACGGCAAAAATTGAGCAAAGGTTGCCGACATAACCCGACAGTAAATTGGCGGCGGAAACCGAGCAAAGCTTGCTGACATGACTGACAGACTGGCATCAGATTGTCAGCACGAACTGAGCAAGATCTAGCGTGCACAATCTAATGGCATATTGGCAGCAAAAACCAAGCAGAATATGACAAAGTATTACAAAATTCTATTATTTAAAATAGTATAGTTCAGTCGTTTACCGCTATGCGGCGTGTTATTCATATCTATACTCGTATTCAAGTTTTTGTCATGAGTGTATATAAAGCCTGCAAAATGTGACTAATAATATTGTAATATATCTATCTCTATCAGTTCAATTTTTGACACGATGCCTATACAGGATAATTCAAATATTGAACTGATTTTTGGAAAATCGAACAAATAATTGTTCGATTTTTACTTATTCGGGCAATTCCTGTCTAAAAAAATCTTTAATTTTATAAATCAAATTATTTAAATTTACCTATATGTTTTAACACATTAATATGTATTATATATTAATACTGTAACTGATCTAATTTTTGTCGTCGAAAATAGCCGTAGATCTGCTGGGCATTTGGCGCAAATTTGTTGTCGGTCTGCGGTTGACAAACCTGCTCTCGATTTGTTGCGTCAATCTGTCGTCGCACTGCTAGTGACAGATCTGCTCTGGTGTTATACTCAATTTGACATCAGGATATGATTTCAACTTTTGGTTGCAATTGGGGCGCACTCGAGGACACAGTAGGCCCTGAATTTGGCAGCCTCGTTCCACAGGGAATTGTTTGCCGTTTGTTAACAATCCACAAGCAAATGGTTAGCTGGGATATATATTGAAAATACCGTATTTTTACAAGAAGTTAATGATATTTTTACACAGTTACAAATAGGAAATGGTGAATTTAAACCCGTATAGAGAGGCATTATTATAACTACTACATCTATAATTCAATTAACTGGAGTATCTTCTTAAACACAGAAACGTACAATATGTTTTAACTTCTCGATTTACACAAGATTGCATAGAAAATCTTTTTTCACAAATCAGACTAAAACATGTGATACCACATCCATTACAGTTTATGCAAGACTTAAAACTTATTTCCATAGCTATGTATATGAAAAATATTAATAGTAATAGTTATGACAATGATGAGAGAAATTATTTAGCAGGATTTCTAGAATACTTAAATAATAAAAAACAAAAAGACAAATGTATTGGGGAATATAATAATAGTAATATATTAAATATAAATACGCTTCCTGCTGTCAATCCCTACATAATACAATTATCCAATCTTGAATTGAATTCGTTGTATAATATTGCTGGATACATTATTAAGTCAATTAACCAAAAATGTAAAAATTGTGCCAAGTGTTTGTCTTGTGTAGGATCTAAAAGGATATTATATCTTATTCTTTTACAAAATTAGTACAACTGAAAGCTTATACTCAGAATTCTTTATATTTTGTTAACAGACCTACATTCAATATTTTTATCCGGCTAGAAAAGATGTTCAGACATTATTCAAAATATTTCTTAGATATAGGAAATACAAATTTCAAATCGTTTCTTATATCTAAATTTAATGATGTTCCTGCTGATTACATTTTAAATTGTCATCAGTTATATTCTAAAATTATCAAAAGATTTGTTATTTTGCGTTTACATATTTATCAGAGAAAAAATACTATATTTAGTAAAAATAGATATGATAGCAAATCTATGGCTATGCATAATATATTTTCTTAATGTGCTTTAATATATCTTGTTTTTTTAACAATTTATGAAACCAAAAAAAAAAGATTTGTTTGTTATTACATTTTCCATATTTCTAATATTGTTATATAGTTTATTATATATTCTGCAGTGTTTTTTAAAATATAAGTGTCTTAATATAATAAATAAATTTTACTATTGTAATATTTTCGTTCTTTTTTTTGGTCTTCCTTTGTTTTCTTATTCAAACTGTTGATTCTTCACGTTTTCTGTACAATGAAAATTCTTATGTATGTATTGTTTTATATTTTCAATTTCCACTGCGACAATTTACTATTATTGCCATTTTCATTCAAATATCAGCGGGAGTTGCCAAAAAATGGCGGACCAATCAAAAGTTGCTATCGTATGGCCAGACTCTGTTACAGGGACTCTACGTATTATGTATGCGCATCTAACAATAAGTAACAAAAGCACGTTTTTGTACGTTTGAAACTGGTTATATCAAAATCTATGGAACATACAACAATCATTTTGATCTCATTTGAAAGATAATTTAATTTTCTACAACTTTTGTTTCGGTACTTTTTGTTAAAAGATGCACATTTTCCATGATATTTGGAAAAATGTGTAAAATAATCACGATTTCAGAGGTTTTTGAGCGATAACTTCTTAAGAAAGCATGTTTCGACCCATGTTTATACGAAATTTTTTGTTCAGAATTAAATTTCCTATAAGATCTCAAAGTCTGGCTGGAACGTTCGGGGCCACCCTGTATATCTGGATTGCCGATCGCCTTTGTTCTTAGGACTCAAAAGCGTCCCCAAATGGACGCCGCCATATTACCCGGCAATTTGCCTCCGAGCGTGGGAAATTCAAATGAGTTTGACTAAAATCACGATCTATGTAAGACTGTAACTGAAACTTACGTTTACGTAACATTTTTGCTGTTATTAATTTAAAAAATCAGTATTAAACGATGAAACAGATCATAAAATAGATCAAAATATTACAAGATTTTATGTTTAATTAGACAATAATTCTTTATTCATTCAATAAAGGTTCCTATCATACGTTTTAATTGCGATAATACAATCAACTTGTCATGATTCGAGAAATTTTGGATTATTTTTTAATATTTACAATTTCTTAATCATTTTTTGTGGGTCTTATAAATAAAATATTTGTAAATATAGAGAATGTTACCAATTGGACCTTCCTTTTCGTATGCAGCTGTTACAAAGTTAAAAAGAAAGTTAAAAGTTAAAAAACTGTTAAAAAGTTTATTAAGCGGTATTCATGACCTGCACTTATTGGTATCACTTAGAGTACCACCACGCATGCGCGCACCTCGGGCGTGTGAAATGGCGGACCTTCAATTGGGTACATTGCCAGGAGGCCTATCAGCAATCCAGATATATAGATCAGTGTTTTCTACGTGTATCTTTACCCCCACTCCTTAAATAAAGGCAAATGCTCGGTCTAGATATACTATGTCTATGGTCTGGCCATTCGATTAGGGCCTCAGCACAATAAAAGGAATAAGGAACAGGGAATAGAGAACAGAGAACAACCGCATTGGAGGGAATGCGCGTACAACACTTGTGTGCGCATTCCCTCCACTGCGGTTGTTCTCTGTTCTCTATTCTCTGTTCCTTATTCCTTTTATTGTGCTGAGGCCCTTAGCTTTGAAAAAATATAGCGGCGGTGTATATATGAATGCGTATAGTGCGGTGTAGTTGCAATTGCGTTGTAAAAGTTAAAAAGTTTATATTTTTCTTATACATAGTTTATATTTTTTTTTCTGTAGTATTATTATATTATTATTAAGTGTTGAAGTTAATTGGCTAGACTACGCAACAAACTTTTAACTTTTAAATTTCCCGGGAACATACGGCACGCCAAGGATGCGTTCCGTTTCATGCATAGAGCGCATAGGTACTGACGCATGGCATGAAATCTTAGAACATATATATACCTGGAAGGGGAATTGCCTATGCTTTCCGTGGAAAAGATCTGTGACCAAGTTGGGTACGAGAGAGAAAGGTAGATTACCTTTGCTCGCAATGCGCAAACGCACGTCACGGTCACCGCACCATTTGAAAATAGAAATGTAATTTTTAATTGGGATACAATTGACGATGATCGAATAGGTGATAATTAATGTACATACAGTGACAAATAATGATAAACTTTATTAAACAAAATAACAAGTAACGTTCGAGATATATTATTGATGTTTAAAGTGTACTAATTTTGAATACTTCTGTCTAATAAAATCTTTTTGCTTTATATCACTCGATTTATCACGTTTACCGCATAAGACACAATACGAGCCTGGCATTTTCTTTTCCTATGAAATACCTTTTTTTCGAAATAATTTTGCGTACCGCCCACCCGGAACATGACATCTAATGGACGTCCATATAACTTCCATAACTCCATTCGACATCTATCTCCACGATAGATGTCGGATGAATCTTTAATAGAACTCCATATAGTTTCCATAAAAAATGTCGTCTGTAAATCCATCATAGATATCTAATGGACATCTACATTGTGTGATATATAGATATTTATATTTTCTAACATAATATTTAATTTTTATTTAAATAATAATAATTATTTACAATTCTCAAATGTTTAAAAGTGTACATGAAACCATAATAAATATATTCTATTATTAATTTATTTACAATTCAAATTTTCTATGCAAATAATTTTTAAATTTATAAATTAATAAAAAATGCTAATAAAACTAGATAAAATAACGAATTTTTCGTCATAATTATATAATTGTAAAATGGAATATTAAACATTAAATATATAATCTTTATTATTAAACAAAAACATTTTAATTTCTAAATTAACACTAAAGATAAATTTATCCTATAAAATATATTTTATTTCGTATAATCTAATATATTATTACTTTTAATGTAAAATTATTAAAACAACTAAAAAATTAATTAAAAAAAATATTAAAAAATTTTTACACACAATTGTTCATTTCTTAATTATATTACGTGTAAACGTATATATAATATACTTTTTAATTAAAAATGAATACTTTTTTCGTTAAAATCAATCTCTGATTAAATTAAAATTTAATTAATCATGCGCATATAATATGAAGAATTGCAAATAACACTATATTAAAAAGGGTGACACCCGTTTGGACACGGAACGATTGGACACAGAATTATTGGACACCGCACGATTGGACACCGCACAATTGGACACGCACACTGCACGATTGGACACTGCACGATTGGACACCGCACGATTGGACACTGCACGATTGGACACCGCATTATTGGACACTGCACGATTGGACACCGCACGATTGGACACTGCACGATTGGACACCGCACGATTGGACACCGCACGATTGGACACGCACACTGCACGATTGGACACCGTGCGATTGGACACTGCACGATTGGACACCGCATCATTGGACACTGCACGATTGGACACCGCACGATTGGAAACTGCACGATTGGACACCGCATTATTGGACATTGCACGATTGGACACCGCACGATTGAACACTGTACGATTGGACACAGTGGGTTCCGCCCCCCCCCCCCTTCGGGGGGGCTCCACTATTAAAAAACTAGACACATAAGTTTGCGTTGAACCTCGCTTCGCGTGGAAAGTTGTAAACCTATGTGGAACCTTACTTCGCATTAAAAAGAATATGTGTGGAGGCTGTATGTTCCGCCCCCCCCTACGGGGGGGGCTCCACTATCAAAAAACTAGACACATAGGTTTGCGTTGAACCTCGCTTCGCGTGGAAAGTTGTAAACCTATGTAGAACCTTACTACGCATTAAAAAGTATATGCGTGGAGGCAGTATGTTCCGCCCCCCCCCCCCCTACGGGGGGGCTCCACTTCCGGAAGATATAACCTAACCCATACCTATTTCTGATTTAAAACTAAAATTTATGCTTCTGCTTGTGCCCTCTTTATGCATAATTACCGGTGTCCAATCGTGCGGTGTCCAATCGTGCAGTGTCCAATAATGCGGTGTCCAATCGTGCAGTGTCCAATCGTACGGAGTCCAATCGTGCAGTGTCCAATCGTGCAGTGTGCGTGTCCAATCGTGCGGTGTCCAATCGTGCGGTGTCCAATCGTGCGGTGTCCAATCGTGCGGTGTCCAATCGTGCGGTGTCCAATCGTGCGGTGTCCAATCGTGCGGTGTCCAATCGTGCAGTATGCGTGTCCAATTGCGCGGTGTCCAATCGTGCGGTGTCCAATAATTCTGTGTCCAATCGTGCAGTGTCTAATCGTTCCGTGTCCAATACACGTAGTATTGGACACGTAGTCCAATCGAGCGGTGTCCAATCGTTCCGTGTCCAAACGGGATACGCCCTATTAAAAATACAACTGATGAAATGGAAAAATTATTCGTTTATTTTTTAAGTCGATTTTCTATTTCTATCTTAATTACTAAAAAAGGTAATTGTAAATACATAAAAATGCAGAAATTATGAAAAATTTTTTTTGTTTATTGTAAAAATAATATCAAATGTACAAATATATACAAGCAAATAACATATAAGTTTATACAATTAAAAAAAAAATCTTTTGTGAATACACCCAGTCAGCCACGTCTGTTCTGACAGATATTGCCAAGTGCTTGCTACAAATTATTGTCAGCAAAAAGGCTACAAATTTGGTGCAAGAGTTGTTATTACCGATTAAGCTCGCAGATTGCCGGCAAGAACCAAGCAAAGCTTGCTAACATAACTAGACAGCAAATTGGCGGCAGAAACCGAGCAAAGCTTGCTGACATGACTGACATCAGATTGTCAGCAAAAACTGAGCAAGATCTGGAGTGCGCAATATGATGGCAAATTGGCAGCAAAAACCGAACAGAATCTGCAGCTTATTACAAAGTATTATAAAATAGTTCAGTCGCTTATCGCTATGCGGCGCGTTATTCATTATCTATACCCGTATTCAAATTCTTGTCATGAGTGTATATAAAGCCTGCAAAACGCTAATAATATTATAATATATATATTTCTATCAGTTCAATTTTTGACACAATTCTTATACAAGAAATTCAGATATTGAACTGATTTTTGGCAAATCGGACAGATAATTGTTCGATTTTCACTTATTCGAACAATTTCTGTCCAAAAAGATCTTTAATTTTGTAAATTAAATTATTTAAATTTACTTATACGTTTTAAAACATTAATATATGATTTTATATAACAATACTGTAATTTGTCTTATTTTTGCCATCAAAAGAACGTTAGAAAATGGTCTCCCGTAGATGTGATATATTTTGGGGCTTATGAGACCTAACTTAGGATGTCTAATTATCTAATGGTCATTTTATGATCAAAACTTATCATCATTTTATTACTTAGGGTTGAGACTTTAAATCCATTTAAATATACTATTTTATATGAATAGCCAAAAACTGCAGAATTTGTTCGGTTTTTGCTGACAATCTGCTGTCAGATTGTCCTGCGCAGATCTTGCTCGATTTTTGCCACCAATTTGACGTCAAATCATGTCAAGCTTTGCTCGGTTTTTGCCGTCAATTTGCTGTCAGGTTATGTCAGCAAGCTTTGTCACCAAAACACAAGCTTAATGCGGACACAGATGGCACTGGATTTGTTACCAAGTTTTGAGCGAATTTTGATGCCAATTTGGCAACAATTTGTTATCAAATTGCTTACTGGGCAAACGAATGTGTCAATAAAAGTTTAGTAAACAAATTTTTTTACAATTTGAAATTACGAATAATATATTTATAATTAATAATTTATAATTTGTAATTTATAATTTATTTATAAAATAATATTTATATTTAAAATAATATATATAAAATGCACAAAACTGAAAAAATTGAATATGAGAAATTATATGTTATTTATCATTAATTAATGTATAGAAATATAGATTGTCCATCTGAAACGTATGTAAAATTTATTAATAATAGGTTTATGGTAAGACTTAGACAGTAAACGCTAATTAACCAATTACAACGAGACGAGAACTATTTAAAAAATGCTGTCCTTGATGAATTCGCTTATTGTCTAAGTCTTACTGTGTTTACATTTTCCTTTATGTGCTAAAATTTTGTTCATGTACGTATAATGGCTTCAGAGACTGAGGACCATTGCACGTGAACACAATTTTTAGCATTGCATCGATGATATACAAGTTAAATTGCTATTTATTTACTTTTTAAGAAGTCTCAGAGTGGCATATATAAGTTATTGGAAACTTGTATGTTGCATTTCATCATTGACTACTAAAAAGTAACCTGAAAATAAACTGATGTATTATTGTGCACAAACAAAAATAAAACGATCAATTAATCCTAGACAAATAATTCTACAATAACGTTACAACATACTAAAAATATCTTATCAAAGTACGTAATAGTTAATATAAATAATATTTTTTACCTTTTGATAAGGAATACCTTTAAAAATACTTTTTTACCTTTCTCATCTTTTACAGATAATTAATTGTCCATCCATGAATCATTGTTTTCGCATCTAAGAGTCCGTTTCTTTTCGTTTTCATATCTTGCCTTGGAATGC
This sequence comes from Formica selysi, assembly GCA_009859135.1. Classification (NCBI taxonomy): domain Eukaryota; kingdom Metazoa; phylum Arthropoda; class Insecta; order Hymenoptera; family Formicidae; genus Formica; species Formica selysi. The sequence continues at coordinate 94,638 of CM020821.1, forward strand.
CTAAACCACTCCATTACCTTTCGCTGTATTTTTCCTTGATCAGAATTCGGGATATTGTGAAGTATGGATCCTGAAGAAGTTTTATTATTATAACTTTTTTTTCTATTAATTATTAATTAATATAGTGCGTGTATTATCTTTGAATAAATACTTTTCTGATTGTAAGTTATATTAAAATTTTGGAAATAAAATTTAGTTTAAATAAATTTTATCAAAAACTTTAAATCTAATTAAATAATTGAGAAACTAATAAATTTACAAATGATAATAGTTTTATACATGACAACTAATTAATTTCAGCAATTTTCCCTGGAACATTATGTAAAATAAAAGTTATGCATTTCTGTGTGTGTGCGTGCGGCGTGCGTGCGTGCGTGCGTGCGTGCGTGCGTGCGTGCGTGCGTGCGTGGCGTGCGTGCGTGCGTGCGTGCGTGGCGTGCGTGCGTGCGTGCGTGCGTGCGTGCGTGGGGGGGGGGGGGGGGGGCGTGCGTGCGTGCGTGCGTGCGTGGCGTGCGTGCGTGCGTGCGTGCGTGCGTGCGTGCGTGCGTGCGTGGCGTGCGTGCGGGTGCGTGCGTGCGTGCGTGCGTGCGTGCGTGCGTGGGCGTGCGTGGCGTGCGTGCGTGCGTGCGTGCGTGGGGGGGGGGCGTGCGTGCGTGCGTGGCGTGCGTGCGTGCGTGCGTGCGTGCGTGCGTGCGTGCGTGCGTGCGTGGCGTGCGTGCGTGCGTGCGTGCGTGCGTGCGTGCGTGCGTGGCGTGCGTGCGTGCGTGCGTGCGTGCGTGCGTGCGTGCGTGCGTGCGTGCGTGCGTGCGTGCGTGGCGTGCGTGCGTGCGTGCGTGCGTGCGTGGCGTGCGTGCGTGCGTGCGTGCGTGCGTGCGTGCGTGCGTGCGTGCGTGCGTGCGTGGTGCGTGCGTGCGTGCGTGCGTGCGTGCGTGCGTGCGGTGCGTGCGTGCGTGCGTGCGTGCGTGCGTGCGTGCGTGCGTGCGTGCGTGCGTGCGTGCGTGCGTGCGTGCGTGCGTGCGTGCGTGCGTGCGTGCGTGCGTGCGTGCGTGCGTGCGTGCGTGCGTGCGTGCGTGCGTGCGTGCGTGCGTGCGTGCGTGCGTGCGTGCGTGCGTGCGTGCGTGCGTGCGTGCGTGCGTGCGTGCGTGCGTGCGTGCGTGCGTGCGTGCGTGCGTGCGTGCGTGCGTGCGTGCGTGCGTGCGTGCGTGCGTGCGTGCGTGCGTGCGTGCGTGCGTGCGTGCGTGCGTGCGTGCGTGCGTGCGTGCGTGCGTGCGTGCGTGCGTGCGTGCGTGCGTGCGTGCGTGCGTGCGTGCGTGCGTGCGTGCGTGCGTGCGTGCGTGCGTGCGTGCGTGCGTGCGTGCGTGCGTGCGTGCGTGCGTGCGTGCGTGCGTGCGTGCGTGCGTGCGTGCGTGCGTGCGTGCGTGCGTGCGTGCGTGCGTGCGTGCGTGCGTGGCGTGCGTGCGTGCGTGCGTGCGTGGGCGTGGCGTGCGTGCGTGCGTGCGTGCGTGCGTGCGTGCGTGCGTGGCGTGCGTGCGTGCGTGCGTGCGTGCGTGCGTGGGCGTGCGTGGCGGGTGCGTGCGTGGGCGTGCGTGCGTGCGTGCGTGCGGTGCGTGCGTGCGTGCGTGCGTGCGTGCGTGCGTGCGTGCGTGCGTGCGTGCGTGCGTGCGTGGCGTGCGTGCGTGCGTGCGTGCGTGGCGTGCGTGCGTGCGTGCGTGCGTGCGTGCGTGCGTGCGTGCGTGCGTGCGTGCGTGGCGTGCGTGCGTGCGTGCGTGCGTGCGTGCGTGCGTGCGGTGCGTGCGTGCGTGCGTGGCGTGCGTGCGTGCGTGCGTGGCGTGCGTGCGTGCGTGCGTGCGTGCGTGCGTGCGTGCGTGCGTGCGTGCGTGGCGTGCGTGCGTGCGTGCGTGCGTGCGTGCGTGCGTGCGTGCGTGCGTGCGTGGTGCGTGCGTGCGGCGTGCGTGCGTGCGTGCGTGCGTGCGTGCGTGCGTGCGTGCGTGCGTGCGTGCGTGCGTGCGTGCGTGCGTGCGTGCGTGCGTGCGTGCGTGCGTGCGTGCGTGCGTGCGTGCGTGCGTGCGTGCGTGCGTGCGTGCGTGCGTGCGTGCGTGCGTGCGTGCGTGCGTGCGTGCGTGCGTGCGTGCGTGCGTGCGTGCGTGCGTGCGTGCGTGCGTGCGTGCGTGCGTGCGTGCGTGCGTGCGTGCGTGCGTGCGTGCGTGCGTGCGTGCGTGCGTGCGTGCGTGCGTGCGTGCGTGCGTGCGTGCGTGCGTGCGTGCGTGCGTGCGTGCGTGCGTGCGTGCGTGCGTGCGTGCGTGCGTGCGTGCGTGCGTGCGTGCGTGCGTGCGTGCGTGCGTGCGTGCGTGCGTGCGTGCGTGCGTGCGTGCGTGCGTGCGTGCGTGCGTGCGTGCGTGCGTGCGTGCGTGCGTGCGTGCGTGCGTGCGTGCGTGCGTGCGTGCGTGCGTGCGTGCGTGCGTGCGTGCGTGCGTGCGTGCGTGCGTGCGTGCGTGCGTGCGTGCGTGCGTGCGTGCGTGCGTGCGTGCGTGCGTGCGTGCGTGCGTGCGTGCGTGCGTGCGTGCGTGCGTGCGTGCGTGCGTGCGTGCGTGCGTGCGTGCGTGCGTGCGTGCGTGCGTGCGTGCGTGCGTGCGTGCGTGCGTGCGTGCGTGCGTGCGTGCGTGCGTGCGTGCGTGCGTGCGTGCGTGCGTGCGTGCGTGCGTGCGTGCGTGCGTGCGTGCGTGCGTGCGTGCGTGCGTGCGTGCGTGCGTGCGTGCGTGCGTGCGTGCGTGCGTGCGTGCGTGCGTGCGTGCGTGCGTGCGTGCGTGCGTGCGTGCGTGCGTGCGTGCGTGCGTGCGTGCGTGCGTGCGTGCGTGCGTGCGTGCGTGCGTGCGTGCGTGCGTGCGTGCGTGCGTGCGTGCGTGCGTGCGTGCGTGCGTGCGTGCGTGCGTGCGTGCGTGCGTGCGTGCGTGCGTGCGTGCGTGCGTGCGTGCGTGCGTGCGGTGCGTGCGTGCGTGCGTGGGCGTGCGTGCGTGCGTGCGTGCGTGCGTGCGTGCGTGCGTGCGTGCGTGCGTGCGTGCGTGGGCGTGCGTGCGTGCGTGGCGTGCGTGCGTGCGTGCGTGCGTGCGTGGTGCGTGCGTGCGTGGCGTGCGTGCGTGCGTGCGTGCGTGCGTGGCGTGCGTGCGGTGCGTGCGTGCGTGCGTGCGTGCGTGGCGTGCGTGCGTGCGTGCGTGCGTGCGTGCGTGGCGTGCGTGGGGGCGTGCGTGGGCGGCGGGTGCGTGCGTGCGTGCGTGCGTGCGTGCGTGCGTGCGTGCGTGCGTGCGTGCGTGCGTGCGTGCGTGCGTGCGTGCGTGCGTGCGTGCGTGCGTGCGTGCGTGCGTGCGGGTGCGTGGTGCGTGCGTGCGTGGTGCGTGCGTGCGTGCGTGCGTGCGTGCGTGCGTGGCGTGCGTGCGTGCGTGCGTGCGTGCGCGTGCGTGCGTGTGCGTGCGTGCGTCGTGCGTGCGTGCGTCGTGCGTGCGTGCGCGTGCGTGCGTGCCGTGCGTGCGTGCGTGCGTGCGTGCGTGCGTGCGTGCGTGCGTGCGTGCGTGCGTGCGTGCGTGCGTGCGTGCGTGCGTGCGTGCGTGCGTGCGTGCGTGCGTGGCGTGCGTGCGTGCGTGCGTGCGTGCGTGCGTGCGTGGGCGTGCGTGCGTGCGTGCGTGCGTGCGTGCGTGCGTGCGTGCGTGCGTGCGTGCGGGGCGGGCGTGCGTGCGGGCGTGCGTGCGGGCGTGCGGGCGTGCGGGCGGGCGTGCGGGCGGGCGGGCGTGCGGGCGGGCGGGCGTACGGGCGGGCGGCCGGGCGTGCGTGCGTGCGTGCGTGCCTGTGCACGCACAAATAAAAAAAAAACCTTTTGATAATTCTGTCAGAATAAGAACCGGTGTACCTACATACGTGGAACTTGTTCAATACGCACAGGAAAGAGAAAGAGAAGAAGAAGCTGTGCAAAATATAGACGATAATGTAAATATTTATATACAAGGAGAAGCTGAGCAAAATATAGAGGATGATGTAAATATTAATATACAAGGAGAAGCTGAGCAAAATATAGAGGATGATGTAAATATTAATATACAAAGAGAAGCTGAGCAAAATATAGAGGCTGATGTACATATTAGTATACAAAGAGAAGATGATATAAATATTAGCATACAAGGAGAAGCTGCGCAAAATATGTATGTATATATATATGTAGCTAAATTTTCTTTTAAAAGTACGATTTATAAGCTTTTTCAATCATATTTTATTTGTTTATATATACATTCAGTATACAAATGTTTTGTGTTTTATAGAAACAAAGAGGCTGACAATAATCAGAATGTTTTAATGGAAACATTATTGACGCAATTAAAAAAATCAAAGGAAAAAAACCGAAAACTATTAGAAAAAAAAGCAGAAATTGAACAGCAAAATGAGCAGTTAAATATCCAAGTAACACAGTTGCGAGCAAAATTAACAAAGATATCAACGGATAGGCAGAAAGAAACTGAAGCAATTGCCGTCAATGCTTTGCAAAAAGTATTTACACCTGGGCAAATTACAATGTTAATGTCATCGACAAACAAACGTGTTAAATGGTCGCCCGAAGATATTATATCTGCCATTTCCCTGCGATCAGTAAGTCCCAAAACTTATATATACTAACGAGAAGATTAAACCAGGATATTCTGGAAAATTTCTTTTCGTATATAAGATCTATGGAAAGTGGATATGATCATCCCACACTTGTAGAAATACAACATAGATTAAAATGGTATATTCTAGGTACCCAGCAAACACAATATAACTGCTATATAACATGGGAATAACATGTAATGTAACGGTTGTTATACCTAATTTATATTGGGATTATATAACTATCTCTTATTTAAGCAATATAACACCAGAATATAACTGCTATGTAACATGGGAGTAACATGTATTGTAACAGTTGTTATACCTAATTTATATTGAGATTATATAACTGTCTTTTATTTATGCAATGTAACACCAGAATATAATTGCTATGTAACATAGGAGTAATATGTAATGTAACAGCCCAAACAACAGAGTAACGTCAAAAGACGACATAATGACGTCTATTTTTGGTCTATATAATGTCGGCGACTAATAATTGACTTTTAAAAGACCTCATTTCTTAGACTAGCCAAAGATGTAATTTTGAAAACGTCCTATGATCGTCCAAATAAAGTCCTTTCGTAACTAATATTGGGATTATATAGTTCATTTGCTTACCGCTATACGGCGCGCTATTCACTATCTATACCCGTATTCAAATTCTTGTCATGAGCGTATATAAAGCCTGCAAAATGCGGTTAATAACATTGTAATTAGTTCTATCAGTTTTATTTCTGATATGATTCCCGTACCGGGGAATTCAGATATTGAACTGATTTTTACAAAATCGGACAGATAAATATCCGATTTTCACTTATTCGGACAATTTCTGTCCAAATAAGCAAAAATCGTTCGTTATTATATCTACTGAAAATATAGGACTTCCGGTTGGACGGTGAAAGAGTGCACATGTGGGAGAGAGAATCTGAGTGAGATAAGCAAATAAAAAGTTAAAAAAGGGGATAGGAGACATAGAAAAGTGGAAGAGGAGAGTAAGAAGGAAGAAGAGAAAGGAAAGATAAAGGACTCGAGAAGTTGTGATCGGAGTGGCCGGATAATAGTGGAAGAAAAAGGTGAGAGATTGAGGTTAGAAGTAGAGCAGAATAGTGGCTAGGGAAAAGTGCGAGAGAGAGGCAAGGGAAGCGGTTAGAAAGGGGTATCAGACACGATAGATGGCGCTAAGAGGCAGACCGACAGGCAGCAAGAATAAGATAAAGGAGAATACACTAGATGCAATGTTAAGAGAAGATAAAGGAGAGAAGAAAAGAACAGAGAGGACAGAAGAGAAGGAGGGCACGATGCAAGAGCTGATGCAGATACTAAAAGGAGAATGGCTAAGCATGTTTAGAGAAGAAATAGGAAGCCTAAAGAAGGAAATGAAAGAAGAAAGAAAAGAGTGGGAACAGATGATACGGCAAGAAAGAGACGAATGGAGAAAAGAAAAAGAGGATTTACAGGAGAGAGTGAGAAACTGGAATGGGAAAAAGAAAGAAGGGACAGAGAAGAGAAGAGAAAGAACATAATAATCAGAGGGTATAATTTCGAAGAGAAAGAGCTGAAAGGCGAGGTAGAAAACTTTCTGACAGTTAAACTAAATGTGGAAACAAAAGTCCGAAGCGCACAAAGGCTGAATACGAGAAGAGACGGAAGTGGAAACAAGATAATACTAGTGAAATTGGAGGAATGGGAGGATAAGAGGAAGATAATGGAGAAAAAGAAGGAGTTAAACAGAGGAATATACATAGAAGATGATCTAACCTGGAAGGAGAGAGAAGTACAAAAGAGGCTGAGAGAGCTAGCATGGGAACACAAGAAAAACGGAAAATCGGCGAAAGCAGGATATTTCAAGCTATGTGTAGAGGGAAAGTGGTTTCGTTGGGATGAAAGAAGAGGAAGCTTAAAAGAGGAAGAAGTGAGAAGAGCCTGAGAGGAGCACGGCTGGGATGGCGGTGCAGGAGAAGAAGAGGGAGTAGGAGGTCAAGGAGGTCTAAAGATATGTTTTTGGAATGTCGCAGGCCTAAACAACAAGTGCGAGGATGTGTGGGAATACGTGGAAAAGTTTGATATGGTAGGGTTAACAGAAACATGGTTAGACGAAAAAGGATGGGAAACATTAGAGAAGAATTTAGCGAAAAAGTTTAGGTGGTCATATGTGCCAGCCACGAGGGAACACAGGAAAGGAAGAGCGAAAGGAGGACTGGTGGTGGCGGTTAATAAAGAATTGGAAATAGTAAGGCAAGAAAGTTATGGAGAGGGAGTATTAGAGAGTCAAATAGTACACAATAAGAAGAATTTGAGAGTAGTGACAGTGTACTGCAGAGAAATAAAAGAAGTTTTTGATGTACTCGAGGAGAAGATAGAAGAAACAGGAGAAGAGAGTTTGATTATAGGAGGAGACTTCAACGCAAGGATAGGTACAGAAGGAGGACCAATAAGGGATGAGAAGGATGAGATAAACAGAAGGAGATCAAGAGACAAGGTGATAAACAAGGAAGGAAGAGAGATGCTTGCAAGAATAGAAGAGAAAGGATGGGCGATAATGAACGGGAGTAAAGGAGAGGAAAGTGAACTATGGACATATGTAGGAGGAAAGGGAGCGTCAGTAATAGATTACGTAGTGGCAAACGAGAGGGCGGGGGAGGACATCCAAGGAGTGAGAATCGGAGACAGAACGGAATCGGATCATTTACCGATAGAGGTGACAATTCAAGGGCCAACAGTAGGAGGAAGAGAAGAGGATGAGGAAAAGGAGGCAGTGGTCAAATGTGATTGGTCACAGGAGGGGATAGAATTCTACCGCAAGGAAATCGAGGGCTGGAGGCATAATGAGACAGGAAAGGAGGCGCTATGGCAGGAGATAAGGAACAAGATAAATAAGTCCACAAAGAAGATAAAGGTGAAGAAAGGAAGAGTCTTGGGAAAAAAGAAATGGTTTAACGCAGAATGGAAGGAAAGGAAAAGGTCACTAAGGAAGGAACTAAGAAAATGGAGGAAAGGAAAGTTGTCTAGGGAAGAGTATGTAAAGGAGAAGAAGGAATATAAGAGGTGGTGTGAAGAAGAAAGGAAGAGACAAGAAAAGGAGGAAGAAGAGAAAATAGAAAAAATTAGGACAGAGACGGAGGCCTGGAGATACATTAATAAGTTTAGGAAGAAGAGGAACAGACTGCAGAGCACAACTGACATAAAAGAGTGGAAAAGACATTTTATGGATATGCTAGAAGGAACAGAAAAAAAGACGGGCATGGAACCGAGAAGAAAAGAGGAAGAAGAAGAGGAGGAGGAGGAGAAGGAGAAGGAGGAGGAGATTGAAAGGAATAATGGAGGGATAGACAGGGCAGAGGTGAAAGCACAGGTGAAAAAGTTAAAAAGAGGGAAAGCAGCAGGAGAGGACGGGATCAACAACGAAGCGTGGATATATATGAAGGAAGAGATAGAAGAGCCTTTAATCAAAGTTTTGGAGGAAGTGTGGGAAGAAAAAAGCATGCCAGAAGATTGGAAGAAGGGGGTTATATACCCAATATTTAAGAAAGGAGACACTAAGAAGGTCAAAAATTATAGAGGAGTTACACTGTTGGATACGAGCTACAAGATATACGCAAGTATACTAAATGAGAATCTGAAAGAGGAAATGAAAGAGAAATATGAGGAGACACAGTTTGGATTTAGGAAAGGTAGAGGGACAAGCGACGCTATATACTTGTTGAACTTCATGGTACATAGAGAGCTGAGGAAACCAAGAGGGAAAGTGTTTGCGTTCTTTGCAGATCTCAAGTCGGCGTTTGACAAGGTGGACCGAGAGATCTTAAACAAGAGAATGAAGAAGACAGGGATAAGCAACAGGCTAAGAAACAGAATAATGGAGATTTACAAAGAAACGAAGAATACAATTAGAATAGGAAAGGAAGAAAGTGAGATCTTTTGGACGCAAAAAGGAGTCAGACAAGGATGTCCCATAAGCCCAACGCTGTTCAACATCTATATAGGGGATCTAGAAGAGGAGATGAGAAGGGGACAGATCGGGGGAATAAAGGTAAACAGAGAAAAAGTTTGGTCCATAATGTATGCAGATGACATCGTTTTGTTGGCAGAAACGGAAGGAGAGCTGAAAGACATGATAAAAAGGTTTAGAAAATACCTGGAAAGAAAGAAATTAACACTGAGCGCAGAAAAATCGAAGGTGATGGTATTCGAAAAAGGAAGAGGAAAGAAGAAGGAGAGGAGCTGGACGTGGAGGGAGGAAAAGATTGAGGAAGTGAAAGAGATAAAGTATTTAGGATACATTTTACAGAAGAATGGAGGGCCAGAAAAACAGATAAGAGAAGGTTACAGGAAAGCTATGGTGGCGATGAAGAACACATGGAGCATAGGAGAGAGAATTTTCAACCAAGACTTTGGAAGAAGAATGAAAATGTTTAACGCATTAGTGAACAGCGTAGCATTATATGGGGCAGAGGTGTGGGGTTGGTACAGAGACGAAAGGATGGATAAGATACAGAGAAAGTACGTGAAATGGATTCTGGGGCTGGAGAAAGTAACACCCAATCATATTCTGGAGGATGAATGTAAACTGATAAATATAAGCCTGAGAGGTATAAAGAGAGCGGTAAGGTATGAGGAAAAAGCTAGAACTTCGGACAAGAAGATAATTAAAGACTGCATGATAGAGATGGATAAAAGGAACGGAGAAGGAGAAGTCAGCAGATGGGAGAGAAAGAGAAGGGAGACACTGGATTGGGCTGGAATAAGTGAGCGAGAATTGAAGAAAATAAGGGAAGAGGAGAATGGAGAAACAGCAGAGGAGAAGATTGGGAAGGGCATAATGGAAAGAACAGAGGAGGAGAGAACCAAGAGGATAGAAGAATCAAGGTACAACGAGCTATATAAGGAAATCAGAGGAGACACGATCCCAAAATATTTAGAGAACAGGAGAAAGGCAAAGGATAGGAGTATGATAGCAAGATTTAGGACAGGGAATGAGATGAATGCGAGGCTACATTGGATGAAACAGGAAGACAAGATGTGCAGGATATGCGGAGAAAAAGAGGAAAAGGTAGAACATGTTATATATGAATGCGTGGAGACAATAAGTATAAGACAGAACTTATTTGACGAGGAAGGAAAAGGATTAGAACAAATGAAGGAAATAGTAGAAAGAAGAAAAGAGGTAGAGAGACGAAGGGAAGAGAAGGCAAGGGAGAAAGATTAATAGGCATAAGGAAGATATATAGAGATATATAGAGCAGAATAATATAAAGAGCAATGCAAAAAGAAAAGCAAAGACTGTAATACATAGGTTACATTGAGATGTATATTTATATTATATTATGTTTATGTTTATGTTTACGTTTATATCTATATCGAGATTTTGATTTTGTTTGTGATTTGATTTGAGTTTAATTTAGCGGTTAAGGTAACAATGCAAAGAACAAAGAATTTAGAAATAAGAAGCGAATGTAAACTGGAAGCCATCCTAAGCCGAAAGGCAAGGATTAATAAATAAATAAAATATAAAAATAAAAATCTACTGAAAATATAAAACAGAAATTAACTTCCATATAAATAAAATCTTTAATTTTATATATTAAATTATTTAAATTTATCTATAAATATGTGTTATTATATGTTATTACTGTAATTGGTCTTAATTTTGTCGTCAAACAAATGTCAGAGAATGACGTCCCGTGGATGTGACATATCAACGTCATTTTCGGGTGTCATGAGTCATCCCAACAAACACAGATACATAACTGTAACATTGCCATAATGAAACGGAATGTAACAAGTAATATAACGTATTTGTTACATGTAACATTCACGTTAGTTGTAATTTCTCACTCATACAAAATTGCAGTTATATAACATGAATATAACATGTTACTAAAATGTTATATGATTGTTACAGTCATGTAATAGTCCACCCAAGTAGCAAACTGACGTCACAATGACAGTAAATTTTGGTCACAAGATGACCAATTAGACATCCTACGTAGGGTCTCATGAGACCCGAAAATGACGTCTATGGGTACGTTCCAGGAGCACGCTTTTAGCGCTATGAGCATGCTTTGTCCTTGTTCAACTTTCCATACATAACAAAGATCCCAGCAAACACAGATACATAACTGTAACATTGCCATAATAAAACGGAATGTAACAAGTAATATAACATATTTGTTATATGTAACATTCACGTTAGTTGTAATTTCCCACTCATACAAAATTGCAATTATATAACATGAATATAACATGTTACTAAAATGTTATATGATTGTTACAGTCATGTAATAGCCCACCCAAGTAGCAAACTGACACATAATGTCACAATGACAGTAAATTTTGGTCACAAAATGACCAATTAGACATCCTAAGTTAGATCTCATGAGACCCGAAAATGTCTCGTCGATATGTCACATCCACGAGACGTCATTTTCTGACGTTTGTTTGACGGCAAAACTAAGACCAATTACAGTAATAATATAACACATATTAATGTGATATATATTATAGGTAAATTTAAATAATTTAATTTATAGAATTAAAGATTTTATTTATATGGAAGTTAATTTCTGTTTTATATTTTAAGCAGATAATAACAAACAATTTTCACTTATTCGGATAGAAATTGTCCGAATAAATTAAAATCGGATATTATCTGTCCGATTTTCCAAAAAGTTCAATATCTGAATTTCCTGGTACGGGAATTATATCAGAAATTGAACTGATAAAAATAATGATGTTGAAGTATAAGTTTATCGCGCTTATGCCGGATATGCGTTTTCATGTAAGCGGGACAGTGGCTAGACAAATGAGTAGCGCCATCTATGTTCTCGAAAAAGCATCTAGAGGGTATATATAGAGGCACGTGCTTTTCTCTCGCTCTCTTTTCCGGCGTACTACCCTAGAGTACAGAAGTGTGTGCAATAAAGTATCTCTATAAACGAATATCAGTTTACTCTCCAAACTCTCTTAATATCCTGTTCTCTTTTTCGAATAACGCAACAGGTTATGGGCCCAGTCACCCTAATCGCGAAAATTGTTTAAAAAGGAGAGTTTGTTGTGAGAGTCGTGTCGCGAAAATCTTTTGTGTGTGTAACAAACCGAGACGGTGAAAAATATCGGACGAGATGTCTGCAAGACACATCACCAAATTCGACGGTACAAACTTTCAAGCCTGGAAATTCCAGATGAACTCGATATTCATCGCGCATGGTATTCACGATATCGTATCGGGTGCGCGAGTGATGCCGGAAGACGACACGACAGTCCTAGCAAAAACGTGGATCAAGGAAAACGCAAAAGCCATGTTTCTTATATAATTTTCGATCGAGTATAGTCAGTTAGACTGTCTGCTGATGTGCACGAAAGCGAAAGAAATGTGGGACAAACTCAACAATATACATGAACAAAAATCGGCCACAAACAAATTAATGTTAACGCAAAAATTTCATGCCCACAAAATGGCCGCGAGTGATTCGATAGTACAGCACGTGGCCAGAATACAGAATATGGCAAGACAATTAACGGACATTGGCGAAGTCGTGTCGGATGTGGTCGTGATGGCAAAAATATTGGCAAGCTTGCCGTCGAAGTACAATGCTTTCCAAACTGCTTGGGACAGCGTGGATCCTGTTAACCAGACACTAGAAAACCTGCAAGAAAGACTTTTGAATGAAGAAAATCGGCTAGCTGCAGATGACGACGCCACGAGTGCGTTTGCTGCCATAAGTCTTGGCGCGAACCGGAAGTCAACATCTAGTAATCAAAATGGCGAAAGATCTAAAATTGACAAGAAAGAGATCGAATGCTATTACTGTAAGAAGAAAGGTCATTTTGCTCGTGAATGCCGCAAGAAGAAGCAAAATCAAAAATCAGAAAAGACTGGAAACGAGTCACGTGATTGTGCCTTTGTTGCAACATCCTCGCCAAGTCTCGATCAACGGAGCGGGAAGAAAAATCAAAGCGTGCTGCCACCCATCGAAGAAATAAAGAAACTCCTGAATCGAGATGTACGTGATGACAGCGAGGCTTCCCAGCATATGACCAACCGACGGGACTGGTTTAGTGAATTTCGCGTGTGTAGTGGCGAAATTGTTCTTGGCGATGACGGTATTTGCGAAACGCAAGGTGTCGGTACAATCATAATAAACAAATTCGTAAACGGCGTATGGAGCGAATCGCGTATCGAGGACGTACTATATGTTCCTAAAATTCAGAAAAACCTTTTTTCCGTCGGCGTGTGTGCATCTAAAGGTTTTCAAATGTGTTTTGAAGAAAAAAGTGTCTCGATTGAACGCGATGGCAAAGTGTTTGCTCTTGGTACAATGCAACAGAACAGAATCTACCGAATGTTCTTCGAAGTGAAGACTGCTCGGGTCAAAGAAGAAGCCAACATATCCACGACAAATCTAAGAGTGTGGCATGAACGCCTTGGACATGTGAACAAGCGTACGTTGCGTGAAATGACCGAAAAAGGTGTCGTCCAGGGAGTAAAACTAACGGATGTCAACGATTTTTTTTGCGAAGCCTGTCAAATCGGTAAATCACATCGACTTCCGTTCAAGAAATACGAAGATGTCAAAGTTACACAACCCGGTGAATTTATACACACCGATGTGTGTGGACCATTCTCAACCGAATCGCTAAAAGGAAAAAGATTTTTTGTAACTTTCAAGGACGACATGTCAAATTTCCGCCATGTCTTTTTTTTGAAACACAAGTCAGACGTATTAGAATGTTTCAAAGAATACGAGAGGATGGTAGAAAACAAGTTTGGACGTCCCATGAAAGTGCTACGGTCGGACAATGGTCGAGAATACTGCAATAGTGACATGAAGCAATATTTGGCATCTCGAGGAATTCGTATGGAGAACACCGCGCCGTACACTCCCGAACAGAACGGGAGATCGGAGCGTGACAATAGAACAATAGTGGAAAGCGCAAGAACAATGATTTACGCAAAGAACCTCCCATTGTCATTGTGGGCAGAGGCAGTCAACGCGGCAATATACGTGCTAAATAGAACGACGTCTAGCAAAAACTCAAATGCAACGCCGTACGAAATCTGGGTTGGAAAGAAGCCACGCTTGTCTCACCTCAGGATCTTCGGGTCCGAAGCCTACTTACACATCAATAAGCAGTTCAGACAGAAATTTGATCCAAAAGCAAAAAAGGTACTGTTAGTAGGGTACCAAGGAGATTCGGCAAATTACCGGCTCTATGATCCAAAGACAAGGAGTGTTTCAGTATCAAGAGACGTCGTTTTCAATGAAAAAACTCAAGGAGAAGAATTGTCGACAGGAGAAACTCCTGTGGACAAAATAACTTTCCCTCAAGAAGAATACGAAGAAGTTCTTGCAAATGAACCAGTTGCAGAAGAAGTACCAGACGATTCAATCCAGGAAGAAGCAGGAGCTGGTGGCAATCCGCAGCCAGCAGTTAAACAGAGAAACCTCAGAGATCGAAGCACAATTCGAACACCTGCCAGATATGCTTGTATTGCTGAGTGCAATGTTCCAGTCACATATCAAGAAGCCGTCAACGGTCCAGACAGAGAAGAGTGGATAACAGCAATTAAAGACGAGCTGGAAGCTCACAAGGTAAATAAAACCTGGAACATTGTACCAAAAACTGAAGACAGAAAACTTATAGATTCAAAATGGGTTTTTAAAGTTCTACGAGACACATCTGGAAATATTTGTCGATATAAGGCACGATTGTGTGCCAGAAGCTTTAAACAGCAACAAGGAGTGGATTATGCAGAAACGTTTGCCCCAGTCGTTAGATACGACTCTCTGCGAGTTCTACTGGCCACAGTCACAGAGAAGGATTTAGAACTCGTGCAATTCGACGTTAAAACGGCATTTCTCTACGGTGAGCTGAAAGAAGAAATATACATGGAAATTCCCGAGGGCCTTTTCATCAGTGAAGAAAAGAAAAAAGGAGTGATGTGCAAGTTAGTGAAGTCGCTTTATGGTTTAAAGCAAGCACCCAGGTGTTGGAACCAAAAATTTACTGGTTACCTAAAACAGTTTAATTTAAAAGAATCCCAAACTGACAAGTGCATTTTTCACGGTAGTGTTAGCGGAAGTAAAGTGTACCTGGCGCTCTTCGTAGATGACGGACTTATTGCTGCAGAGTCACGCGAGGCTCTTAACTCAGTAATTGAACTGTTTGAGAAGTCGTTTAATATTACCGTAAGCGATCCGAAAATCTTTGTCGGGCTCCAAATAGAAAAAGACCGTGTAAATAAAACGATGTTTCTGCATCAACAAGCGTATGTTAAAAGTATTATTAAGAAATTTAAGATGAACGATGCCAAAGCTAATAGTGTACCTGTAGACCCAAATACGATTCTAAGTCCGGTAGAATTAAGCAAAAACGGTTTGTCAAAAGTGCCTTATCGAGAGGCAGTTGGCTCCCTTATGTTCCTGTCAGTCGTATCGCGACCTGATATCGCATACGCGGTTAATATTGTGAGTAGACATTTAAGCAAACATAATAATTGTCACTGGCTGGCTGTGAAAAGAATATTTAAATATTTAATAGGCACATCCGATGTAGGTATAGAATACAGAAGCGGCGGGAGTAAGTTAGAGCTTATCGGTTATTCAGACGCAGACTATGCAAACGACGTAGAAAATCGGAGGTCAACAACTGGATATATGTTTAGTCTCGCGAATGGTATAGTAACTTGGTCCTCTAAGAGGCAAAAATCGGTCGCTCAGAGCACAACCGAATCCGAATACGTAGCAGCAGCAGAAGCTGCAAAAGAAGCTGTATGGTTAAGAAGTCTGTTGAGTGATATTGGATGTCCGTGCAAAAATCCAACTATAATAAACATTAACAATCAGAGTGCTATAAAATTAATAAAGAATCCGGAATTTCATAGACGTACTAAGCACATAGACGTTCGATATCATTATATGCGTGAAAAAGTTGAAGATGGTGAATTATGCGCAGAGTATGTATCTACCGAACTGCAGTTAGCAGACATCTTTACCAAAGTATTACCACCAGTACGTTTCAAAACCTTGTGTTCAAACTTAGGATTAATGTATCCCAAGAAGCGCTCAAACGGTGGGAGTGTTGAAGTATAAATTTATCGCGCTTATGCCGGATATGCGTTTTCATGTAAGCGGGACAGTGGCTAGACAAATGAGTAGCGCCATCTATGTTCTCGAAAAAGCATCTAGAGAGTATATATAGAGGCACGTGCTTTTCTCTCGCTCTCTTTTCCGGCGTACTACCCTAGAGTACAGAAGTGTGTGCAATAAAGTATCTCTATAAACGAATATCGTCAGTTTACTCTCCAAATTCTCTTAATATCCTGTTCTCTTTTTCGAATAACGCAACAAATGACAATGTTATTAGCCGCATTTTGCAGGCTTTATATACGCTCATGACAAAAATTTGAATAGGGTATAGATAGTGAATAGCGCGCCGCATAGCGGTAAGCAAATGAACTATAATCCCAATATTAGTTACAAAAGAACTTTATTTGGACGATCATAGGACGTCTTCAAAATTACGTCTTTGGCTAGTCTAAGAAATGAGGTCTATTAAACGTCAATTATTAGTCGCCGACATTATAGACCAAAAATAGACGTCATTATGTCGTCTATTGACGTTACTCTGTTACTTGGGCTGTTACATTACATATTACTCCCATGTTACATAGCAGTTATATTCTGGTGTTATATTGCATAAATAAAAGACAGTTATATAATTCCAATATAAATTAGGTATAACAAATGTTACATTACATGTTATTCCCATGTTATATAGCAGTTATATTCTGAGTTTGCTGAGTCGTTACTCATAACTTTAATGATTTCGATAACACTCATACTGGCAGGTTTCTTCTCACTCGTTATATCACTTTGTAAAAAAATGTTATCAAGCTGATTCTTGGGATTAACAATAAGCCTGTGATCGATATGAGAAACCTAATAATATAACATAAGAAGACAAAATAGAATACATCAAAAAATATCAATTCACATACTTAGAATAATAGAGCTATAATGTTTTTTTTCTATGTGTGCGTGTACGTGTAAATATTTGTTTAAATAAAAGTTTTTATTGTGCATAATGGAAGAAAATAAAATCATTTAAAGAACAAAGATGTATATCGTGCACTTACTATCCTCGGCATGTCTTACATTCTGATTTTCCGTAATTCTCAATGTTCCACTGCCTTGTCTAATTTCTCGATTCATTGCAACTTAGATTCCAAACACGTAGCACGTGGTCCTGAAATTTATTCTTAATTTATTATAAATTCTATGTGCTTTCTATTAAAATGTTACAAAAATATGTATCTGAAATTTCTTACCAATGTTACAGGCATGAAGCCATTAAGTATTATAGGTATGTTTATAAAAAAATTATAAAAATTCAGTAAAATAATAAAATCTACGTCGTCAATTCCGACGACGTCATACGTAATATAATGTTATAGAGTTGAATCTTGTTCATTTTGCTTGCTCTTAAAGCCCGTATCAGACTATGCATTGAGATTGAAATTTGACCAATCAGGACAAGGAAATTTTAGTTCCTTTTATCCTGATTGATCAAATTTCAATCTTCAATACGTAGTCTGATACGGACTTAAGGACCAGCGCACATGAAAATATTTTATTGAGTCTTTCATCTTAGAAATAAAGGACTCTGATTGGTTGAATCCTTTATGCCGCGTGCATAACGCATAATGCATTTTTTTTGAATACACAAATTTATTTAAATTACAAAAATGCGACTTTCCCAAATAAAAATATTAATGTAGCATTCATACTGGTGACGAGTCAAGACTCATCGCTGAGCGGCTACGGGCGCCAATTTTCAATCGTTATGATTTGGACCGCTCTGGAGACGTGCTGGGGATTTCGTCTCTCCGTGGCAATCGGCACTACATCCATTGAGCCAGATTCCAACATCGCTCTGGAGTCGTATGTACTGTGTTAGAGTGGCGTAAGGTGCGAGGTCTGAATAGCTCAGTGGTAAGAGCAGTTGCCCGGAAAGCGAAAGACTCGGGTTCGATTCCCGATTCAGCCACTCGTACCTCGCATATTTTTTCAGACCCGCAAATGTTGTTTTCTAACAATTATTTGTCGGGCTGAGGAAGTGTGTAAACGCCCTACACAGACACGACAGTGCCGCTGCCACGGAAGAGATGGATGCTTGGTTCGTGCCTCCTCCCGCCTTAAATCCCCCCCTCGCTTCATGTAACATAGTATGTTATTCCCAAATGATTTCTAATCGATTCCGTTCATAATATTTATTAAACATAATTAAGATCTGCTAACTTGACGCTCGATAAATTTTTATTATTACAAAGAAAATATTGTTTCCTAAATGTTAAAATGATTTTCCTAAACTTCCCCAAACGATTCCCAAATTATATAATATAAAATAATTAGAAAATATTTAATTTCTCTGCTAACTCTACGGCGGTGAAATTTAGACGGTGGAAACGCTTGAAAGTAATTGGTGCCAACTTTTACTTTTCATTATTTCGTAACCATCAATATATAGTCGATATATGGTCTATATGTTGATATTCGTAACAGTTACCGTTCGTTCGTATTAATTATCAAAATGGAAAATAAACGAGAAATTTGTCAAGAATTATATTTATTTACATTCACAAGCAAAAGTTAAGTTGGCTCTACTGAAATATCAATCTTCCTCGCTTCTATTCTACTTCCAGTGAAAACAGTGCGTTAAATTCGATGCGCACCGAAACAGAATCGGATTGACGACTTCGATGGAAACTAGACCAGTTATATACTCGTGTTTGCTGGGTAGGCACTCAGGACACGTACTATCGGCACAAAAAAATACCGAAGGGGATAGTAGCTGCGAATCATTAATTAGTATGATAGATGTACATAGTCCAGATTCCATTAATCCAGAGGCTCGAACAAGTGAGGAAGAAGATATACTTCCCAGCAAACACAGAATATAACTGCTATATAACATGGGAATAACATGTAATGTAACAGTTGTTATGCCTAATTTATATTGGGATTATATAACTGTCTCTTATTTATGCAATATAACAGTAGAATATAACTCCTATGTAACATGGGAGTAACATGTAATGTAACATTTGTTATACCTAATTTATATTGGGATTATATAACTGTCTTTTATTTATGCAATATAACACCAGAATATAACTGCTATGTAACATGGGAGTTATATGTAATGTAATAGCACAGGTAACAGAGTAACGTCAAAAGACGACATAATGACATCTATTTTTGGTCTACAATGTTGGCGACTAATAATTGACGTTTAATAGACCTCATTTCTTAGGCCGGATTCACACCTTGGCAGAAAAGCAGAAAGCAGAAAAGCAGAGGCCAATCAGAACTCGCGCTGAAAAAGCAAAATGTACTGCTTATTTTCAGCGCGAGTTCTGATTGGCTTCTGCTTTTCTAGCACGAGTTTTGATTGGCTTCTGCTTTTCTGCTTTCTGCTTTTCTGCCAAGGTGTGAATCCGGCCTTAAGGCCCGTCTACAATGGCAGTAACAAGGCTGTAGGAGTAGGAAAGTATACTGTTTTTTTTTATGTAAAGACCGAGAGTAACGAAATGGGCAATTCCCATTTACTCTTAAAAGTTTTAAGAGCAAATGGGAATTGCCCATTTCGTTATTCTCGGTCTTTATATCAATAAAAACAGTATACTTTCCTACTCCTACAGCCTTGTTACTGCCATTGTAGAATGCAGCGGAATAGCGTAACGCGGAACGAGAGCATGACCAATCGCGAGCGTTCTGCAGTTTTCGCTACGCTCACGATTAGTCCGCTCTTGTTCCGCGTTACGCTTTTCCGCTGCCATGGGTTCGCACCTTAACAATCATATAACATTTTAGTAACATGTTATATTCTCATGTTATAACTGCAATTTTGTATGAGTGGGAAATTACAACTAACGTGAATGTTACATATAACAAATACGTTATATTACTTGTTATATTCCGTTTCATTATGGCAATGTTACAGTTATGGATCTGTGTTTGCTGAATTACAGGGTGGTCCTCGTAACGGTCGCCACGATTTTTAAGGCACTTACAATAATCTGACATAAAAAAGTCATAAACAGAAATTTATCAGTTTCTAATTGCAATAATAAAAATTGACCAAACATTTTTTTTCCATAAAAAAGCAAGGTCATCTTCAATTTTTTAAATGGAACTGCCTACTTTTTATTGCATATTCTTGTAGCTTATCTCGAGAGCTTTTCAAAACACTATAATAAAGTATTTTTTCATTAAGTACTTTTTGAGTTATTTTATATTTTATTCTGACATATTTTGATATAAAAAATAAAATATCTCGTAAAATATTTAGTTTTCGATAATCTTACCGTAATACTTTTATGTACAGAATAATGAGACAAATCAATTAGTAACAAAAAAATAATTGTTTTTAAGAAAAAGTATGTAATTATTTATAATGTATTTTTTTAAACAATTATTCGTTTTTTTTAAACTAATTGATTTGTCTCATTATTTTGTACATAAAAGTGTTACGGTAAGATTATCGAAAACTAAATATTTTACGAGATATTTTAATTTTTATATCAAAATATGTCAGATTAAAATATAAAATAACTCAAAAAGTACTTAATGAAAAATACTTTATTATAGTGTTTTGAAAAGCTCTCGAGATAAGCTACAAGAATATGCAATAAAAAGTAGGTAGTTCTTTTTAAAAAATTGAAGGTGACTTTGCTTTTTTATGGAAAAAAAAATGTTTGGTCAATTTTTATTATTGCAATTTGTTGCCGGTTAGAAACTGATAAATTTCTGTTTATGACTTTTTTATGTCAGATTATTGTAAGTGCCTTAAAAATCGTGACGACCGTTACGAGGACCACCCTGTATATACCCCACAATTAAAACAAATAGACAAACATAGCGTACAAAAAGAAGCTGGAGAAGGTATTAGGAAAAATACAAACATTCTTTTAATTAATAACTTTTCATAATTGTTTTTTTTCATACAGATAGCATTCACAAATAATATTTCTATAAAAGCGTTTCCGCGTGTGCTGACTGAAGTCATTAATTCTTTAGCTCAAAGCTTTAGTGCCGATCTACAATAGGTGATTTAAGCCCTAAGCCTTAAGAAATTGACCAATCATAATCATGTATGAGGAGAATACTCGACTGTGATTAGTCAATTTCTTAAGGCTTAGGGCTTAAATCACCTATTGTAGACCGGCACTTAAGCTTGCTTAAAGTTTAAAGATTGCGACTTTAGACAGCGTAGAAAATGCTTATTGTCGGAAATAAAGTAACATTTTATCCACTTTATCCTTATCCTTATCCTTATTATCCACCTTTTTAGTGCTAAATTTAAGTAATTACGAGCCTGGTCCTGACGAAATGAAATTATTAAAAGATTTTGAGCGAGTCACTTCACAAAAAATAATAGAAAAAATGCACTTTTATACATAGCCGGATATGTAGCCCATAGATTCAGAAATCGTTATACTGATTTGGGAGTTCCTACTAAATCTTTGCCTAATTTATCTGATGATTGGATTTGCACGATATCTAAAGGAAACTGCATGTATCCGTCCAAAAATTTGCAACGAACAGCAGAAATCATGAATGAAGAATTTGTCAAATTTCATGGTAATTTTTTCAATAAACAAGAACAAATTTTTGATAAATTAACAAATATTATATGTGCAAAAATTAATAATTGTTTTTCCAAAGAAGTCATTGCATATTTTATTTAATATAACTAATAATTTTATATATACTTATATAATTATACTATATATACTTTAATAATATATTATCATTATTATATTTTGTATTATATATTTTTATTAATTTACAAGGTCGTATACTGTTTTGACAAATTTTAATTTTGTTTGCATTGTTATCAAATTTTCACAAATACTACATTTGAATCTCGGGCAACTTTTGGGGAAAAAATTTGATTGGCTGTTGCAAATTCGGCCGCCATTATGCGCAATGGTACACATGTAGGCCGTGTTCCGATATTCACTGCCCGTACTGAAAATCTATAGTATATGTGACGTAAACTATAGATTTTCAGTACTGGCAGTGAATATTCGAACACGGCCGTATTCTTATCATGAAGGAAGAGTAAAGAGAGCATAGACATAGTATATCTAGACCGAGTGTGGAGGAGTGGGAGCCGAGGTGCACGTAGAAAAGGACATACTCTGTTTCGTACCCCTTGCGTTCTCTCTCGCTCGCACGTAGCATGACGAAAGAGAGCGCTATACTATGTGCGAGCGAGAGAGAACGCAAGGGGCACGAAACAGAGTATGTCCTTTTCTACATGCATCTTTACCCCCACTCCTTAAATAAAGGCAAACGCTCGGTCTAGATCATAGACATAGTATATCTAGACCGAGCGTTTGCCTTTATTTAAGGAGTGGAGGTAAAGATACACGTAGAAAAGGACATACTCTGTTTCGTGCTCCTTGCGTTCTTTCTCGCTCGCACAGAGCATAGCGCTCTCTTTCGTCATGCTACGTGCGAGCGAGAGAGAACGCAAGGGGCACGAAACAGAGTATGCCCTTTTCTACGTGCACCTCGGCTCCCACTCCTCAACACTCGGTCTAGATCATAGACATAGTATATCTAGACCGAGCGTTTGCCTTTATTTAAGGAGTGGGGGTAAAGATGCACGTAGAAAAGGACATACTCTGTTTCGTGCCCCTTGCGTTCTCTCTCGCTCGCACATAGCATAGCGCTCTCTTTCGTCATGCTACGTGCGAGCGAGAGAGAACGCAAGGGGCACAAAACAGAGTATGTCCTTTTCTACGTGCACCTCGGCTCCCACTCCTCAACACTCGGGCCGGTATTCATAGTCAGTTCTTATATTTAAGACCGTCTTAAGCACAATCTTAAGATGTCCTTAACCAATCACAGAGCCGTATTAGCATCTTAAGACATTACTTAAGACGGTCTTGAAATAAGAACTGACTATGAATACCGGCCTCGGTCTAGATATACTATGTCTATGGTCTAGATATACTATGTCTATGGTCTAGATATACTATGTCTATGAAAGAGAGTTATCTACCTAGATTGGAAATGGTCACGGAAAATGTTCCGTATGTGGCATGAAGGAAGAATAAGGAGAGTTATCTACCTAGATTGGAAATGGTCACGAAAAATGTTCCGTATGTGGCATGAAGGAAGAGTAAGGAGAGTTATCTACCTAGATTGGAAATGGTCACGAAGAATGTTCCGTATGTGGTCAGGTTTGCCAAATGGAATGACTTGGACCAATTCGTCGCCATCTTGAATATTCGTACATATATAGTGTTATGTTTAGTTGCATTCATAGACATAGTATATCTAGACAGAGTGTTGAGGAGTGGGGGCCGAGGTGCACGTAGAAAAGGACATACTCTGTTTCGTGCCCCTTGCGTTCTCTCTCGCTCGCACGTAGCATGACGAAAGAGAGCGCTATGCTCTGTGCGAGCGAGAGAGAACGCAAGGGGCACGAAACAGAGTATGTCCTTTTCTACGTGCACATCGGCCCCCACTCCTCAACACTCGGTCTAGATATACTATGTCTATGGTCTAGATATACTATGTCTATGGCTGTTCTATAAATTGCCTATATGTTTATTATGAATATATTTCTAAATTATTACGTGTGTTTACTAAACATAAAATGGATGTAATAAAAAATATAATCTTTCGCTAATTTGAGCAAGAAAAATTAATCGAGTATGCGTAATATTGCGATTGCTTGCAAAAGACAATTTATATTTTCTGTGTAAGAATATTCTCTATATTTTCTATATAACATTTTTTGTAGTTTTTTCTTGAAGAAATACTTCGCCATGGCTGCGAACAACGATGAATTTACGAATGTTGTTGAAACAGAGATTATTAAAGGTGAACAGGATGATGTATTGGAAAAATATCTACTATTGAAAAAGAAAAAAATACAGAAAAAGCAGCGCTCGAAGACGTTAGCATTGAGAATCATGAAAGTAATTTGATATTTCGAAATTTTTATATGTACGTACATATAGTAAAATTAATAATTAATAAGGATATGTCATTAACATCATTGTATATATGTACATATATATATGTGCTCCTTTGCATTGTCTGTTATATTATCGTTTTTTTTTTCACGTTAAATATATTCTATTTCTGGGTATTATTTTATATAATAATATATTTTTATATTTTTATAATAATTTATAAGAGTATTATAACTTCATTATTAATTTTATACATTATATATATATATATGAATATTCAGCATGATATACCACAAGTCTCTGTAAAATCTGCATCTCTTCGCATCGAGGAATTAGCACGACCAACTAAACAACGCGTATTGATTACACTGAAAGAGAAAATACCGATATTGTCACCAGCATTTGTAAATAATCTTATTAGAATCATTGAGGCTGAATCTTGCTTAACTCCAGAGTATGTATTATGTGTCTCGCATATAAAATTCAGATTTAATTTTATATGAAAAAGACCGTTGAATATTTCTCAATCTTTAACTCATAATTCTAAGAATTTTTGACAAATTATTAATTGCTTGTAGGGAAGCAGCACGAACTCTTCGCCGGAAAAAACGTGGAAGGAAGAAGATAACACAATTTTCACCACTCATGAAAAAATGGGTAAAAGAGATTACAGAAGATATTACACACACAACAATGCTAGACAGGGATGCGACAATGTGTCAATATTTGATGGCTGAACACTTTGTTAAGAGCATTCTTGGACATCAGTGTGAAACGCGAAAGGATATTCGCGAAATCGCGGCTGTGATATTCAAACACTTAATATCTTTCGACAAATATACGACGGATGTTCGAAATGGCGATCGAGCAATGCAGCAGTTGCGCTTTTTAGCCAATATAGTAGCTTGCTGGATAGCTGAGATACTTATTGAAGTTGCTGAGATCCATAAAGAAACTCTGGAAGAATATTTAAAAAAAAGACAAATGAAAATGATAGAAATGAATGATGATAATCGAATAAATAGTGAAAATAAAAATTGGAAGCAGATAGATCAGAAGGAAGATAAAGAAAAAAAGGAAAAAATTTAGAATACAAAACAAGGGAGCAAAAAAAAATAGAAACAAAGCAAGTTGGATAAAAAAAGTGAAAAATAAGGAGAAAATGAAAACATTAAGGAAAAATAAAAAATTAAGAAAACGTAAGTAAAAAAGAAAAGGATGAAGGAGTGCATAGAATGGAAGAGAGAGATAAAGTGAAAAAAGAACGAAGGAACAGTGAAAGAGTTAGAAAGCAATTGAAAGATAATATGATATTGAAAATAATTAAAGGTACTTAGTAAATAGAAAATGAGATAATCAGAAAATATTTTTGTGAAATATAAACGATGGATTGAAAATGGCAAAGAAAATGAGTAATTCAGACAGAATAAAAAAATAAATAATAATGATGATGCTTAAGAGAATCATGATTGTGAACACGGATGCTGAAACGAATATTATTGATGTTATTGATGCTGGATTGATTAAAATAATATGCCAAAATAATTATTTTGATTTATAGTTTCTTGTTCTAGTTATGTCATTAAAATAGAAATTTATTATAAATGTAATTTTGAAAAAAATTCTAAAAGTAAGTCTAATAAGGTATGCTCTGCTTGATGCTATTTTTTGCTTTGAAGTGCAAGATTCATCTTCAATAGAAAAATGAGATGATCAGAAAATACTTTATTGAAATACAATGGATAAGCAAATAAAATGGATGATTCACAAATATAAAAAAAAATAAAGATGAAAATTGTGTTATCTTTATTCAGTATCTCTGGTCCATCAAACACTAAATCGAAAATAGCATCAGAGTGCATTTAACATCTGGCAATTAAATATAAAAGTCATATTTTGAGACAAAGCGACAAGAATAAAATATAAAAAATACAATAAATAATGTAAATTTTCTTTGAAATAAATGATACAATAGGAATGTAATTTAACCTAACCTAGCGATTCATAATTTTGTTTCGTTTACCGACCCTGACTCACGGTTTGGCGAATGTGTAATAAAATTTCCAAGAAATGCTTCTCTTGGATTTGTAGAGTTTTGGTATCAATTTGGCATTTTATATATTAAATTTCTGATGAGATTGCAACATAGACATAGTATATCTAGACCGAGCGTTTGCCTTTATTTAAGGAGTGGAGGCCGATGCCCACGTAGAAAAGGACATACTCTGTTTCGTGCCCCTTGCGTTCTCTCTCGCTCGCACAGAGCATAGCGCTCTCTTTCGTCATGCTACGTGCGAGCGAGAGAGAACGCAAGGGCACGAAACAGAGTATGTCCTTTTCTACGTGGGCATCGGCCCCCACTCCTCAACACTCGGTCTAGATATACTATGTCTATGGATTGCAATGACTCCATGTCCATATATCTATTATTAAAGCCACCGACGAGATATTATTAAAGACCGTCAGCCCTGGGTAAACTTTTGTGACCATCAAGTGGGCCCGGAGGTAATTGAAGAATGTTGACATTATCGGCCGTTTGATTAGATCGAAGATAATTACACGAATTATTTAATTCATACGGTTATTTTATTTCATCCAGTTATTATTTTATTATCGAAAACACCGACGAGATATTATTAGAGACCGATGGTCTTATAGGATTTAGCATATTATTGGAAAAAAACTCGCCACGCGGTACTGTAGGTAAGTAAATCTTTGCATTGTCGATAATAAAACAGTAAATTTACGATAAAATGTTGATTTTGTTGTTCTTGAGGCAGTTATATAAAAGATCTATACATTTTTGATAATAAAACAATAACTGGATGAACTAAAATAACGCGTAGCGAGTTTTTTTTTCCAGTCACACTAAATCCCATAAGACCACCGGTCTTTAATGATATCTCGTCAGTGTTAAAGCATAAAGAATAACGTATATTTGATAGCCGCGCCATATATCGATCAAACTAAATTCTGTTGATGAAATACGATGAAAATATTCACAAACGCGTGCTTGGCGAAAATAACGAGGCAGCTTTGCAACGATATTTAGTAGCACTTATATCATTTGTGAATAGCACTTCATAGAGATATAGGAAAACAATTATTGTGATTTGTACATATAGTTTACATATAAGATAAATTGCAGATTATGAATATGGTAATTAATTTAATTATGATTTAACGAACTTCTATCAATTTAATATATATATATATAATATATATATATATATATATATATATATATATATATATATATTTTATCATTTTTTGTTAATTCTGTATTATTTTTATTCTAACTTATTAAAATTATTTTTTACTCGTTTAAAAAAAATATCAAAACTTTTTCTTCCCTGTATTTTTAAGACTATTCTATATTCTTTGTCAAGGTAATGTTTCTCTAATTCTATTTTTTTTCTTACAGGCATCCACATCGAAAAAACATGCCACTGGTGCTGTCTGCAAGAAAAATACAATAAAATTTGAGCTAACAGAAGGACAGAAAGCTGATATAAAAGAAGCTTTTGATTTATTTGATCCAGATGGTACTGGAAAAATTGCTACTAAAGAACTGAAAGTTGCTATTAGAGCTCTGGGCATTGAACCAACAAAAGAAGAATTAAAAAGGCTTGTAACAGATGTAGATCCAGATGGTCTTGGCAAATTATCTTATGAAGAATTCTTAAATATAATGACAATGAAAATGTCAGAAAAAGATTCAAAAGAAGAAGTATTAAGAGCTTTCCGTCTTTTCGATGATGATGATACAGGGAAGATATCTTTCAAAAATCTAAAAAGAGTCGCACATGAATTGGGGGAAAATCTGACCGATGAAGAAATACAAGAAATGATTGATGAAGCGGATAAAGATGGCGATGGAGAGATATCCCAAGAAGAATTTCTGAGAATCATGAGAAAGGCATATTTATATTAGGATATTGTTGAAGTACATAATGTGCTTTTATGTTAAATATGTGTTGTATGCATATACCTAAAGAAAAGACTGATATATGTATTAGCACAATTATATATTTTTGTCAAAAATATTTTTTTATAGTATTTGTATTAATATATGGAATATATTCAGTAACATGCCATTAGTATGTTAAAATAAAAGACACTCTAACTGTACAATATTTCTTTACAGCAAATAATTTTTTCTTTTTATACTTTATAATGTTTATTCTTTCTAATTTTCTCTTTCTGGATATTGTTTGAAGTTTGTAATAAAGTACAACTAAAAAGAACAGATTTACATGATAATCACGGATATTTTGTATATCTTCATTTAATAATACTTAATATAAAAAATAACTATATCTTCATTTAATAATATGAAAAGATGACAATATACACATAGATGCACACAATATAAAACAGATATTGTTTTATTTTTGTAAATTTATTTCTATATTATTTATGTTTAGTGTCGAGATTGCAGCATTGATTACCGATCTGACTAATTTTGCTCTTATTTTTGTCATTTCTAGTCCTTTGCAAAGTAAATTCTGGGAGATAGCAATTCCACCTGTATTAAGATTATCATTATTAGAGAATTTTTTATTATATGGGATGAGTATATTTTAATAACCATTAAATAATACAAAGAAGTCATTAAAATATAAATAATATTTACTGTGCTATATTCTATATTATAAAAGCAGAATACATACCAGGTTTATGTATATAACAAATTTCTTCTTCATCATCCATCACAATAAAAAATCTTGCCGATGACAAGACTTCTTCATCATCTGAAGGATCGGCTAGCAACAGTTGTCTATAAATAAAAAAAAAAAAAATTTTTTTTAAAAATTAAAAAAAAACAAATTAAGTTTAATTGTAAAAAAAGGAGGGATGTCTAAGGAAGGATATTTAGTTATAATAAACTTAACTAACTTTTCAAATATTGCAAATGATGCAGAAACTGGAAATGTTCTTACAGGAAATGCTTTTCTATTTTCTGAATGTACAACAATTATTCCTGTTTCATTGTTGTAGTTTACTTCAGGTAAGGTCACTGTAAAGTAAATTTTTTTTTTGAATTCAGTAGAGTAGGGATAAGAAATTGAAGAGATATTATCATTATACATGTTCACATGACATACACGTTTTAAGAGCTGCAATCACTGCTCCAATACAAGCATCTATAACTGAGCCATTGAAATTTAGACATAAGATATCGCAATACAAGACCCATACTAATTTATTTTTGCAGATGCAAAGATCTTTTAAATCAAGCGCTCTCGAATTGCTTAATATAATATCTATCGATTTAGAAAGCACTTGTGCTTGTTCGCTCGGTGGGCCTGGACGAAACTTTGAAGAACACAGAGGAGATAATTCTATATTTGGTACTAAATAACCATGATCTGGAATATCTGCTCTTGGTATTGCTAATTCCTGAAATATAATATCTGGATATTTTGCATATTTAATTGCCATTTTTTATAAATAGTTTAAAAACAATTGTTTTTACAGTTAAAATTCTTTGATAAATATAAATTTTATATAAATTATATATATATATAAACAGAAAGTATCATCAGATTTAAGTAATACAATATATCAATTTGAAAATATAGAAATAATCATTTAATGTATTCATTATATATATATATATATATATATATATATATATATGAACACAATAATTTATTAATACATATATATATATATGTATATGTATATATAACTAAAATAATTTATTGACACATATATATAAAACTCAATTATATAATATAAAAAATATTCTGAGGTATATTTACAGCTTTAATACCACAAACTGCACTTGTGTCACCCAACTTAAATATCGCTGAACTGTCTGCTTGAATAATCGATGAAACATTTATGCTTACCGGCCTAAACGATAAGAATTTTCTACCGTCCGGCCGACTGCCTTGTTCCTGAAAATGCCACTTGTTTATAGCAAATTTTTGAATATTGTTGAATTCTTAGTTATATATAAGATACTCACAAGATGATCTTGTAAATATTTCACAGGATGAATTGTTCTGCAAATATGTTTAAATAAATAATAACACTGTTCAAAAACAAGATCAAAATTATAAGTCCAGAAAGGGTATCTTTCTATTTTATAAAATTAGAGAAATATTTTTTACAGTTGCCAGATGTAGGCAAATAATTAAAGCTTTTTCATAAAGAATTAGGATGACTTCTTTACTTATCATGCATATTTTATATAGACCATTTAAAAAAACAAAATACACACTTGTATTGTAAATCCATCTCTGGCGCGTTATTAAAATTTGTCATACATAAATCGTTTATTAGACAATCATATAAACCGCATACCGCATGTCCGAACTGCGTTCGGGAACAGGGTTGGGTAGGTATTAAGCGGTGTCTACAATGTCAATTTAAAGCCGTAAAAAATTAGCCAATCATATTCGATTATTCTTCTCACATTCAACTGTGATTGATCAATTCCTTATATGGCTTAAGGCTTACTACACCTATTGTAGACACTGCTTTATACTCGATGTATTAAGCCCAAATCACACTAGCGGCTCGCGGCCGCGACTGCGATTGCGTTTGTGATTGCGATTTGCTACGCTCCGATCATACTTGTAATTGGTGCTTTCTGATTGGCTGAGGCAATCGCAATCGCGGCCGCGAGCCGCTAATGTGATTCGGGCTTTAAGCGGGGAGCACACACTTTTGCATAAGTGCATAATCATAGGCATAAGGAATTTGATTGGTCAATTTCCTTATGCATAAGGAAATGGACCAATTAATTTCCTTATGCTTATGACTATGCGCTTATGCAAAAGTGTGTGCTCCCCGCTTTAAGCCCGAATCACATTAGCGGCTCGCGGCTGCGATTGCGATTGCGTTTGTGATTGTGATTTGCTACGCTCCAATCATACCTGCAATTGGTGCTTTCTGATTGGCTGAGGCAATCACAATCGCAGCCGCAAGCCGCTAATGTGATTCGGGCTTTAAGCCTATCACACACAAATTGGCATAGTTGCATATGCATAGTATAAGACCGTCTGGACCAATGAGCATGCTATGTAAATCAATATGGCGATTTTATTTCGATGCTCATTGGTCCAGACGGTCTTATGCTATGCATATGCAGTTATGCCAATTTGTGTGTGATAGGCTATAGGCTTTATAACGGGTTTCCTCCATGTATTAAGCCTATCACACACAAATTGGCATAGCTGCATATGCATAGCATAAGGCCGTTTGGACCAATGAGTATGCTATGTAAATCAATATGGCGATTTTATTTTGATGCTCATTGGTCCAGACCATAGACATAGTGTATCTAGACCGAGTGTTGAGGAGTGGGGGCCGATGCCCACGTAGAAAAGAACATACTCTGTTTCGTGCCCCTTGCGTTCTCTCTCGCTCGCACGTAGCATGACGAAAGAGAGCGCTATGCTCTGTGCGAGCGAGAGAGAACGCAAGGGGCACGAAACAGAGTATGTCCTTTTCTACGTGGGCATCGGCCCCCACTCCTTAAATAAAGGCAAACGCTCGGTCTAGATATACTATGTCTATGGTCCAGACGGTCTTATGCTATGCATATGCAGCTATGTCAATTTGTGTGCGATAGCCCTTATACAAATAGCGTTTTCGGACAATGAGTAAAGAATCACAGGAGAGAACATTTGGTGCTAGCAAGCGGACGGAAGTGCCTATATATAAGTGGACGCTCAAGACGGCCGCTCAGGGACAAATTGCAGCATGACAGAGATACTGGAAATACCTCAAAGGCCTGGCAATGCACCATGATCTTACAATTAACACTTATTAATAATATTTGTTTAGCCTAATATTGGCTCTTCCTTTCACTTATTTAAAATGGTGATCGTGCGCAAA
Source organism: Formica selysi (assembly GCA_009859135.1). Classification (NCBI taxonomy): domain Eukaryota; kingdom Metazoa; phylum Arthropoda; class Insecta; order Hymenoptera; family Formicidae; genus Formica; species Formica selysi. The sequence goes on from CM020821.1 coordinate 126,121, forward strand.
ATAAGTGCAGACTGAAATAAGTAAGGCAACAAGTGGCTGTACACGGCCCTGAAAACGTCGAAAAAAATGAACGCTCAAGATGGCTGCGATGACGTATTACCGTTCGACCTACATGAAGCTAGCCGGCAGAAATTATAAAATATGATTATCTTTAACTTTTCTGAGTGTATTTCGTTTGTAAATCGTTTGTGATTGATTGTGAGTCTGTTTTTAACGTTTGTGACAAATTAGGTTTTTTGTAATTAACAATTTTAGTTTAGTTATGATGTCAGCCGATATTTTCTAGTAATAAACAGATTTTATGATAACTGATAACTGTAATCGACAAGAAATTGTTTGTGATTTACAAATATATCAATGATACATTTGTGAATAGATACATTTTTTAATTACGTGCAAAATAAGTTTATTTTATAAATATAGTGCGCATGCGCAAAGTATACTTAGGGCTCTTGCCCACAGAGAGCGCATCGACGCGTAAAACCGGATTTACAATAGGTGTAGTAAGCCTTAAGCCGTAAAAATATTATCAATAAACAATTGATTATTTTCCTCACATTTGACTGTGATTAATCAATTTCTTATGGCTTGAGGCTTATTACACCTATTGTAGATCTGGGCTAAGGGTAAAGCCCGTATCAGACTATGCATTAAAGATTAAGATTCAAGATTCAAGATTGAAATTTGACCAAACAGAATAAAAAAATTTTAGTCTTTTTCGTTCTGATTAGTCAAATTCCAATCTTTAATCTTCAATCTTCAATTTTCAATACGTAGTCTGATACGGGCTTATGAATGATATTATATTTGTTGTACGACAAACTTTTTAAGAATACTGATTGGAAAATAGAAAATTTCTTGAGTCTCTAGAAATTAGCTAATTAATGCGCTTAAAAAGTTTTGGCTTCTACACACAGGACGCGGAAACGCTTGCCGCGCGGCAAAAGGCGACGCGGTAGCCAATCAATTTTTCGCTCTAATGGAAAAGTTGTAAGTTGATTGGCTACCGCGTCGCTTTTTGCCGCGCGGCAAGCGTTTCCACGTTCTGTGTGCAGAAGCCATTTGTCGTACGACAAATGTAGGCTGTCTTTCGAAATGCGCTAAAAGTACTGACAGTACTGTTTTCGCGTTCCGAAAATGTTTTCAACATGCTGCAAGAGAATAATAATTACTACCTTTTTAACAAAAATAGGTCCTAGGGAATTGCTGACTTCCGGCTGATTTTGCACATACTCCCGAGGTAGTGCGAGTTCAGTAATGCATATGGCGGTTAGCGGTTTCGTAAAACGTGAATGAAATATTGAATAAAAAAAAAAAGGAAATACTTTTTTATTAATCACATGTCATTAAACAAATATAAAACAATAAATGGAAGTACAAATAATACATACAAAATATTTTTAACATCAAATGATTACGAGAAAGCATTAGCAGATAAGTTACAATTAATTGAAAAGAATATCTTTATGAAAATAAAGTTATAGGAATCTTTATAAATAAATAGTTATAAATTTTTATTAAATTTTAATAATATTTTATTGATATTACAGATAAAAATTTTGTTTCTCGAGTATTAGAAAATATTTTAAAAAGTGTCGAAAAGTCTTCATCATCCGAAGATGATGAACTTTGGCAATAATTCTCAATAAAGTTTGTAATATTTTGTATACTAATTACAATTGTAGTTAATTTTTCCATTTTAATGTCACTTTTATTCCTTTTTAAATAGATTATATCGCTCTACACTTTTTTGTCTCTTTTTCTACTGCTTTTTCTACTGCAAATGCGTTCCGATTTTCATTGCTGCCACAGTCTACTGACAATTTCGGAACGATTGAAATATATTGATTTCAGCAGCAGTACTGTCAGTACTTTCAGCGCATTTCGGAAGACACCCGTAATATCACCTAACGCGTAGCGGAAATCGTCACGCATTTCAAAGTCTCAGCATACTTTGCGCATGCGCACTACAATTATAAAATAAACTTATTTTGCACGTAATTAAAAAATTTATCAATTCACAAACGTAACATTGGTATATTTGTAAATCACAAACGATTTCTTGTCGATTACAGTTATCAGTTATCATAAAATTTGTTTATTACTATAAAGTATTGGCTGACATCATGACTATACTGCGTTCACGGAGAGAACGACCTCGCTTTTCGTCCGGTTCGGTCAGATCCCGCCTGACCGTCCGCCCATTTTGCCCTCTCTACGCTGCCAAAATTGGTCTTGCAGCTTTCAGATCCTGCTAGCCGAGAAAGGGGACCCTATTTATTTATAATAGTATTAAATTTTATTAATAATTTTTAGATTGCAAAAAGAGAAAATAAATATAATAGATATATCGCGATTTAATTAAAAAGTGTAATAAAAATCGATTAACAGAGAACAACTCAATTTCTTTCGAGCTTTATAGGCGGATCACATGCGTGATACACGATCGATACGCATATGACATACGGCATTGAAGTAGTGCGCTGAAGTCTCTCACCTAATCCCCACTCCGTCCAAAGCTGCGCGGAGCGAGGTCGTTCTCTCCGTGAACGCAGTATAAACTAAAATTGTTAATTACAAACAACCTAATTTGTCACAAACGTTAAAAACAGACTCACAATCAATCACAAACGATTTACAAACAAAATATACCCAAAAAAGTTAAAAATAATCATATTAAATAATTTCTGCCGGCTAGCTTCATGTAGGTTACCGTTCGCGATAAATCTACCCCCACCACCGATATACTCTCTCCTGTGATTCTTTACTCATTGTTTTCGAGCGTAGCATTTAATCCTTAGAACATATATAAATGGAAGGGGAATAGCAGGCTGAAAAGTGTCGGAAGGAAATGAGAAAAAAAATCATAGTTGCCTCTCTCTTGTGAGTAACTACACATACAAGCATCGTGTCTGTAGATATACATACTTTTGCGTATTCACACATGTGACTAATGTAATCTTATTTTTCATTGGGCTAAACCGGTAAACCGTGCATGCGCACTTTTGAGCAGTTACTCACAAGAGAGAGGCAACTATGATTTTCTTTCTCACTTCCTTCCGACATGTTTTTCTATCGGGAAACAAAGGCATTCCCCTTCCATTTATATATATTCTAAGCTCTGGACCACTGAACTATATACCATACTGGAACGCGTACGGCTATGCCCCCACCACTACTATCGCGGCCACTAAAGGATAGCTGCAGCTTTTCAGAGCTGTCTCTTTTTACCGTAAACTACCATGACTGAAAACATCGTCCTGCCACGAAATCACACCAAATCATACGCGATCTTCGATACCACGCGAATATTTATTCCTATGCTAGATGGTTGAAAACGTTAAGAAGCATAGAGTTAAAATAAATATGAAAAATGGTAAAGTGTATCTTAAAAAACTGCACATCAAGTTATGATAATGGTTTTAGAACGGATAGTACATCTGGTCACGTGGTCGACGTAGTTAGATAGACAAGAACAGGTCTAAGAAGCGACAACTCTCGCAATTCCATATTTCTGGCCGCCAATCAGCAGAGCCGTGCGCGTTCCAATATGGTATATAGTTCAGTGCTCTGGACCACCGAATCGAGCCTTAGAACATGTATAATACGTTTTCTACGTTTTCATACGAATTATACAGTTTCCTACGCGAAAATGTGGGAAACTACTCAAAATGGCTAAATGACCCTACCCTTTTCGGGAAGTACGCTTTTAAGCCCGTATCAGACTACGCATTGAAAATTGAAGATTAAATCTTGAATCTTGAATCTCAATCTTCAATGCGTAGTCTGATACGAGCTTTATGCTAATAGCGTTTTCGAATGAACGGGTTATGGCCCTCGCACACTGGACGCGATGAGCGATGAGCCATATCGAGCTTTTCCGAAAAAGCAGTGCTCTTATTGGACATCGCCCATTACTCATCGCTCATCGCGTCCAATGTGCGAGGGCCATTAACCCATAGACATATAGAATGGACTGAGCGTTGCGATAGACAAACGCGTGCTCGCTATAAAAAGAGAGATACTATATGGGAGGTCTATTTTGTCTCTTTTCCTAGCATCCCATTGGTGATTTTGTCCCCCTCCATATAGAAAATTACCAATGAGATGCTAGGAAAAGAGACAAACATAGGCCTCCCATATAGTACCTCTCTTTCTACAGCGGGCGTGCGTTTGTTTATCTCGCAATGCTCAATCCAGTCTATATATCTATGCATTAACCCAACCCGGTTCAATTAATCACTATATTTTACTATGAATTCAAGCTTTTTATTGGCAGAGACGATGCAATGCCATCATTAATCGCTCTGAGAGCGACTAAACCACTGGGGCTATATTGTCGAAACATATCGCATACGATATTTGTCATTGCGCAGCTATTTTTCGATATGTTTTAGCTGCGCAATGACAAATATTGTATGCGATATGTTTCGACAATATAGCCCATGATTATATATCTGGATTTCTGATAGGCCTCCAGGGTATCGATCATGTAACTCTTTCCCTAGGGCGGAAACGTGAAAAGTGAAAAATATTAGCGTTGAAATCAATGGCAAAATTTTTCATTTTTCGCTTTTCCGCCCTAGAGGAAAAGTTACATGATCGATACCCTGGCGATGTACCCAATTAAAAGTCCGCCATTTTACACGCCCGAGGTGCGCGCATGCGTGATGATGCTCTAAGTGATATCAATAAATGCAGGTCATGGATACTGCTTAATAAACTTTTTAACAGTTTTTTAACTTTTAACTTTCTTTTTAACTTTGTAATAGCTGCACATGAAAAGGAAAATCCAACTATGGTAACATTCTCTATATTTGCAAATATTTTATTTATAAGACCCACAAAAAATGATTAAGAAATTGTAAATATTAAAAAATAATCCAAAATTCCTCGAATCATGACAAGTTGATTGTATTATCGCAATTAAAACGTATGATAGGAACCTTTATTGAATGAATAAAGAATTATTGTCTTATTAAACATAAAATCTTGTAATATTTTGATCTATTTTATGATTTGTTTCATCGTTTAATCCTGATTTTTTAAATTAATAACAGCAAAAATGTTACGTAAACGTAAGTTTCAGTTACAGTCTTACATAGACCGTGGTTTTAGACAAACTCATTTGAATTTCCTACACTCGGAGGCAAATTGCCGGGTAAAATGGCGGCGTTCATTTGGGGACGCTTTTGAGTCCTAAGAACAAAGGCGACCGGCAATCCAGATATATAGATCAGTGGATTAAACCCGCTACATTCGAAAACGCTATAAGAGTAAAGGCCATTGCACGTTCAAAAATTTTAGTCATAACCGTAGGGCCGTAAGCAAATCAACCAATCACAGTCCAAACATTCTTATTACATTTTAGAATGCTTGATCGTGATTGGTCGATTTGCTTACGGCCTTACGATTACGACTAAAACTTTTAAACGTGCAATGGTCTTAAAGGCCCTCAAGCCTATCACACACAAATTGGCATAGCTGCATATGCATAGCATAAGACCGTCTGGACCAATGAGCATGCTATGTAAATCAATATGGCGATTTTATTTCGATGCTCATTGGTCCAGACGGTCTTATGCTATGCATATGCAGCTATGCCGATTTGTGTGTGATAAGCCTATCACACACAAATTGGCATAGCTGCATATGCATAGCATAAGACCGTCTGGACCAATGAGCATGCTATGTAAATCAATATGGCGATTTTATTTCGATACTTATTGGTCCAGACGGTCTTATGCTATGCATATGCAGTTATGTCAATTTGTGTGTGATAGGCTATAGGCTTCACACACAAATTGGCATAGCTGCATATGCATAGCATAAGACCGTCTGGACCAATGAGCATCGAAATAAAATCGCTATATTGATTTACATAGCATGCTCATTGGTCCAGATGGTCTTATGCTATGCATATGCAGCTATGCCAATTTGTGTGTGATAGGCTTAATACATGGAGGAAACCCGTTATAAAGCCTATAGCCTATCACACACAAATTGGCATAACTGCATATGCATAGCATAAGACCGTCTGGACCAATGAGCATCGAAATAAAATCGCCATATTGATTTACATAGCATGCTCATTGGTCCAGACGGTCTTATACTATGCATATGCAACTATGCCAATTTGTGTGTGATAGGCTTAAAGCCCGAATCACACTAGCGGCTTGCGGCTGCGATTGTGATTGCCTCAGCCAATCAGAAAGCACCAATTGCAGGTATGATTGGAGCGTAGCAAATCACAATCACAAACGCAATCGCAATCGCATAATCATAAGCATAAGGAAATTAATTGGTCCATTTCCTTATGCATAAGGAAATTGACCAATCAAATTCCTTATGCCTATGATTATGCACTTATGCAAAAGTGTGTGCTCCCCGCTTAAAGCCCGAATCACATTAGCGGCTCGCGGCCACGATTGCGATTGCCTCAGCCAATCAGAAAGCACCAATTACAAGTATGATCGGAGCGTAGCAAATCGCAATCACAAACGCAATCGCAGTCGCGGCCGCGAGCCGCTAGTGTGATTTGGGCTTAATACATCGAGTATAAAGCAGTGTCTACAATAGGTGTAGTAAGCCTTAAGCCATATAAGGAATTGATCAATCACAGTTGAATGTGAGAAGAATAATCGAATATGATTGGTTAATTTTTTACGGCTTTAAATTGACATTGTAGACACCGCTTAATACCTACCCAACCCTGTTCCCGAACGCAGTTCGGACATGCGGTATGCGGTTTATATGATTGTCTAATAAACGATTTATGTATGACAAATTTTAATAACGCGCCAGAGATGGATTTACAATACAAGTGTGTATTTTGTTTTTTTAAATGTTCTATATAAAATATGCATGATAAGAACTTCTAAAATATTGAAAGAAACTAAAATATTGGAAAAAAAAACCTTCCAAATATTGACAGAAATCCTAAATTCCAAGAGTGTTAAACTCTGAATCAAGACCAATTATAATACAAGTCCAAGGGACGCTAAGCCCGAAGGATGCTTACGAAGTGATTAGATCCTTCTTATTTATCCATTGGTTATGTGTATTATCAAAGCCTAACCATTTAACATAAACTTTATTAGCGCCTGAAAGGCACCTGAAAGGCTTAGTCCAAGGGACGCTTAGTCCGAAGGACGCTTCCTTTTCTTTTTAGAGTGTATACAAAATAGAGTGATGAATTAATAAAAATTTCCCATAATAAATGGAAAGAAAATGTTCCACGTGTCAAATCAATAAACCACATTCTGATTTTGTTAAAGCAAAAAAATTAAAATATGGAATCAATTACACGTGCTATGAATGTAAGAAACTTCGAAATGAAAAAATTACTTGCGATGTATGTTTAAAAGAAGTTCCAAAACGATGCATGACTAGACATTTTAAACTAGAATGGCATATAAAATTAGAGAAATTTATTAATAAAATGTTACGAGAAAATGATGAATTACATTAACAATTTTCACAAATTTAAAACTCTGAAAAAAAAAATATATTGATAAAAATTTTTCCCATAATAAATGGGTTCATTATTCGAACAATTTCCTTTTCATGAAAATATTTTTTCTCAACCGAGAAACAGGAAAGATGGGATTATAAATAAATCAAAAGACTTCAAAGAATTACCAAACAATTATTGCGATGAAGAAGAAGAAGTAAAAGTTGTTACAGCTAATGGCGTGTGGAATAACATACTTGTTGATTATACATTCTACTCGAATATAAATAGTTATGATTTAAGTATATTTCTTAGAAGAACCAAACCATACGTAGAAGATAAAATACGAACTGGATTTAGAAAACATACAGCTGTAACAGTAAAATTAGTTACAAAGGTGCAATATCATGTATTGGATTTATGTGGTAATGTAATTGACTTACACACACATTATTTTCATAGTAACGTTGAGCATATTTTATCTGAGGATATAATATCTGATATAATCAATTTTATGCATAATATCATTTTAAATAAATTTGCTAGCTTTAATTCAAAAAACACCAAGTTTACATTCGATAGAGTTATTCAACTTGATTTACAGTCCGATAAATACACCCCTCTTCGAGGTGGAACTTATGTTAAATTACCCAATTATATTATAGCAAAAAAATGCTGCATTAATGTTAACAATACTAAAACTAATAAATTTAAATGCGAGAAGCAAGAAAATCTTAGATGTTTTGAGTATGCATTAGAGAGTATACTTAATCCTGTTGATGATCATGTATACAGACCTTACGAATATGATATATCGAGGTATGAAATGTTAAATATGAATTATCCTGTACAAATTATAAAACAAAATATGAAAAAATACGAAGATTTTTTAAATATAGCTATAAATGTTTTTAGAGTAGATGAGAATAATGGTAAGTCGAATGCAAAGAATTCAAGAACCGAAGGTTCGTCGTTTACTATTGGTCAAGCTATTGTAAGTGATAATTATAAAGATAGAAAATGTATAAATCTTTTAATATACAAAGAGCATGTAGTTGGAATTAAAAATATGAGTGTTTTATTAAAAGGACAAATAATAAAAAAATGCAGAAAGCGATACATATGTGAAAAATGCAACGATTCGTTTGAGAAAGAAGGAAAGTATAATGATCATGTTGCTCTGTGTATATATGAAAAACAAAAGATAAAAATGCCCACTAAATTAAATAGACAATATTTTTCCATAGGTGCAGAGCAATATCATCCATATACAGTTAGTTCAGATTTCGAAGCAACATTACAAAAATCAATTATGAAAAATGTCATTCATGAACATAAGGCGAATAGTTTCTGCTTTGATACAATAGACGAAACACAATTAATAAATAATGGAAGTGTTGAACAGTTAATGAATGAATTTAACAATCTTATTGTTAAATATGCAAAAAGATATTATGAACTTAGAAAAGTAAATAAACCAATAGCAATGACAAAAGAAGATATTGACAATTTCAGAAAAGCTAAAAAATGTCATATTTGTAATGATACATTTTCTAACGAGAAAAGCAAAGTAAGAGATCACGATCATTATACCGGACGCTATCGCGGAGCAGCCCATGACAGCTGCAACTTAAAACTAAAATTACCAAATTTTGTACCAATATTATTTCATAATTTGAAATATGATTCTAAATTATTTCTAAGATGGATTCTGAAACTAGGAGCTAAATACACAGGGAAAAATAAAAAAGCTTTAAATATAATGCCAAACACAAAAGAAAATTATGTTACAATTTCCATAAATAACGTAGTTGTTGATCAATATGAACAACAGTATGACGTATCAAAATGTAAAGAATGCAATAAAAAATATAAGAATGAAATTATTGAAACCTGTAAAGAATGCAATTCGAAAACCATCATTAAAAAGAAAGGAGATATTAATAATATACATATGGAGGTGAGATTCATTGATACATTTAGATTTATGGACAAAAGTCTAGATTCATTAATTAAAAACTTACTTGACGTAAACGATTGTTTTTGTTCACGTTGCAAATCTGTTCAAGAAATAACAAATATGAAGTTACTTCCTATAAATGAACATGATGTACTTAAAATGATTGGAAGATGCAAAAAGTGTAATGGGAATGTATTTAAGCCAGTTGATTATTCCAAATTTAAAACTATGTTAAAGAGATTTAAAAAAGAAGACTTACATTTAGTTCTACAAAAGGGAATTTATATGTATGAATGGATGGACTCTTATGCTAAAATGTATGAGTTATATTTGCCCAGCAAAAGTAAAGAATGGTATTCAACTTTAAATTATGAAAATGTGAGTCCTTCTAAACTTAAATTTGCACATAAAGTATATAGAAAATATATATTATATTTTATTTGATAATTTGACATTTTAAATGTAAAACTGTAAAAGAATATCATAATTTATACTTGAAATTAGATACTGTTTTATTACATGATGTTTTTGACAATTTCAGAGAAAAATGCTATAAAGAATATGGGCTTGACCCTGTATATTATATATCTGCTCCACATTTTGCTAGTGATGCTTCATTAAAATACACAGGACAAACATTAGAATTATTATCAGATAGAGAAATGTACGAAACATATGAAACTGGAATAACAGGCGGAATATCTATGATTCCACACAGATATGCACTAGCTAATAATTGTTACTTTTATGATAATAGAATTGGAAAGACTGTTAAACTATCCAAAGAAAAAGCGATAGAAAAAAGTATATATAACAGTAAAAAACATGTTAGCTATATTTTATACTTGGATGCTAATAATCTATATGGGTATGCACTTAGTCAACCCCTTCCTATAGGAGAATTTAAATATAAAGATGTAAATAATTTCACTCTTGAAACAATTAAGAACTTACCATATGATGGAGAATATGGTTATACATTTCTCGTTGATTTGGATATCCCATTGGAATTACATGATAAATTTAAAAATTATCCAATGTTACCAGAACATTATGTACCTAGTTATGATGAATTATCCGAATATCAAAAAGAAATGATATCTAAAGGAATTGGTAAAATACCAACTGGCACTAAACTTATGTGCACGTTAAAATCAAAGAATAATTATTTAATTGATTATATTAGGTGTACAACTTTGCTGCCGCCGTTTTTTTTCCGAAATTCGAGGCTTTATTGTAAAAAACTGGTTATACATTTATGATTCAAAGTATTGTCCATCGCTGGCCACTACTTTCTCCCATCTTTCGGGCAGCGTACGAATCCCGCGTTGAAAAAACTGGTCATCTTTTGAAGCGATCCACGAATCGATCCAATTTCTTACTTCTTCATAAGACCGGAAGTGCTGGTCAACCAGGCCGTGTGCCATTGATCAAAACAAGTGATAGTCAGAGGGAGCAACGTCTGGAGAATACGGCGGGTGGCGTAGGACTTCCCATTTCAACGTTTCCAAGTATGTCTTGACCACTTTCGCAACATGGGGTCGAGCATTGTCATGCTGCAAAATCACTTTATCGTGTCTCTCGTTGTATTGCGGCCCTTTGTCTTTTAATGCTCGGCTCAAACGCATTAATTGCGTTCGATAACGATCGCCTGTGATTGTTTCAGTCGGTTTTAACAGCTCATAATACACTACGCCAAGCTGGTCCCACCAAATACAGAGCATGACCTTGGAGCCGTGAATATTCGGTTTGGTCGTCGACGTGGAAGCATGGCCGGGATATCCCCATGATTTTCTGCGCTTGGGGTTATCGTAATGAACCCATTTTTCGTCCCCAGTCACAATGCGATGCAGAAATCCCTTCCGTCTTTGCCTTTTAAGCAACTGTTCACAAGCAAACAAACGCCGTTCAACATCTCTCGGTTTCAACTCGTACGGCACCCAATTTCCTTGCTTCTGAATCATTCCCATGTCTTTGAGGCGTTTTGAAATTGCTTGTTGAGTCACTCCCAATGATCGTGCCAATTCTTCTTGACTTTGACTCGAGTCTTCATTAAGTAATGCCTCCAATTCTGCATCTTCGAAAACCTTCTCTCTTCCACCGCTATGCCGGTCTTCGACGTGAAAATCACCGTTCTTGAAGCGTTGAAACCACTCACGACACGTTCTTTCACTAATAGCGGCCTCACCATAAGTATTTGAGAGCATTCGATGAGCCTCAGCCGCAGATTTCTTCATATTGAAGCAGAAAATTAAAACCTCCCGCAAATGACGAGAATTTGGCTCGTAAACTGACATTTTCAATCGAGAATAACTTTATGATGCAGACACAAATCGACTAATGTTTCTATGGTGTTATGTTGACAGATGCCCAAGTTTATTGCATGACATCTATGATCTATTTATTTCGACCACTTCTTACCGCTAAAGCCATCTATAGGAAAACGGCGGAAGCAAAGTTGTACACCTAATAGAATGTTACAAGAATGCCTTAATCAAGGAATAATCCTAAAAGATATAAAAAAAGTAATATCATTTAGACAAAAAGCTTGGTTGAAACCTTACATTGACTTAAACACAAAACTTAGACAAGAAGCTAAAAATGGATTTGAAAAGGACTTTTTTAAACTCATGAATAATTCAGTATACGGAAAACAAATGGAACAGGTAAGAAACAGATGTCAAGTGGACTTGTTTTATTCATATAAAAATTTTGCAAGGTGTAAAAATTATGAAGATAGACAAATAATAGATGATGATAAACTTCTTGTGTATAGAAAAAAGAAAGAAATAACATTAAATAAACCTATATATGGTGGGTTTGTTGTTTTAGAGTTATCAAAGTTATTGATGTATAAGTTTTATTATAATGTTTTGAAAAAGAATTATGGTGATAAAGCTAAATTGTTAGGAACTGATACTGATTCATTTATTATTTATGTGGAAACAGATAATATTTACATGGATATAAAAAACAACATACATTATTTTGATACGAGTGATTATAAAATTGATTGGATGCCACAAGTAAATAAAAAAGTAATTGGTTTATTCAAAGATGAATATCTCAAAGAGGAATACCCTTAAGAGAATGGGTTGGATTAAGATCAAAAATGTATGTTTTTAGATATGATGAAACTGAAACAAAGTTTTGTAAAAATACTAAAAAGTTTATAACAAAAATAAAAGAGAAAAAAGTATGTAAAGCAATAAAAAGATCAAATATAAAAAAAATGAAACTTGATATGTACAAAAACTGTTTGTTTGAAGGTAAAAACACAACTGAAACTGTATACAATATTACATCAAAAGAGTTGAAACTTTACACTGTTAAAACAAATAAAATAGCATTATCAGCATACGATGATAAAGTATATTTAAATAATAATATAGAAACGTCTCCTTTTGGTTATGAGAATACCAGGCAAAACAAGTCCGAAGGATGTTTAGTCCAAGGGACGCTAATGTAGTTTGTTAAAGTCAAGAGTGTTAAACTCTGAATCAGGGGCATGACTAAGCGTCGAAGCGCAAGCGTCGAAGCGCTCGGATCACATATCACTCAGTAATTAGTCATGTTTAATTGTTATCTTCGTATGGCTCAGGGAGATAACACATGCCTAGTAATCTTGAGATTGCCAGTTCGAATCCCAGCAATTCAAGATTTTATTTGCGGCCGGCTTGGTAAATAATATGGCATGTAAAAAATAACTGAGCGGCGTTGTGTGTGTGTGTATGTGTCCTGGCGCCAGGAATAAGAATAGGCAAACCTCCGGTTCTTCGACAACAAGAGCTATACAATTCTTTCTATCACATCTAGGAAACTAGATATGAATTAGAAAAGATTGTATACCTCAGGGGCCCCTATAAAAGTGTTAAACTCTGAATCAAGCAATGAATTAAAGTTAATTGGAACTAAAAAGAAAAAAATCACCTGACGGTATGTACTCAAAATAAAAAAAAAAAAAAAGCCAGCGCTGGCGAGCACATACCGTCAGGTGATTTTCCTCACAGAGGTTTTTGCATCTTTCAGCAATGTCCTAGCAGGTCACTGGCACAGTGTTAATTCACTTGTAAACCTGCTTAAGATATATTTTTTTCTCATTCTTTTTCTTTCAATTAATATTTTTTCCATACTGGAAACATTCTGTTTCATGTAAGTCAATCATTACGCTCACATTTTTTAAGGACTTGACCTGAGTTAAGTTCGGACCCTCTCCTTCGAAAGTAAGTTTTAATTTATCAAATAGACCTATGTTATCTCCAAAATGAAAATACATTACATTCACAGGTTTAATATAAGCAGGTAATTTATTTGCAACAAATCTAAATATCGGTCCTTCCACAAAATTTGAATATACACACATATCAAGGGCGTCCTTTGGACTTAGCGTCCCTTGGACTAAACCTTTCAGGTGTCTTTCAGATGCTTGACCTGAACTAAGAGTGACTCCCTTCTGGTTTTCACCTTTGAATATAGTTTCTTTACCCGACTCTATAACAGCATATTGTGGAATATCAAGTGCTTGACCTGAAATAAATATTTTACCAGGATGGGTTATTATTAATTTTACAGAACTATATACCCTTGTTTCATTATTATTCTTCTCAAATTTAAATTTGTTTATATCAAAAGCTAGCGGTACTTCTTCTATGAGATTTATTCTTCCTTCTTCTATAAGATTTTTTAAGTTTTGAATAGCAAATACACGCTGGATTAGTAAACCTAGATTAATTTTACCAGGTTCTTTTTTAATAAGAGAAAGTCCTTCATTTTCAGAGTTTAACACCCTTGATTCTATTGCGTCAAATATTTTGTTCACTAATTTATCATTTTTATCAAATTCAACGCTAATAGAACTCACTTCTAAATCAATTTTATATTTTGGTGTCCAGTTCTTTTTTTCTGTTTCTAGAATATTTTTAACTTTATATATGACATTCTTTTGAATTAAGACCTTGACCTAAATTAATAGCTATTGTATACTTTGTTAGTATCCTTCGGGCATAGCCTTCCAGGCGTCTTTCAGGCGCATCCTCTAAATTTAGTTCTTCCGGCACAAATAAAAATGTAATTTCAGGCGATAAAGCATCCTTCGAATTAAGCGCCCCCTGGACTAAGCGTCCTTCGGACTTAGCGTCCCTTGGACTTAGTCTTTCAGACGCCTTTTCAGCGCCTTTCAGGTGCCCCTCAGACACCCTTTTGACGCTTAGACTTTCTGGCGCGTTATCATATCCAGGAATATATATATCTACCAGCCCTATTTCACCAAACTTTATGTGTTTAAGTTTATCAAAACTAAAAGATACCCCATCTTTTAAATTTCCTTTCAGTTTGTACAGCATTTATTAGCAATTATAAATTATAAATTTATGTATATCTAAAAATTTTAATTTAATTAATTTAAAATTAATTAAAAATATTGACCTATCATTCTACTCATAACCATATCATAAGCTATAGTCTTTTGGTTTACAAATACTACGTAACAATTTAATCCCTTGAAAGACTTGGAAGAATCAGCAATTAAAATTTTTGGTAATTTCTCCACAGTGGAAATACTCTTTGGTTTATTCCTCAAATCAGTATTAAAAAAGCAATTATATTTTATAAAATTGTCAACCGTGTGAAACTGAGAAATCATTCTATCAGGACCATATAATGCTTCATCGTACTCTGAACTTGAACGATACAACTCATAATAATCTCCTTTTTCAATTTCATAATTTTGAGGTTCGGAAGGATGTCTTTCTTCTCCATACAATATTTGAATATTCTTAATATTAGCATGGTCCCAATTTGTTGGATTCTCATTTTGGTCATACAGAAATTTATCTTTTATAAAGAAAACAAATGCCCAGTTTGGTTCCTGAGTAAAAACAAAATCATTTAAGGGCATACGTAAAGTATTTAAATCTGGTAATCCTCGATATTCTACACACTGAAAGCATTTATATGTAAACGCATATTTACCAGCTAAACTAAAATGTTTCAATTCGTCTATCAAGTTTATCGTTGTAATTTCATCATATTCAATATACCAAACTTTTAAACGATAACTTTCTAAATTAATTTTTCCACGAGGCGGGGCTATTTCAGCGTCACTAAACGTAAACAATGAGTCACTCAAATCATCTTTTAAAGTCATTACAATGTGTATGTCTACACCAAATATAGGCCCACTTATATCATCATAGAAACCAGGAATTAAATCTCCCATATCAATTGTAGGATAAAACAAACCATCACCATTAATCAAACCATATTTTTTCTCAGCGATAAAACCACTTGCTTGACCACTTCCTTCGCCTTCGTTTGAAATATTAGCGCATTTTTCAATGTACTAACATGACCAACGTTATAATTATTATCCAACTCAGTATTGAACATTGAAACTTTAATCAAACTCCACATGTACGCAAAATAATTGTTAACTAAAAAGCTAGTTGTACCTTCAGGATAAGCACTTCCATCTTCCTTTGCAACTCGTATTTTTGGTAAATTTCTTGTTTTGTTTGGCATAAAACCATGTTTATCATTAAATTTTATATGAAAATCATATTCCTTGCCATGCCTTTTAATTTCAGGATAAATATACTTGTATTGTAATTTCACAATTTTATCTTGATAATTTGCAAATAAAAGGCCTTGATGCGAACTATGTTTTGATGTCATTTATAAGATTTATTTTTTGAGAGCTTTTATATACTATGATTTCTTTGAATCACATTTGTAACAATTTGCTATCAAAATATGCGTTATATTTTACGTATGTAATCCCCATTTACCATTTTTATTTTCTTTATGCTTGCGCATTGATTTTGTTTTTGTCTTACACTTTAGGCAATACATCAATGTCATTTACTTTCAGATGGGTCAGAAAGGCGCCCGAAAGGCACCTGAAAGGTTTAGTCCAAGGGACGCTTAGTCCAAGGGACGCTTAGTCCAAGGGACGCTTAATCCAAGGGACGCTTAGTCCGTAGGACGCTTAGTCTATAGGACACTTATAGTATAAAACATCCTTAATATCACCTATTCCGATTGTTTTTATTATATCTTTCCATTTTATTTTTTTAACTCCCAACAAATAAAGAACTATTATACATAAGTAACCACAAATAGCTGGATCACCTTTCTTTTGTACTTTCTTTGTATTAATAATGAGTCTATTTCCCCTGAAATAATTTTTCAATTCTATAGGCGCATCTCCCCCCCACAGAATCAAAATAATATATATGATTTTTATTTTTGAAATAGCAAACCCAATGAAAAAAAAGATTAACAATACCACACTCATTTTTTCTAATTTTCTTAGGTAATTCATTTAAATTTAAATAGACGTTTCTAAAATTATGTATTTTAAGTTTTTTTACATATTGTTTTATATCATCATCTGATAAAGCTTTTAATACTAAATTTTCAACTTCTTTTTTAGATAGGCTGAGTTCTGCACCTTTATCATTTTCCATTTGTCTAAATACTTTATTTGCATTTTTAATAGATAATGATGGAAATAGTCCATAATAATCAGTATTTGTTTTTTTAACATATTTTGAATTCAATTTAATTTTTTCACCTGTATCATAAAACCAAGCTTTCTTCAATTTTTGTTTTTGATAAGATGATAAGTTTAATTCCATTTAATAACGATATTTAAAGAGTGATGATTGATATTTTGGTGTGTTGAAAGTTTCTTCATGTGGGACATCGAAATTATAATGTACAAATGGCATCATTTTATCTACATGGGTTAGTCCTTCGTCGCGTCTTTCGAATGCCTTATTATTTCTAATCTGTTCTTTTAATGTTTCATCTAGAAATTTGTTCTCTTTAACTGTTTTATACCCAGTTAGCCAAGTCTGTTCTAACAGATTTTGGCAAGGCCTGCTACAAATTATTGTCAGCAAAAAGGCTACGAATTGGGTACACAAGTTGTTATTACCGATTAAGCTGGCAGATTGACGGCAAAAATTGAGCAAAGGTTGCCGACATAACCCGACAGTAAATTGGCGGCGGAAACCGAGCAAAGCTTGCTGACATGACTGACAGACTGGCATCAGATTGTCGGCACGAACTGAGCAAGATCTGGCGTGCACAATCTAATGGCATATTGGCAGCAAAAACCAAGCAGAATATGACAAAGTATTACAAAATTCTATTATTTAAAATAGTATAGTTCAGTCGTTTACCGCTATGCGGCGTGTTATTCATATCTATACTCATATTCAAGTTTTTGTCATGAGTGTATATAAAGCCTGCAAAATGTGACTAATAATATTGTAATATATCTATCTCTATCAGTTAAATTTTTGACACGATGCCTATACAGGATAATTCAAATATTGAAATGATTTTTGGAAAATCGAACAAATAATTGTTCGATTTTTACTTATTCGGGCAATTCCTGTCCAAAAAAATCTTTAATTTTATAAATCAAATTATTTAAATTTATCTATATGTTTTAACACATTAATATGTATTATTATATATTAATACTGTAACTGATCTAATTTTTGTCGTCGAAAATAGCCGTAGATCTGCTGGGCATTTGGCGCAAATTTGTTGTCGGTCTGCGGTTGACAAACCTGCTCTCGATTTGTTGCGTCAATCTGTCGTCGCACTGCTAGTGACAGATCTGCTCTGGTGTTATACCCAATTTGACATCAGGATATGATTTCAACTTTTGGTTGCAATTGGGGCGCACTCGAGGACACAGTAGGCCTTGAATTTGGCAGCCTCGTTCCACAGGGAATTGTTTGCCGTTTGTTAACAATCCGCAAGCAAATGGTTAGCTGGGTATATATCCATACCTGAACTCATAAGATAATATAAACCAGCGAATATCATTGGGAGAGTTGCTAACCAAGGAAAACCCCCTAAGTTCTCAATAGTCTTGCTTAACATCAATCCAGTTGTTTTATATGGATGATTTTGATCTTCATAATATTTTAAAATGTTCTTAGCTAATTGTGGATTCTTTTTATATATTTCCAATGCCCTCTTTAATAATGATAACAAATCTTTTTCACTCATGTATCCCATTCCTAATTTTGTTTTTAATTTCATGGCATTTGTAACAACCCACGCCCAAAATCTTTCCGACTTACTAGCATCTGGTGACAATACTCTCATCCACGCTGCTTCTTGTAAAGTTTTATCTGCTTTCTTTATTTCACTATAATCTACATTTGGGTTTGTATAATAAAAAAGATCGTGTTGTTTGCAATGTTCATCTAAAGGATTTATTCCTTTCCACCCCTTTTTTAATCTCTCCTCAACATTCGTTGTTCAAGATTGAAACGTTTAATTTAGTCGATAAAATTAAACTGTAAATTCAACCGACAAATCTGAACGGTAAGAGCTGCAATCAAAACCCGAGCGAGAATAAACATCGTCGCGATCAGTCAATCGGCGCGTGATCGCGTGATCAAAACAAAGAAAAAGTGTGACAAACACCTAGATTATCGAACATTCAGTGCCGAAAATCTCCTATTATGGAAATCGGTCGACCGCGACTCTGTTCCGTCGTTATTCAGTCTGCCTACGACAACGATTCGAGCTGGTCGATAGCAATCGATCATAGTTTCGAATATCATCATTTCTCGTGTGATATTCTTTCGTGTCTTATTCTCGCTCGTGTCGCGTACGCAGTAGGCTTACTCGTCTCAAATCGGTCCGAATTGTCTCGCCATACAATCGCATTCATATTCTCGCGGCGGTCAATTCAGTCATATCTCAAACTGTATTCTTCAATTCAGTTAGTGTTAAGACATTGTGAACGTTAATTCTGTGGAGTCCGAGAGTCGACGCGCGTTAACCGTTCCGCGAATGTCCTCTGCCTCGCGCCAAGCAGCACCCGGCGTTCGCGTGCAAGATTTTCGCTCTCGCGAGAGTTTCTAGCAAGAAGCTCTTAATCAAGATTTCCGAACCGCGAAAAAGGGCAAACATTAACAGGACATTTGAAGATCTCCGTCGGAATCGCGGAATACGTGCCGTCGCTCGCTCCTATTAGTCAAAATAAAAAGAACATTTCTTAACATCTGCACTCGACTCATTTCAATCTCCTTATCCTCCAGCGGATCTACGGATTCGCGTAACACACCGCTTCTCGCTCATCTCTGAGCGTCTCTCTTAAGATTCGGGCGATCTCGTCGAGGTCGACTCCCGAACATTTTGGTCTTTCGAGCCGGATAGGAGCGTGTGTGGAGGATAAGTTCGCGAGTGTGTGATAGTCCAATACATCTACGATGTCGGAGCACGTCGCGCATCAGCAGCAGCTGCAGCGTACCATTGAACGCGCTCTCGAGAACTTCAAAAAACTCGGTAGGAACAATCTCACACCAGCTAAGGTGCGTTCCCGGATCTCAATGCTCAAGGAATACTGGAGTCAATTCTCCAATGGACACGCCGAGGTGTCGCGGAAAGTCCCGGAAGCCATCCGGTCATCTTTCAGCTACTTCAAGGACAACCATTACGACGCGACTCAAGGAGTCTATGAAACGGCAATGGACCACATGGCGGAGATCCTGGAGGAAATGGAGCCGGTCGTGAGTCCAAACCCATCTCTGTCCTCGACGAGGCTGCCCGCGGACGCGTCCGCGTTTTCATTATCGCATCTTCCGCCCATCAAATTGCCTCCGTTCGACGGCAATTACGACGAATGGGAACAATTTCGCGATCGATTTACGACATTAATTCGTGAAAATTCGGATCTAAATGATTTCGCTCGCATGCATTTTTTATCATCGTGTCTAAAGGGTAGCGCGCAGGAATGTATCGCGAATATTTCTGTAATGGCCGCGAATTTCGAAATAGCGTGGAAAGCGTTGACCAAACGGTACGACGACAAAAAGCGGTCGATAAACAAACATCTCTCGACCTTGCTCAGCTTATCGTCTATCTCGCGCGAATCTGCCACCGAGCTGCAGACTTTAAACGACAAAGTGAATATCACAATGGCATCATTGAAAGCCCTCAATCGAAAACCGGAGGAACTCTGGGAAGATATTGTCGTTCATATCGTTGTGCAAAAATTAGATCCGGTAACGCGCAAAGCTTGGGAACTCAGCATCGCCCATAAAGATGCCCCGCAGTCTCACGAAACTTTAAGCGAATTTATCGAGTCTCGCACTCGCGCGTTAAGGGCAGCCGCCCCCGGGTCAGCCGTTAAAACCGGTGTAAAACCAGTCGCAGCCTCGCGAGTGCATGCCGCAACCGTATCCTCTAGCGCACAATCGCAGTGCCCATTATGTTCAGAGCGACACTTTCTTAATGTATGCCCTGCGTTCGTGAACAAGAATGCGAGTCAACGTCGAGAGATCGTTAAACAGCAAAAACGTTGTTTTAATTGTTTAAGCTCGAAGCATTCAGCTCAAGCATGTAGGAGCAAATACACATGTCGAGTTTGTCATAAAAAGCATCATTCGATGCTACACGTTGACTCGAATTCGGGCTCAAGTTCCTCGAAAACTATTATGCCGAATTGCTCGTCGCCTCAACCGTCCGGTTCGACACCGGAAATAAATTCTCTGATCGCCTCAACGAGAAAGCGATCATACGTCTTATTAGCGACGGCCTGGGTAACGGTGCGCTGTCCGTCCGGTCGTACCGCTGTCGTTCGAGCTCTCCTCGATCAGGGCTCGGAAATGACATTCATTTCGGAAAGTTTAGCACAACTCTTGCGCGTAAAACGCATTCGCATGCCGATCTCCGTTTCCGCCGTCGGCGGAATTCACGCGGGGACATTTCAACACGCGACTCAAATATTCATTTCTCCTCGCGATTCTCTCGTTCTGTCGCTTTCGACCACCGCACTCATTATGAAATCGTTAACTTCGTATACTCCGAGACAGAACGTGGACATCTCGTCATTCTCTTATCTCTCTGATTTGCCGCGAGCAGACGCGGATCCGACGAGTCTTGATCCTATAAATCTCATTATCGGAGCAGATCTCTATAACGATATAATTCTCGACGGTGTTCGAAAAGGAAGCGTCGGACAACCAATCGCTCAGAATTCCGTCCTCGGATGGATAATATCGGGACCTATTACGTCATCAACGACGAATAATTCCTCGTCGCCGACAATTCTCTCCGGAAACTGCGCTCTCAGTCGCGTTTCGACTCATCAATTGTCGGCTCTCCTTCCCTCGAAGAGGAACTGCGTCGGTTTTGGGAGGTCGAAGAACTCCCCCGACAAACTCATCTCACACCGCAAGAAAAGCAGTGTGAAGAGCATTTTCGCTCAACTCATTCTCGCGCCTCAAACGGACGGTACATCGTGCGGCTACCGTTCAAAAAGGGTCCTCCGATTGACATCGGATCGACACCGTTCAAAACTTCGGGCGGAGAAAATGCTAAACTCGTCACTCCGCAGACTTCTTGATAAATCGGAGCTCGCGACAGAATATCGCGAATTCATGTCTGATTATCAGCGGCTGGGGCATATGCGGCCCGCGCCGATCGCTCAAACTCACATCAACCAACAGGTCTATCTCCCGCATCATGGAGTGATCCGGGAAAGTAGCTCTACTACGCGTCTTCGCGTTGTTTTTAACGCCTCGAGCGTTATTTCTAACGGCACATCGTTAAATGATCATTTAATCGCCGGGCCGGAATTACAAACCGATCTCATGTCGGTCATACTACAATAGCGTAGATACCAATACGTCTATTCATCCGATATCGCGAAAATGTATCGCCAGATTCACATCGATGCGCGGGATATAGATTATCAAAGGATCTTGTGGAAGTCGTCGCTATCGGAACCGCTCATCGATTATCAACTTCTAACGGTGACGTATGGAATGGCCTGTGCGCCATTTCTTGCCCTTCGGGTATTAAAACAATTAGTAAGAGATGAAGGTCAGCATTTTCCGCTCGCGGTGTCTATCCTGAGCGATAATATTTATGTCGACGATCTACTTTTCGGAGCTGACGATACAACTCAGATCCGACTAGCGCGCGATCAACTAAATTCGATATTACACCGCGGCGGATTCTTATTACGGAAATGGGCGAGCAATTCGCCCTCTCTCCTCGAGGATATTGACATAGCGGATCACGGTTTAGCTACGAAAAAACCTCTTGCTGAGAACGAACAAATTAAAATCCTCGGAATCGGGTGGAATCCGGCAAACGATATTTTCGAGTTTCGCGTGTCGCTGGCTGATAACGCCCCGGAAACAAAGCGTACGATCTTGTCCGCGATCGCCAGATTCTACGATCCTCTCGGATGGGTCACTCCGGTTACGATTACCGCGAAAATCTTCATGCAACAACTTTGGCGACTAAAAATCGATTGGGATGATGTTATTTCCGAGCCACACATAGCAAAATGGAGAGAAATTTACTCTCGGCTCTCGCATCTCAGTAATTCGCGAATCACGCGCTGGGTCGGTCTCGGATCGGACACAAATCACGCCGAAATACACGGATTTGCTGACGCGTCTACACATGCGTATGCCGCATGCGTTTATCTTAAAATCATTTCGTCACCAGGCAACATCACGACAACGCTGCTCGTCGGAAAATCAAAGGTCGCGCCGTTAAAACCCCTAAGTATACCACGTTTGGAATTATCCGCAGCCGTGTTACTCTCGCGACTTGTCGAGTTTGTTCGCGGATCGAACGGTTACAAAAATCTTCCGTGTTATTGCTGGACAGATTCCACCATCGTGCTCGCGTGGGTAAGTCAAGCTCCATCACGATGGAAGACTTTTGTCGCAAATCGCGTGAACGACATTCAGAATCGTCTCCCAGACGTCGAATGGCGGCACGTGCCAACGGAGGAGAATCCCACGGATTGCGCTTCGCGCGGAATATACGGCGATGAAATTCTCAATCGTGAGCTTTGGTGGCAAGGACCTCCATGGTTACACTCCGCTTCCGATCAATGGCCGTGTGATAAGCCGCACCTTCCAACGGAAGCTCCTCTCGAAGAAAAAATTAACTCGTTGCAATGCAATGAACATCGACAATGCGACACATGGGATCTAGAATCAAAATATTTGTCGTGGCCAAAATTAATTCGCGTCACCGCGTATATCAATCGATTCATAAATAAATGTCGTCGTAACCGCTCTTGTCGTGACATAAGCTCAGTGTCACTTTCGCCTTTGTCGTCTCATCATCCGGCATCACAAATTACTGCGCTTTCTGCATCCGACTGCAACACTGCCAGAACTTTCTGGATCAAGAAAATTCAAGCCACATTATTTCCGTCGGAAATAAACATTCTCTCTAAAAATAAGAGCCTCTCGTCGAGAAGCTCAATTCTATCTCTTCGACCGTTCCTAGATCGGGACGGAATTCTGCGCGTGGGTGGACGGCTTAACAAAGCTCCGTTGCCAATGCCGGCTCGACATCCTATCCTTCTTTCCTCTTATCCTCTCGTCATATTGATCGTGCATCATGCTCATTTACGAGCTTTGCATGCCGGACCGCAACTCACGTTAAATACTTTGCGTCGCGACTTCTGGATAATTCGCGCTCGCAATATCGTAAAATCTGTCATTCATAAATGTGTTGTGTGTACTCGCGAACGATCCGCGATTCCCACACAAATCATGGGAGATCTTCCCGAACCTCGCGTCACAGCGACAGTACGCTGTTTTTTACATTGCGGCCTAGATTACGCAGGCCCCGTGCAAATTCGGGCCTCCGCTGGACGAGGGATTACGTCGCGTAAAGCATACATCGCGCTCTTTATCTGCCTTGCGACCAAGGCAATACATTTGGAGTTAGTAAGCGACTACTGCACTCAAGCCTTCTTAAATGCTTACTCTCGATTCTGCGCTCGCCGCGGTCTACCACAATCTATGTATTCGGATAACGGGACAACATTCGTCGGGGCGGACCGAGAACTGACCGTCGCGTACCGGTCAGCAGTACGCGATCCGAATTTCTTGAACCTGACCGCCTCCGATAATGTGACATGGAATTTTATTCCCCCGTCTGCTCCGCATTTCGGCGGATTGTGGGAGGCGGGCGTCCGTAGCGTAAAAACGCATCTGCGCCGCGTGTTAGGGAATCATATGCTAACATACGAAGAATTCTCGACTTTATTATCTAGAATCGAAGCATGTCTTAATTCAAGACCGATAGCGCCTCTCTCCGATACGCTTGAAGACTACGAGTCTCACCCCCGGTCACTTTTTAATCGGATCAGCACTTACTGTAAACCCGGAACCATCATTGCTCGATCTCAACGAAAATCGCTTGTCGAGGTGGCAATTAGTCCGACATGTCACTGAACGATTTTGGAAATTATGGAGCAACGATTATTTAAACACGTTGCAACAACGAGCAAAATGGCGAAAGGTCAAACCGCAGATCGACAACTCGTTCTCCTGCGAAATCCGACACTTCCTCCCTGCAAATGGGAACTCGGCCGAGTAACGCGTTGTCATCCCGGGTCCGACGGCTTCGTATGGGTCGTCACCGTCAAGACGGCCACCTCCGAATTCAAAAGACCGATTGTCAAACTGTGCGTATTACCGGTCAATACTGAGGCGACGAGCAATTAGGCACCTTCGCTGCGTTGCGTTTCATTTATTGTAATTCATTAGACTTAAGCATAAAATTGTCAAGACGCGAGCGTCATTCCGCCAAGGCGGGCGGCTGATTCACAGTGTTAAATCATATCGAAAAAAAAGTCATTCTGCCTTATATCGTTAATTGTGGCGTGCGCTCTTGTCGTTCAATGCTACTGTCGTATTAATTATTTCGGAACTATCGTTCCAAGGCGGGCGGTATGTTCAAGATTGAAACGTTTAATTTAGTCGATAAAATTAAACTGTAAATTCAACCGACAAATCTGAACGGTAAGAGCTGCAATCAAAACCCGAGCGAGAATAAACATCGTCGCGATCAGCCGATCGGCGCGTGATCGCGTGATCAAAACAAAAAAAAAGTGTGACAAACACCTAGATTCTCGAACATTCGGTGCCGAAAATCTCCTATTATGGAAATCGGTCGACCGTGACTCTGTTCCGTCGTTATTCAGTCTGCCTACGACAACGATTCGAGCTGGTCGATAGCAATCGATCATAGTTTCGAATATCATCATTTCTCGTGTGATATTCTTTCGTGTCTTATTCTCGCTCGTGTCGCGTACGCAGTAGGCTTACTCGTCTCAAATCGGTCCGAATTGTCTCGCCATACAATCGCATTCATATTCTCGCGGCGGTCAATTCAGTCATATCTCAAACTGTATTCTTCAATTCACTTAGTGTTAAGACATTGTGAACGTTAATTCTGTGGAGTCCGAGAGTCGACGCGCGTTAACCGTTCCGCGAATGTCCTCTGCCTCGCGCCAAGCAGCACCCGGCGTTCGCGTGCAAGATTTTCGCTCTCGCGAGAGTTTCTAGCAAGAAGCTCTTAATCAAGATTTCCGAACCGCGAAAAAGGGCAAACATTAACAGGACATTTGAAGATCTCCGTCGGAATCGCAGAATACGTGCCGTCGCTCGCTCCTATTAGTCAAAATAAAAAGAACATTTCTTAACATCTGCACTCGACTCATTTCAATCTCCTTATCCTCTAGCGGATCTACGGATTCGCGTAACACACCGCTTCTCGCTCATCTCTGAGCGTCTCTCTTAAGATTCGGGCGATCTCGTCGAGGTCGACTCCCGAACATTCGTAAAAGGTCCACAAGCATTATATCCCAGTAAATGCATTTCTGGAACTTTTCCAGTTAGTTTATTTGAAAGTTTATTAATAAAACCACTCCCTTTTTTACTTCCTTTTCTAATTTTTGACTCACCCATTTCTTCCCATAAATATCTCAAAATATATTCCCATTTTGTATATTTATTTGAAGCTGGTCCTTTACTAGGATCATTATCATTATAAATTGCATTAGTTTTATAAATTATATTCTTATACTTTTTTATAGCATCTTCACCATAAATATCTTTGAAATTATATGGTACTTTTTTTTCTGTTAATAATTTTATTAAAGGATTAGTAAGTTGAGTTACTATTTTTATATTATTATCATCATAAAAAACAAGATTATCATTTTGTGTTACTCTTACAGTTTTATTCCCTATCATTAACCTATCATCATTGTCTCTGTCACGCCAGAATCCAAACGTTTCATCATAAAGATGGTTTTTATATGTATTCCATAAGGGGCCCCCTTCTTCTTTAATTCTTGGTGACATTGGAAAAGTTGATTTTTTATGTGAATGGCTCGAGCTAACAGATGGTGGCGCATCCAAGGGGTGCTCGAAAGTCTCTTCAAATACTTCATCACTATCGTCAGTCTCTGTATAACCTTTAAGGAGTTTTATTATTTCTTCAAGTTTAGTATCTTGATAATGTTGTACATCTGCGGTGTCCTTCGGACTAAGCGTCCCTTGGACTAAGCATTCTTCAGACTTAGCGTCCTTTGGACTTAGTCTTTCAGACGCCTTTTCGGTGCCTTTCAGGTGTAGATTTTAGACTTGAGTCCAGTTTATCAATCAATATGTTAATTTTTTTATTCGTTTCATCCGCGTCCTATGTGCAGAAGCCATTAGGGTCGGCAGTAAGATTATATAAAGGAAGGTTAAGTCATAATCCTGGGCCACCCATAATGCAATGCAAAGAATCGATGTGTGCGCAGTCGCTATTAAAAAGAGATGCTAAATAAGATAGATTGTTATTGGCTCTCGCGACCTTTTGCAATGCATCATGGGTTGCTCATTGGTATACATAGTATGCATCAATAGTATGACTTAACCTTCCTTTATATAACTTTAGTCGGCAGTGTGGCGTTCCTGCGGCTAAATTCAAGATCATTTTGTTATCAACTTCATAAAATATATTTATAACTATTTTCACACATCTTATTTATTGATTAAACATTTTACATAACAACATTAAAAACGTACAACAAATTGTGAAACATTTATTCATTCGTTTATTGTCCATCATCCTGTAAACATCGTTCTTGAATATTAAATATTTTATATTATATTACCGAAGTCTAGTTATTTAACAATATTGCTCCCACAGCAGGAGAGACGGTGGAGACCTGTCGCGGATAGCCATGAATTACGGATTCGCTTCTCCCATATTACGGCCAAAAAATAAAGAGAATCATATTAAAATTGTGATATTTGTAATCACTAGGATCGTCCGCAGTCCTGTACAGAGCTATTTTCTGGAAAAAGAATTAAAATAATATTTCATAAGTTGACAAAAAAGGTACAGCTCATGGCGGATTAAGTGCAGTTGGCCATGAGCTGTATTTCATTTATTATAAATTTTTAAAAGCCAAAATGCAAAATCCGACTCGGTACAGGGGACTGCGTAATTATATAAAGAATATATCAAAAAAATTTCATGAAGTAATATAACTTCTTCGATGCAAAATACGGAATAAGCGGATCTCACTAAATCTATATGTAAGGAGTAGAGTCCTAGCCCAGACAGCACAAGGATGTCCTTAGGACGTCCAAAGGGCATCCAGGACATACATGTAGGATATCCCATTTTAATCTTCGGATCTCCTCTGGATGTCCTGAGGAAGAGTAAATGATAGCCGAATACTAGCCTCTGGAGAATCCAGAGAGATCCTGTGGAACACCCTAAGGATTTCTATGGGATATGTTAGGGATATTTTTCGTACGTATCAGGGAGTAAATTCTGAAAATTGCATCCTGTTATTTATTGCCAGTACTGAAAATGTAATACTGAAAATAGTTCACGTCCTTTGATATTTGAGACTTTCGTAGTCTACATGAATATTAGGTTTGGCTTTCGGGTTTGAGCCGTGTAATATTTTCTAAACAATCCAATATCTGAATTCCCTATGTTGAGATTGCATCAGAAATTGAACCGAAAGAAAATAATTACATTTTTAATTTCCTGCCAGTTGCTCTTTGCAAGCTTTATATAATTTTCATGACCAAATCTCAAATACGAGATCGCGCGTCGCATAGCGGTAAACAAACGAACTAGTGGATGAATACTACTTTTTGCAACGTTTTTGAAATGTTGCGCTCAGTAACATTTCTCATGAAATATTAAATAAGTAACAATTTTTGATATGTGAAAATATGTGCATCAAATTCAATTATTAATATTAAACGAAATTAATGTTAACAATTAATTGCACATGTATGTGTCCTCTGGAAATCCAAGGACATCCAATATAATGGACAGGGCAGGTATTCTACAGACATCCAGGTATTATCCAGTGGACATTTATAGGACATTAATACTTATTATAATACTTAAGATTTCTAAATTATATTAAATAGCCTACATAACTGAAAGTAATCATGTATGCATATTAAATTTTCATAAAATATATTTATGATAATATCTTAAAACATCCTACAAATGTCCTGAACCATCCTGGACATATTCAGGATGATCCTGAGGATGTTTTGTGCTGTTGTGACCGGACATATACCGGCCAAGCGTATAAAACGTCCTAGACGTAAGAAATAAGCGAGTACGCTTCGAATAAAGGTTCTCTCACCTGTTTTAGATTCACGGTCGCTAGCACGCTTTCACCAATAAGCGGCAAGGTTACCTGGCTGTCCGCTCGCAATGGCAGGATTGCAACCAGGATGTGGCAGCTTCTCGGTCCGAGCCCCCAGGACTTGTGGCTGTCCGCTCGCAATGGCAGGATTGCAACCAGGATGTGGTAGTTTCTCGGTCCGAGCCCCCAGGACTTGTGGCTGTCCGCTCGCAATGGCAGGATTGCAACCAATATGTGACGCCGCCTCGCTCCACGATTTCCTCAACGATTTGGCTACCGCTACGGCTGCTCCTCGTCCCACGGTCCGCCTCCCTTCCTTGTTAAGACGCTCCTCCACCACGAACAACTCTCTGGTGCGCGACGGCGAACGACGGAAGAGAAGAAGGCACTTGTCGGGATCGTCGCGAGTAGTAACGGGAGACGATAATTTTGGCGTATAAAATATATTCTCTTCAATATGAAGGTTTTACAATAGATCCGGACGCGGGAATTACAACGCGTATAACAATTATCCGAACGCGGGAATTACAACGCGTATATTAATATATTAGGTGTACAACTTTGCTTCCGCCGTTTTTTTCCGAAATTCGAGGCTTTATTGTAAAAAACTGGTTATACGTTTATGATTCAAAGTATTGTCCATCGCTGGCCACTACTTTCTCCCATCTTTCGGGCAGCGTACGAATCCCGCGTTGAAAAAACTGGTCATCTTTTGAAGCGATCCACGAATCGATCCAATTTCTTACTTCTTCATAAGACCAGAAGTGCTGGTCAAC
Source organism: Formica selysi (assembly GCA_009859135.1). Classification (NCBI taxonomy): domain Eukaryota; kingdom Metazoa; phylum Arthropoda; class Insecta; order Hymenoptera; family Formicidae; genus Formica; species Formica selysi. The sequence goes on from CM020821.1 coordinate 155,790, forward strand.
CAGGCCGTGTGTCATTGATCGAAACAAGTGATAGTCAGAGGGAGCAACGTCTGGAGAATACGGCGGGTGGGGTAGGATTTCCCATTTCAACGTTTCCAAGTATGTCTTGACCACTTTCGCAACATGGGATCGAGCATTGTCATGCTGCAAAATCACTTTATCGTGTCTCTCGTTGTATTGCGGCCGTTTGTCTTTTAATGCTCGGCTCAAACGCATTAATTGCGTTCGATAACGATCGCCTGTGATTGTTTCAGTCGGTTTTAACAGCTCATAATACACTACGCCGAGCTGGTCCCACCAAATACAGAGCATGACCTTGGAGCCGTGAATATTCGGTTTGGCCGTCGACGTGGAAGCATGGCCGGGATATCCCCATGATTTTCTGCGCTTGGGGTTATCGTAATGAACACATTTTTCGTCCCCAGTCACAATGCGATGCAGAAATCCCTTCCGTCTTTGCCTTTCAAGCAACTGTTCACAAGCAAACAAACGCCGTTCAACATCTCTCGGTTTCAACTCGTACGGCATCCAATTTCCTTGCTTCTGAATCATTCCCATGTCTTTGAGGCGTTTTGAAATTGCTTGTTGAGTCACTCCCAATGATCGTGCCAATTCTTCTTAACTTTGACTCGAGTCTTCATTAAGTAATGCCTCCAATTCTGCATCTTCGAAAACCTTCTCTCTTCCACCGCTATGCCGGTCTTCGACATGAAAATCACCCTTCTTGAAGCGTTGAAACCACTCACGACACGTTCTTTCACTAATAGCGGCCTCACCATAAGTATTTGAGAGCATTCGATGAGCCTCAGTCGCAGATTTCTGCATATTGAAGCAAAAAATTAAAACCTCCCGCAAATGACGAGAATTTGGCTCGTAAACTGACATTTTCAATCGAGAATAACTTTATGATGCAGGCACAAATCGACTAATGTTTCTATAGGGTTATGTTGACAGATGCCCAAGTTTATTGCATGACGTCTATGATCTATTTATTTCGACCACTACTTACCGCTAAAGCCATCTATAGGAAAACGGCGGAAGCAAAGTTGTACACCTAATAATATTACAAGTTAGCGGCGGGAATTACGCTTTACGTTTTCCCTCGCTGCGACTTGACGCCGATTAATATATATGATGCAAGCGCTTGCTTTACAATGTTTAACACGCTAACTTGTCGCGGATGATAATCACAACTTTTTTAGCACCGCGTACGGATAGCTGCGACGTGATCGCGAACGACTAAGTTATAATTGCGCGGGTACAGCGGACTCAGGAGATTTTGTCCACCGTTCTTTTAGACGATACGACTCCGACTGACCAAGAGTTACGGTCGCTACGCACGGACATGGGGGTTTGCAAAACTCCCACCTCGCTAAATAACCCCCGAAAATTCGACACATTCACGCGTAGTCGCTGCGTGGAAATTTCCACTCCCCACCAGGTGTGTCGAACCTTCGAGAAAGTTCCAGAACATTCGAGACTCTTCTAGAATGTTCCGCGTACAGACGCCATCACACATACCGCTGGGGCGTACAATTTACCCCCTCACACGTAATATCACGCCCACTGGCGTGTCTCGCTCTTATACCTGTCGTACAAAATGGCGGAAGACGTACTAACCATTTTACATAACCATGACAACATTTATCGCAGCAACAATTACCGGAGCAATATTTATCGCGACATTATTTACCCCCGCATTGTATACCGCAACAACATTTATCGAAATGTACAAGTTTTACAAGTTTTTTTTACGTTAATTACCCGTTCGCAACTTTTTACTGCCGAACGCTTTATTCTAAGTCCCTCGATGTTTCAGGATGATGATTGAGTCGTAGTCATCATCCTTCCTTTCAGGTGTGTCTCAGGGGATGTTACCTGTAGAAATCCCGATGGCCACGTCCACGAGAATCCGAAGTAACTCCCAGGAATGATTCTCTATATATTATCACGCAATAATATAAGATACATACGTGATACACGAAAAAATTAATAAAACGCCATTATATAATGCAATTAAAATAATCTAAGCCGCATAAAGCATCCATTCGCATACGCTCCCAACACTCCTGCAAGCCACATGCCAGAAAACAGCAACGCTACCATGCGATCCACAACAATATCAAGCTCTCATTCATAAGCGAATATATCTATCAACGATGCATGCGTGCTTGGTCAATTAAAAGGAACAAAACAATTCGCATGACAAAATATATATCGTGCTTTATTTTGGACACGCAACTTTTAATATATAATAAAATCCTGCACGATTCACATTCGTCGACCCAAAAGGTAAGTATAAATATATATATGCATGTGTTACAATAGTCTTTTCTAATTCTCTCTCTCTCTCAATAGATTTCACGGTAAGTATAAAATATCTTTAAATATATATAAATTCTGACGGTAAGTATAAAATCTTAATATAATTAACAAAATAAATATATAAATATCCACGGTAAGTATCACAATATTCGAGAGAATAAATATAAGACATACATATATCAGGTCATCTACGGTAAGTATAATAAATATCACGACTTTCACGCTACTCACAGCATGTCCACACACATCCTTCTCGCAAGCGTCACACCGCAATTAACGCTGTCGTTACAAAAAGTCAGTCACGCTATCTTAAAACTAACATACTCATTCTGCTACGCTTTTATAATTCATAGAGATAGTATCTTATGTCGTAGTCAGTTAGCGTTTGGCATAATTGCTTGAAATCTGTGTTATTAACATGTTCGAAAATCAATGCTTACAACTAAACAAAAATCAGTCATGCACGAGCACGCAAAATAGGGCTTTCACGCAAAGTTTCATATAGTCAGCACTGGGTAAAGTCAGGAGAGTGCTTGGTCAGGATCACAATGTCAGCCGCTACAACGCACCCTTGGATTCCTTCTGCTCTCCACTGGGCTGTACACAGGAAGAATCGTCTGCCCTGGAGATGGCCTTGGAAGCCTTCTGGTCTCCGCTTGGCTGCATGTCGGCTGGATCGTTCACCCCGGAGGCACCTGCAACATCCGATTGCACTGTCTGGGGGAGATATTGATATTTTCATAACATTTCACAGGATTCCAATAGCAGAGAAAATTATAATAAACTCTCGCTTAAAAGAAACTCATGCTTTGTTAATGAATCCTTTTTTAGTGCTCGATGACAGGTCTGCTGTGCAAATTACTATAGATGCATCGAATATGTGGCACTCAGTTCTGTTATATCTAAAATAGGCATTTAAAAATATTAATAAATAGCATAATATATTAGAATTTCATATACAGAATAACTAACTTTGTAACGATGCATCCCTCCACCGTTACCCGGCCGCCGATCCGCCGGAAGTCCGCCGCCCGACGACCACCGGTCGGGCACAATGCGGAGGCGCTGAGCGTCCATTTTTAAACGATATATAAAACGCGGAAATCTATAACCGCCGGTAGGCGCGCGAACACCGAGAACCGTCGCCGCACTCGGGTAACCACCCCGACCGTTACCGAAAATACCCGAGTCGCGCGCGCCGTTTCATCGATAAACAAGATACCGTTAAGACAATAGGCGAATTACGCAAACGCGCGCGCCGAAAACCGGTATAAATAGAGCGCGTTTTTGATTATCGAGACCAGATCTTCCGCACCGCCAGAGTCAGTAAGACGCCTGGAAAACCGCCTAGATCCTAGAACGCTCAGAGAGAAAGGAAAACGGGGTTGGGAGTACCCAGACTCCGCCGAGAGTTTGCGGCATCTCCGAGAGCAATCCATCCGAAACATTAAAAGAGAGGCAAACGGGAACGGGCGTACTCGTCCCCGCCGAGAGTTCTCGGCACCTCGTAGAAATCCGACCACCTGCGTGCAACGGCGATCTTCCAGTGGTAGGGAGTTCCCTGCCATCGACGGGTGTTCTCGTCGGCCGTTGCACTCCCGAATTCCGCGGGGAAAGACCATCCCGAATAAGTATATAACGCGCTATACGCGCCTTCCTCGTACTTCCGCGACCACCATTTAGTCATCCGGACTCGCCATTGATACGGCGCGCTAAGTCCCGCGCCGAGGGATGATCCACATCCCTGCCGCGACACCGATCGACGTACGACATCGATACATACGCGTCAAGGACCGCCCACCGGCCCGACCGAAATTACCGCCCAGTAACTAGCGGCATCTGCCGAAATCACGGCACGCGATCCGAAATCGATCTTCGTTCGAATCGCCGAAATCACGAACCGCGCCGCGCATACGTGCGGTGCATCTAATGCAACGCACCCGACATAACCGTACCGCTGTACATTCTGCCTCTTACACACATACGTTTGTATTACCGTTTTACACATACATCAGCTTGTATTATATATTCGCACATACATCCGCTTGCATTATATATTCACCCATACACACGCACGTATTCACATACTCACTCGCTTATATTAATTTATACGCCGCACACCGCCGCACCGCCGTACAGGCTACCGCCTCACGCATACAGCTGTACACCGTCACGCACTCACACGCTTGTATCATTCGCTCGTGCATACATAACTATATTACATTCGATACTCTTGCGCACGGCTACGTATTATTATACATTTGCGCGCTCACTCACTCGTCACTCGTCACACGTCTCACACGCACACCTATACACGCTCACACACACACACACCGCCCATACTACAAACACTCACGCTGTACAAATACATCACAACAAGCAAAAAATTATATTCTACCTAACATCACTTTCGTTCGTCTCTCGATACCCTTTCACGAGTCCCGGATCCCGACCGAGTTGTCCGTCTCCGCCTCGCGAAAGCGGATTATTACATTGGCGCCCGAACAGGGACTCGAACCCTGGACCCTCAGACTTTAGTAAAAATGTTATCAAATCTCATGAGTCTACATATTACAGTATACGTATGTACAGTTTATTAAATAGCAAATTACCCTAAAACTACGAAAACAGCAACTTGCATTGTAAAAGACTTCTTTCACAGAACTGATAGAGATATTGCACAAAATATCATGATATGCTATCTATAACAAAGATATGATTCATCACTGAAAATAAGAAAGATCTATTACTTCTTGGACTATTGCTAGGAATGTCATTAAATTGTATTCATGTTTTATTACGAAATATTTAAATACACAATACTTACTGAAATTGTGATGTATCTAATTGAAGCTCAAAGAAGGATTTGTTTCAGATGAAAATTACAATTAATTTAACTTTATATTTAACTGATATGTTTTCTTATTTCCTGATTACATTACGTTGTGTCTGTTACATGTGCAATGACACCTCGTCCGGAAAAAATATTTGGAGAATTTACAATCAAGTTTGACTCTAAAAATAAAAAATAAATTATTACACTGTGTCATTACGAAAGGTTAGGAAATCTATCATAACAACTATGTGCAAGGCAAAAGTACGGAATAGTATAATAAAATTATTATTATTTATGGACAGCACACACCATGCTAAAGCAGAAATATACTTATAATTATAAGCTTCTTCTTCTTCTTCTTCTAATTATAAGCGATTACAGCAAATCCGCCAGCAAGAGATCACAGTTGTAACAATCTTTTCTTAAATGTATCAACAGTCAGAATGTATAAAAATTTAGATGCGATGCGCTTGATCGAACTGTGCGTAAACGAACTGTGCGCAAACGAATTGTGCGCAAACGAACTGTGCGCAAAAGAACCGTGCGCAAACGAACTGTGCGCAAACAAACTGTGTGTAAACGAACTGTCTTCTTCTTTTTCTTATCTTTGTGGCTGGTTAAGCTTCTGATGCGAATATGCCTGTACGCCAGTTGGTGCTAAATGGATGACTTTTTCTTGAGTGCTAGATCTTTAAATTAGCATTTTTCGAAAAAGCGTATATAGCTTTAAAAGCTTTAATGCAATTAGAGAAAGCAATAGTGGGGATATCCAGTGTAATGGTAGGGTTTGTTTGTAATAAGGAGGTGATGAGTATGTTGGAAAAATTATAGAGAGTTGGGCAATGAAAGAATAAGTGATTGAGGTCTTGATTAGAGTGGCCACATGTGCATACAGGGGAGGAAATGATGTTTTTTTCCCAAAGATAAGCGTTGACAGCAGCCTGATATGTTTTAAGTCTTGATATCATAGTGATCACTGGTCGAGTAATATTTTTATTAATTTTAGAGTACCATGGAGGGGAGAGGGGAGTTTCGATTTTTCGAAAGTATCTCGATCCTTTATGTAAACTCTCAGTGAGAAGAGTATTAACGGCCTTTTCTTTAGCCAACTTTTTAAATTTAGGGTAAAGGTTAGAGTAATGACATTTGCAAATAAGAAAAGGATCCGAGAGGTGCAGAGATTCTTTTCGCCAAGGAATCCGCGCGTTCATTGCCAGGGATACCACTATGGCTTGGAATTCACATGAGTTGAATCTTAAGACCCATTTTCGTACATTTGAAAAGGAGATGCTTTATGTAAAGAATGATGAGATTAGTTGTATTAGAACAGTCTGGAGCCTGCAGATTCGAGAGGACACTGAGTGAGTCTGAAAAAATAATAACTTCAGTTATTTTGTTATCTAGAGAGTATTTGACAGCTTCTTCAATGGCAGAAGCCCCAGCATCAAAAACAGAGGAATGGTTGTTAATGCGTTTCTTGATAACCAGGTTGGCCTCTGGAGAGAAGACCGAATACCCAACCTTAACTGACTCGCCTTCGTCGCTTTTGGAACATCAGTGTAAAGAGACATATTGAATGATAATCAGTGTAACATAGCGTTAAAAGCGGCTTCTGCATTATTGTTACTGTTGTTACGTCCTGGCGATTCCACGATTCCTTCCTTCCGCGAAGTGTCGGCAATGATTGTCGATTGGTGAGACAAACGAATCGCTCAGTAAACAGACCAACGTAAAAGATCGGTGATGAAACCATGCCAGTTTCCTCAAGATAATATAAAATTTTCTAACGAAATACCCAATAAACACAGCTGCATCTATAATAATAAAAATTTTCCAACAAATATTCAATAAACACAGCTGCACCAATAGCAATAAAAATAATCATAGGAAATAAGGACCTTTTTCTAATCTGAACACGTGCAAGGAATCTTCGAACAAATATCGAACTCACCAATGGATCATCACGGGTAAAACGTGAAAAGTAGGAGAAACACCTCACCTAACGAAGACACTGGCACATTTTTAATTTGCTAAGATTGAAGGATCCCCACTTTTGCGCAAATTTAATTCATCGAAGTTTTGGAAGATTTCCACTTTTAGAATTAGAATACGCCCAAAAAAAAAGATTATAAAAAGAGAATTCGCGGACACATCATCTCTCTCATTTTCTGCAACTTTCAATCTGAGTATTCTTGCTCTGTGTTGTGACTCGCGAGTTAGTTGAGAAAACCAATGTCTTCTAGCGGCGTCTCACCACCATTTTGCATTCATCAACCGAAGATCCGAACGCGAGACCTAGAGCCGAGGAAAAATCGCCGCTTCTTCATTATCGAATTAACAGCAAAAAGTAAGCTTCAACTATTCAATTATTATGTATATACGCGACTGAAACCTTATTATTTACACTGGTTCCATAGTGAGAACCAGATCGGGCAAAATATATATATATATATCGGCCCATGAATCATCGCAGGACTCGGAAGGCGTTGACGCGAGCGTTCGCGAATCTTACCGTTAAATTAAAAAGATTTAGGAGTAAGATTGACTCACTACACACGCACACAAGCTCAAAACCCAGCAAAGTTACAACCTCTCCCCTTTCCCCTTACCATTTTTCTCCAAGCTACTCCCCAGTATATTCCCCCGAACCCCTTTCTCTTGAACCGCCTTCCTCCCCGAGATCATTTTCGTCATTATCTACAATCCTCCTGCATAATTCACCCCCTTCTTCCCCGCAGTTTTCGGAATCAGACGATTTCGAAAAAGCTATAGAGGAGTTCTGCAAAGAACTACCTGATTTAGAATCAGATTCGTCCTACCAGGACTAAATTAAACTAAATTAAATCTCCTTTCACTCTTTCTCTGTAATCGTTACTTCCTACCTCATTTACACACACACGCGCGTTTTATTTCTGTTTTGTTTGTTTAATTATTTGGAAACTTATTAAAGAGGTATTCCAAACAATTTTGAATGTATTAACCAGTCAGAACCTAAAAATTAACGATAGAATCTTTCCCTTGCATTCTGACTGATGTCCTCCGTATTAATGTAACACCCGCGAACTAAAACACATACACACACAAACACGTACACTCACCGAGGAATAATCATGTACATCTATCATTTATTTTAAAATATGAATAAATTCATACTTTGTTAACTTAAATAAAAGAATTACTCTTTGTTCAAGATTGAAACGTTTAATTTAATCGATAAATTTAAACTGTAAATTCAACCGACAAATCTGAACGGTAAGAGCCGCAATCAAGACACGAGCGAGAATAAACATCGTCGCGATCAGCCGACCGGCGCGTGATCGCATGATCATAACAAAGAAAAAGTGTGACAAACACCTAGATTCTCGAATGTTCGGTGCCGAAAATATCCTATTATGGAAATCGGTCGACCGCGACTCTTTTCCGTCGTTATTCAGTCTGCCGCTGACGATGATTTGAGCTGGTCGATAGCAATCGATCATAATTTCTCGTATCATAATTTCTCGTATGATATTATCTCGTGTCGTATTCTCGCTCGTGTCGTGTCGCGGTACTCATAGACCATTCGCGCTGCTGTTGTTACTTTCGCTCGTGTCGTATGCGCTTTCGTCATTCTCGTTGTAAATTCTCAACCGACATTCTAGCATACAATCGAGCATCGAACTCAGTGCGAAAGACGCCTCATTGTCTGTATTACTACCTGCTCTATACTTATTGAGTTTGTGATTGTTAAGAGTGTGGAGTCCGAGAGTCGACGCGCGTTAACCGTTCCGCGAATGTCCTCTGCCTCGCGCCAAGCAATATCCGGCGTCCGCGTGCAAGATATCCGTTCTCGCGAGAGCCTCTAGCAAGAAGCTCTGCAAGATTTCCGAAACGCGTCGAAGGCAGTCATTAACAGGACATTTTGAAGATTTCCGTCGGAGTCGCGGAATACGTGCCGTCGCTCGCTCCTATTATCCAAAATTAAACGAATATTGAAAACAATCTGCAATCGAGTATTTTCTGAACTCTCCTTATCCTCCAGCGGATCTACGGATTCGCGTTACACACCGCTTCTCGCTCATCTCTGAGCGTTTCTCAAGATTCGGGCGATCTCGTCGAGATCGACTCCCGAACACTCTTTGTTAAACCCCCACTCATTCCTAGTCGAAATATCGCACTTGGTCCTATCCCGCGTAAAAGAGATTAAATTCTCTTACCGAAAAGGGACCACCGAACGAACGTCTGAATAACCAGCGTAATAGCGACTCAGTCGTTTACCTGCTTTTCAGATCTGTCAGTTCGTTCGACCCGATTCCAAACGCCACGAGACGTTTAACTTCGGGATAATAAAAGATAGTTGTTGCGCCCTTCCGTCGACTCATCCTTCCCCGAGTCTGGACGTAACACTGTTTTTGACACAAAAACCAGAGTCGGTTTCAATTGACGGTATGAAGTGCCTAACAAAATAAGGAAATTCCAGGTATCCTGGAAGATGAAAGTGATCGATTTGTTCAAAGAGTAGTTTATTTGACAGAATCGTGTCAATTAAGGACCCTAACATAAGACTAATCTTTCCCCAGCTTCTCGTTCGAGTAAGGGATTTAGGATATTATTAAGGGGGTGGGATTGGCGCGCAATAACTTTGCACATGAATTTCTCCAGAAGAAATTGCCATCTAGCTTCCAGTGGTTGTTCACCATTTGAATCAAGCAACACATTTGTGGGTGTTGTGCGCATAAGTCCCGAAACAACTCTCAGGACGGTATATTGAAGTCTGCTAGCCTTTTGTAGTAATTTCTCATCCAGCGGATGGAAAATCTGAGAACCCCAGTGCAGCATCGAGCGTATGAGGCCTTTGTAGACCATTAGTAGTACTGATGGATGTGCTTCCCATCGTATGCCAGAAATTGCTTTGAGTGCATTAATTCTGGGCGTTACTCTGTTTTTCATGTTTGTGATGTGTGCCTTCCAGTTGAGTTCGGGGTCTAGATAAACTCCCAGAAAACGAGGTGACCAGGAACATGCGATTTGCTCCCCCAGTATGTTCAATGAGAACTGACTTCGTCGGATGGACAATCTCAGAGTTCTGGCTTTCTGGTTTGAGAAGATAGTGTACATGGATTTTGCAGGCGATATAGAGAGACCTATGTTTTTTAGAAATGTGTTTAGACTATCTAAGGCGATATTCAGGTGGTTTTCGATATAGTCCAAGGACTCGTGTGAGCAATATATGGCAATATCGTCAGCATACATAAGAATATGCACAGGGAGAGGGAGACAATTCTCAATCATAGCCAAGTACAGATCAAACAAGATAGGGCTCAGGATGGATCCTTGTGGTAAGCCCCGCGAGGTAGTTCTTTTTTGGAGATTCACGTCAGCTGCGTATCTAAATAGATTTCGATGGTAAGTTGCTTTGATAAAAGCAATAATTTTGGGGGGAAATCCGTATTTAGACAACAGGATCGCAAGCACTTCAGGGATCACGTTATCAAATGCTCCAATCAAATCCAGAAAGACCACACCAGTGAATTTACGCTGCTGATTTGCTATTCGAATGTTGGTGACTAATGTTGCCATATTGTCAATACATGAGAGGCCACGCCGGAATCCAAACTGAAATTTAGAAAGAATGTTTTTATTCTCTGACCACCATTCTATTCGTTTGTGCACAAGCTTTTCAAAGATTTTATGTAAGTTGTTAGAGAGAGAGCAATGGGTCTGAGAGCTTCTTTGTTACCAGGTTTGGGAATGAATATGACATAATAATCATTCCATTTCTTGGGGAAGCTACTTTTGTGAAACATAAGATTAAATATTTTTAAAATCAGAGAGTGTAGTTCAGCGGGGAATTGCTTGATGATTTCGTTGGATATTAGATCTGGCCCCGTTGCAGCTCTAAGCTTGAGAAAAGAAATGGCTGCTGCGTATTCTGCCTGACTGAAGGAATGCAGCATGAAGGCGGAGTCCAGCTCATTTCCTTCGAAGGGCATATTAATGATGTCTTTAAGCTCTACTTGCGGCGGAGTAGGATTCCGAGGGGCAAGCTTCTCAAAAGCGATAAAAAACTGATTTTTAGGAAGTATAATGTGGCTGTTTTTTTCTTGAGGGGATTTTGTGAAGGCCCGGATGTGACTCCAGACCTTGGCGATCGGAGTGTTAAGGTCAAAGGAAGAGGCAATGTTGTCTAAATTTTTCTCTCTTTTTCTTGGTGAAAATTTTGCTAGCCTGCTTACCAGCTTCAATATATCGTTGAAGATTTCCTATGTTCGGATGAGCTTTATATTCTTTGAAGAATAAACTTTTGGATTTGATTATTTCGCTGCACTCGTCCCCCACGGGGCAGGTACTTGTCTTAACGTTTTGTTGTGGCTGTGTCTGTTGGCACCGGCAGTTAGCAGAGCATTGTAAATGACTTCGAGAAGCAACTCATATATTGAGTTAAGGTCAGACGAGTTGATTTGAAATTTCACAGATTTTTCACGGTATACATCTTGAAATGTGTCCCAGCGGATTTTTGAAGTAGAGAAAGATGGTTTGCCGAAGACATGTTTTGAAGGGGTGCCATTTATATTGATGAGAATGAGATAGTGGTCGCTTCCGTGATTTATATCAAGAGGATGCCATGTACGTTCGTTGGCTAATGAAGTCGATGTGATTGTTATGTACAGCGCCGAAGATGATGAAAGATCCTGAGATGACCAGGTTATATCTCCATTATTAATACAAACCAAGTTCGTACTAGTAATTGCCTGCTCAATTTTGTTACCTTCTCCGTCAGGCCATTGAACAACCGAAGACCAGAGCGGGCTTTTTCCATTTACGTCACTACATATTATGATGGGTTCAAAAGAAGGACAATATTGTAGAATATCTCGCCAGGCCTGCGGCTCGAAACACGGAGATTACTGCGAAGTGGGGGGCTGTATATGGAGCAAACATTTAACATGTTTATCCACTTCCAGCCAAATGTTGCATAATATGAATTCAACCGCATTCCGTGTGCATAGTTGATCAATGTATGCATCCTGAATAATCGTGATTCTAAATCTTTTTTCTACCAATATTGCAACACCATCACCTTGTCTGTTGCGATCTTTAGAGATAATAACGTGATTCGGAAAGGTTGACTGTACATATTTGTCGAGTCGTGTTTCACAGAGTGTCGCAATGTTGATCTTATGTTCCTCCAACATATAACAGATCTCAGGAAGACGTCTTACCGTCGAACGACAGTTCCATTGTAGAATTCCCACAAATGGATTAGTGTAAGACATGAATTAAGTATATGTATAGGAAACTTATCAAATAAAGATGAAATAAAGGCTTAAGCGCAAACTGCACTTTTTAGAAGGTTATTACCCATTTCGACGAGGACATCTCTATGGATAAATTTGATGGAGGAGAATTTGTTTTGGCATTGCGAGATCCATGAATTGAGAATTTCTTGCGGAGGATTTAAGAGGATGCCGGAGTGGCGGGCGAACTCCGACGGGTGAACGCCCTCATCTAAGTGTAACTAAAAGTGTCGGTATATTACCAACGCTTTATAGTTACATTACCGATATCATTATGTAGAGTATTTGTCAAGGATATGTGCATACTTTGGAAAGAGCAATAAAATACAAGCTTTTCGCATTGTGTTAAATATGTAGAGACAGAAAATATGTTGGATTTCTACTCTATTTCTACGGTTTCGTAGAAGCAACGACTTTACATAAACATCTGTTTATGTCACATACATATTTTGAATACAAAAATCTATAATATTGCTCATATTATCTCTTTTGATTTTATCATAATGTATATATATAAATCATATATATATATTGTGACGTGACGTTTTTGGGACGTCCGTCACAAGAGTCGAAGGATCCGATCGGGGGCAGTTTTTCGGGGGCCTGCGGCCTCTCTATTTAGGGAGAGAGCGGCCCAAGCGTCAGATCGACGAGATCTGACTTTTGTTAGTAGTAGTTATCGGAAATGTAGGCTCGAGATGAGCCCGCGAGTTGGTTGCGGCACGAGATCGAGCGGCGGGATCCCATCCGGCGAAAGAAAAGGAAGAGAGAAGAGCGACGGCCGAGAGCGAGAGTCCAGGACAACCAGGAAACAGGAGACGCCAGGTCGTAGTTGTCTAATATTAAAAACATTTTTGATGGCTGGTAAACATCGCTGCCAGTAAATTTATATTTCTTATGACAGGAAAGGAGCGCGGAGGGCCGGAATAATCCAGCCAAAGGGAAGGCCACTCCACCCGCACGAAGCGAGGGAGTCCCAAGGACGGAGCGACGAGCGGACTCTCAATCCGGAACCTATTCAACCAAATAGGAAAGAGAGCCGATCGGGCGCAGCCGTAAGCCCGCACCTTTAAGTCAAACAACAGGAAATTTTGGGAAACTCCGGGGCGATGAACTCACCAGCACGGCCGTGAGGACAAGGATCGCGAGGATCACACGGCCCTGCGTAATGCGAAAGCGCCACAGGTGGCACGATAGCGATTTATCGCGCCGGCGTGTCTCCTGCAGGACTCTCGCTCGGCATTGTTCGGCGAGCTTTCCGGAAGGACGCAGGTCTCCCAAAGCGTGCGAGCGATATTATAAGACGAGAGGAAAAACCACAGGATTCCTGCCGGTGGGACGAGCGTCGCCGATCGATTTTGTTGCCGTTTATTTGTAGGTAATTAATTCGGATGAGTCGCGCCCTTAATAGTTGTCGAGCCACGCGTTTTGGTGAATTAACTTTGTGAAAATTTTGGTAGGTTAAGTCGCACGGCCGACGGGCACACGTCGCTCATCCGAATTATATAAATTAATAAATGTAAGCAAATAAAAAGGCGATATGAGCCACACGTATCACGTTGAGAGATTTATTAATTGTGTGAAGGCAATTGACAAATTTCATAAACGGGTACAAAGTGATACTAAACAACATATAATACTAAAGCGAACGTTTCGGCCCTAACGAGCGCTCTTAACATTTTATTGCTCGCTCCTACAGGAGTCTTGACTTTTCGAGTTTCGCATATCAACATGCCGGCAAGCCTTCATAACATCTTACGATGTGAACTTCCTGGCCTATCACCCGGGGAGTTCGTTATCCCGGGATGCGTTTGTGATCGATTTCGTGCGTTTACAATTTAATTTTTAATCACTGACTGCGATATTTATTTATTTATTTATTTTTTTATACATATAATCTCTCTTTTTTTTAAATGTATTTATTTATTCTTATTTATTATTTTAATTGCGCTGAAGATGGCCACAAAAAAAGGGCCGAAACGTTCGCTTTAGTATTATATGTTGTTTAGTATCACTTTGTACCCGTTTATGAAATTTGTCAATTGCCTTCACACAATTAATAAATCTCTCAACGTGATACGTGTGGCTCATATCGCCTTTTTATTTGCTTACATTTATTATTATTATTTGAGCCTTTGTCTTATTATTATATAAATTAAGCTCTCTCTATTCATTTCGCCGCCGCCGACAGTCATTAATGTTAGTTTCGCGTCTGTAATTATTACATGTTGTAAAGTATCGGGATTTTCACGCTCGCGCGATCAATATTCCGGATCGCGCAAAGTATTGTGTCGTACGACTCGTACACCACAGTCGTTATCGATAGTTTACGCAGTCTTTTTGTGTATTGTTAGCAATAATCTTGTACAAGCTAAGCATAATTAGAGTGAGGAGAAAGCGTAATTCTCCGATATCGGGCAGAGTATCTATCGGGTGTTTGTGACCCCGTTGTTAGTTTTCGCGAGTCATCCGAGTAATATACGGGGCGTATTTCAAGCAAAGGTCGTCGTTATTATTATTGAGGCACATTCCAGCACTTCGAGCTGTGTTAAAAGACCGATTCGAGCTGTATCACCGGGAAATTTATATTGTATGTATGTATGTATGTATAAGTTTATTGATCCCCAATGGGGTTACAATCTTTACATTCCCTTAACCTATTACCTTTGTTACGTCCAGACTCGAGGAAGGATGAGTCGACGGAAGGGCGCAATAACTATCTTTAATTTTCCCGAAATTAAACGTCTCGTGGCGTTTGTAATCGGGTCGAACGAACTGACAGGTCTGAAAAGCAGGTAAACGACTGAGTCGCTGTTACGCTGGTTATTCAGACGTTCGTTCGGTGGTCCCTTTTTAGTAAGAGAATTTAATCTCTTTTACGCGGGATGGGACCAAGTGCGATCTTTCGACTAGAGGAATGAGTGGGGGGTTTAATAAAGAGTTATTTTGATTTTTAAATTAACAAAATATAAATTTATTTATTTTAAAGTAAATGGATATACATGATTATATAAGAAAAATGAAAATAAAATATAATTTCTTGGTGAGTGTACATGTGTATGTGTGTGTTTTAATTCGCGGGTGTTACATCAATACGGAGGACATCAGTCAGAAATGCAATGGAATGATTTTACTGTTAAATTTAGAATCTGACTGGGTAATACAATATACAAATATATTTGATTAAAGGATAAAAACATAAAATCAAAATCAATATGTATAAGTAAATAAGTGTATATGTTAAGAACGGTCAGAAATATAAAATTGGTCGCTCGCATATGTGTTAGATTAAGATCAGGATTTAAAATTTTCTAAGACTTATTACCGAAACGGGTTGATGATTTAAAAGAATGAAACATTCTTCGGAAAGTTTTGATTTAAATAAGAAACAAGACAAAAAGGAGGAAAAGAAAAAATTATTCAATTAAACTTACTTTTTTAAATAGTAATTCAGAGGTGGAGGGGTGGCGAATTTTTGTACGGTGTTTCGCTCTGTGTCTCATGTCGGCAACCCGATGTTCGATTCGTGGTTCCTCTGGAGATGATGCCAAGCGAGGACACTGGTGGCACAAGTGCCTAACTCGCGAATTACAGAGTAAGACTGCGTGAAGCTGAAGACCGGAGAATAAGTACGTAAGTGATAGATCGTATGTCCCTTCGAGTCCTCTTTTTATATCTCTCTTTTCGGGGTGTATTCTAATTTCTAAGAGTGGGAATCTTCCAAAACTTTAACGAATTAAAAGTTGTGCCAGTGTCCTCATTAGGCGGGGTGTTTCTCCTACTTTTCAAATTTTCACTCATGACGATCGTCGATTGGTGATCAGTTCAGAGTCCCTTGAGCTCTAAGTTTCCCTTACGCCCGTGATTTGATTCAGACAAAGTCCAAATGTGACGTCACAGAAGTTTCGTCATTATTGATTTAGTTGTATTCATCGGGTATTTTGTGAGAATTTTATTATCTTTTCGTTATCAGCTTTTTTATTCCGTTGGAGAATTCCACTGCGAGGGTATCTACTGGTTTTTATTTGTTTTTAGGCGACCGGCGCGGCTTCGTCGCGTCTTTCTCACGGTTACTCGTAGATATAGATATTGATAAGTGACTAAATGTTTAAGGAATGTGTGACGCAGGATGCTCTATCTACCGAACGACTCATTTCTATCACCGATCGATTGTCATTGCCGCAACTTTGTGGAAGGAAGGAATCGTGGAGTCACCAGGACGTAACACCTTAATCTACTACATTCTGTACATCCCCTTTCCGCCCTATCATCGCCCTTTCCATCATTCTCTCTCTCTCTCTCTCTCCGCTTTATTCTCCTACTGCTTTATCTCTAACTTACATACTACTTACGTCTATCTTACGCTAAACCTTATCTCTACTGGACCCCCGCTTCCGCTGTTCTTCCTTATAGTTTTCCGCCCCTCTTTCCTCTTTCATTCTTCTTTCATCCTCCATCCTCTCTCTCTTTCTCTCTCTCTCTCCCCCTCTCGCTCTTTCTACCTCTTTCATCCATTCTTCTCCTCCTCCATCTCCTCCCAGCATCCTTTCCACCGCATCCTGCCAGCTCACCTCCCTCCCTCTCCCCTCTCCCGTACACCCTTCCCATACATGTTCCCAAGTCTCTTCCACTCCTCCACATACTCTACATGTCCTCTTCTCCTCTCTCTCCCAGTATAACCCTTCTCTTATTTCGTTTCCCATTCTAAATCTTAATACTCTTCTCCATCTACTTTCCGCCCATCCCTTTTTCAGATACTCTGGGGTGCCCTCACCCCTCACTCTTCTGTACCACTTATTGTACCTCGATTCTCCTATTTTCTTTTCCCTTTCTTCCTTCTGCTTTCTCCTATCTCTCTCTTTTAGCTCCTCATACTCCCTTTCCTCCTCCTCCTCGCCTTGTACCCCTCTTTCTCTCAGAAACTCCTCTTTTTCCTGCTCCCATGCCCCTATCCTCCTCCCTTTTTTCCATCTCTCTCTCATCTCTAACCAACATCTTCTAGCTATTTTTCCTCCCTTCCCTTCCTCTAGTCTTTTTTCGAAATTCCACGCCCTTCTCCCCGCTCTTCCTCTCATCAACCCTCTCCCTGTCTCTTCCCTAATCATATACCCTGGCGTTTTCCAGTCTACTCCCATTGTCCATTTCAAGTACCTATCGTGTGTGCCCTCTATCTCTTTTCTCTCTTTCCATCCCCATATCTCTGCTCCATACCCCATTACCGTCCACACCAATGTGTCATACAGCCATATTCTCCTTTCCCAGTCTTTTCCCCATAACCTTTTCCCGATTCCCCAGACTTCCCTCATCACTATGGCTGCCCTTTTTCTCCTCTCTTTTACGTGTGCCTCCTGCCCTCCATTCCTTTGTATGGTGTACCCCAGATATTTGAACTGCTTCACTTCTTGTAATTTCTTCCCCTTCCATCTCCAATCGATCTTCTTTGTCCTCCCTCCTCCCTTTCTAAATCTCATTACTTTCGTCTTTTCCGCGTTCAATTCCAGGCCTTTTTTGTCCAGGTATCTCTCTAGTCTACTCAGCATAGCTCTCATATCTTGTTCTTCTTCCGCCATTAACACCACATCATCCGCGTACGCCAAAGTATATATCTTTTCTTCTCCTAATCGTACTCCTCCCCATCCGCCTCTTGTCATGTCCTCTTCTAAGTCCGCCAGGATAGCATTGAATAACATCGGACTCAGTGGACATCCCTGCCTTAACCCTCTCGCTGTCCAAAATTCCTCTCCCGTCCTGTCTCCTACTTTCACCCTATTCTTTGTTTCCCTTATTATTTCTTCTATCCTTTTCACCAATCCTTCTCTTATACCCCTTTCCCTCATCACCCTTATTAGAATCTCTCTGTCCACCGAATCAAATGCCGCCTTCAGATCTATAAATACCCCCGTCATTTTACCTCCTTTCTTACCTATCTGTCTGTTAATTAGGTAGTTTAGCGCGTATATCTGGTCTACTGTTCCCATTCCTTTTCTAAACCCCGCTTGGCTCTCCGACAGCACCTCCTTTGTCTCCATCTCTTCTTTCAATCTCTCCCCTAATGCCGCCGCGTATATCTTATAAATTGACGGCATTAGCGTCACTCCTCTATAATCTTTTGTTTCTACTCCCTTCCCTTTTTTCACTATCGGTACAATGATGCCTTCTTTCCATTCCTCCGGCCACCCCTCTCCCTTCCATACCCTCCCACATGCCTCCCACACCCATTTTTCCAGCTCTTCCCCCCCGTACTTCCAGACCTCGTTCGGTATCCCATCCATTCCTATCGCTTTCCCCCCTTTCAGCCCTCCTATCACCTTCTTAACTTCTTCCCATTCTAATCCTACCTCTGCATCTCCCCCCTCCTCTCTCCTTTCCCTTCCTCCTCTTATCACTTTTCCTTCCACTCCCCCTAACAGACCCATAAAATATTCCTTCCATTCTCCCATCGCTATATTCTCATTCACCCTTTTCTTTCCCTTCCTTTCTTTTCTTACTAACTCCCATACTTTTCCCTCCGTGTTTGCTTCCCCTACTTCTCTCATCATCCTGTCCCTTTCCTCTCTTTTCTTCTCTTCACATAGATCCTTATATTCTTTTTTTCTTTCTCTATACCTATCTCCTCCCCCTCCCTCTGTTCTCCATCTCCTCAACTCCCTTCTAACTTCTCTTTTTCTCTCTCTCCTCATCCCACCATCCCCTTCCAGAGCTTTTTTCTTTTCCCCTCTTCTCCTCGCATCTCTCTAATGTCTCCCTTACTCTCTTTCCCATTTCCTCTATTTCCTCCTGTATCTTCACCTCTCCTTTCCTCACACTTCCCATTTCTTCCCTAAACATCTCTTTCCCTTTTTCGTCCCATACCCCCCTTTTTCCTTTCCTGACGTTGCCTTGTTTCTTCACCCCCCTGCTCGTGCTACCCTTAACCCATGCTATCACCGGGTGATGATCTGAGTCCACCTCCTCTCCTATTTCTAGCCTCTCTATTTTTTCTCTTACCTTCTCGTCACCTAGAATATAGTCAATAACTGTTTCTCCACTTCCCCCGGTGTATGTGAACTCTCCCTCCTCGTCCCCCTTTATGCTTCCATTCAGTATTGTCCATCCCCTTTTCTCTATCCAGTCTATCATTTTTCTTCCATCCTTATTCATTTTCCTATCCTTCGATCTCCTTCCCTTTTCCCCTTTCCTTAGTTCCTCTTCGCTCGTCCACCCTCCCTTCTCTCCTGTCCTCGCGTTAAAGTCTCCCCTATTAATGTCTTAATCTCCTCTTCCCCTTCTTCCATCCAACTCTTTACACCTTCCATCTTTCTTTCCACATCCCCGTTTACGTATATACCCACTATTCTCCAGCTCTCTCCCCCCATCCTTACTCTGCATACCATTCTTCCCTCCTCTTCCTCCTCCCCTTCTTCTTCTACCCTTATATTCTTCTTCACTCCTAACAGCATACCTCCCCTCGCTCTTCCCTTTTTACTCTTTCTCTTTGCTGTCTGTACTTTCCATGTAAACTCCTTCGGTAATCTATCTTTTAACTTTCCCCATCCTTTCTCCTCTATCCATGTCTCCGACATCACTATTACATCCCATCCCTTGATCCTTTGCCAAAACTCCCTATCCTTATTTCCCACCCCTGCTACATTCCAAAACGCCACCTTCCATACTCCTTCTTGCTCCCCCCTTCCCCTCTCCCCCGTTCCTCTCTCCCCTCTACTTTCTTCTCTCCCGTTTCCTACATTTCCCCCTGCTCACTCACTACCTCTCCTTCCTTATCTTTTAGCCTTTCTTCTTTTTTTACATTTCCATTCCCGTCCTTCAAAACTTCTTCCTCCTCATCCCATCTCTACCATTTCTCATCTATTCTGATTTTTCCATAACTTATCCGCACTTTCCTCCCTTTCTTTTCTTCTTCCTTCGCCATCTGCTCTAACCTCCATCTCATTCTTCTTTCTTTCCATGTCCAGTCCTCCATAATTCTTTCCTTCCTGCCTCTCAACATTTTCTTCTTATCCCAAATCTCCTGTTTTTGTTGTTCATCCTTCAGCCTTACTAAAATCATCTCCCTCCCTCCCTCCAAAACTCCCCCTATCCTTTTTACTCCCTCTATCTTAACTTTCACCCCTATACTAGCAAATACCTCCTCTATCGCTATCCTTCTTCTCCCCTCCTTCACCTCTACTCCTTTAATCAGAACATTTCTCTTCCTTTCCTCCCTCTCCCTTCTTTCCATTCTTCTCTCTATCTCCTTTACCTTATTCCCCATCTCTCCATCTCCCTCCCGTCTTAATGCCTTACTCCCTTCTGCTTCCCCTATACCGCGCTTTTCTAATTTCTCTATTTTCCTCTCCATCATTTTGATACTCCACCTCAGTTCCTCCCTTTCCTCCAACCATCTTTTTTCCTTCTCGCCGAATTCCCTTCTCAATTCTTCCACCTCCTCTCTCATCATTCTCCCCTGTTCTTTAATTCCTTCTTTAACTTTCTCTTTCATATTCCTTATTTCCTCCTTCCATCCCTTCATACTTCTCATCTCCCTCACTAAATCCTCCATTTAATTCCTCCAACTTTTTATTATTACCTGCATCTCCCCCTCTCCTCCTAACCTTCCTAACACCGGATCCTTTAGTACTCCTATCGTCTTCTTAACGCTTCTGAAAGACTCCTCTTCCTCTTTCCCTTCCCCTTGATCCCCTCTTTTCCTTTTTAGCATCTCCTCTATGTTCCCGTAACTACCTCTTCTCTCTTTCGCCTCTTTCGCGGCTGACTGCGCCATTTTATTCTCTACCGCGCCCTCTATACCAACTCCTGTCGCTGTCACCTGCCTAGTTTCCACTCTCTGTATGCTCTATACTCTTTGACTTAACTGCCACGTTTTCTCACCTCTCTAAATCTCCCTTTATTTTCCCTTACTCTCTATCTCACTTTCCGCCCTTCTCTTCCCTCACTCTCTCGCACCCTCACTCTCACCCTATCACACTCTCTGCTCAATCACTCTCCGCTTTCTCACTTTATATGCAGTCCACCACGCATGCTAGCACCCATGATGCACACTCTTTGCCACCGGAAGCGGAAGTCGAAATTTATATTGTATTGAAGCGGATTCACGGGCGTGCGTAAAGTAGTGACCGGCGTATTCGAGAGATTTCTTTAGTGTCGCGGCCTAATTAAGTCTCGTATGGCGGAAATCCTCGCGGCCGAAAAGTCGAGTTAAAGCGCGTAAGACGCCCGGTAATTTAATACTGTTGCGCACAGTCGTGCCGATCTCCGCGGAAATAATATATTTGATTCGCCTGTAGAATAACCATTGTCGCCCACAATTATTACTTCTGTGAACTGCTCTATACTCTTGTTTCATTTAATATATTATTATTGTTATCTTTATTTTTAACTTATCGAATGCTCATTTTTGCTCCCGTGTTCTCGATTCTCAGGATCTCTTCCGTTTCCCCCCCGAACCACCCCCTCTACCATTTCGAGTATATTGAGTAGCCGCGGAATTTTGCCGTCGCGTTAATTATCGGTCTCGAAATTGTCTCTTAGCGTTACTATTATCGTGAATGGTGCGGCCTGCCGTACCTGGCGCCCAACTCGGTTTTTTTGTGATATATGGACTTTTTCGGGATATCGGGACCGATATTCGAGATACGCGCCGAAGGTGTGCCGTGGGCACCGAGAACCGCCCGCCGAATAAATAATTATTATTTAAATAATTAACAAAAGAAATAACGGTTACAATATATATATTCATATATATATATATATATATATATATATATATATATATATATATATATATATACAGGGTGCGGCATTTATAGTGACGCGGGCATATTTTTCGGAAACGAAGTGAGATATCAAAAAATGTTTCAGACAAAAGTTGCATGGTTTCGAGGGGGCCACATGATAAAAATATGGATTTGACCTTAAGTGGTCTTTTCAAGGTGAGGTCAATGTGGTCGATGTTTTCTTAAATGGAACCCCCTTTTTTTATTGCATATTTTTGTAGCTTATCTCGAGAGCTTCCCAAAACACTATAATAAAGTATTTTTTCATTAAGTACTTTTTTAGTTATTTTATATTTTAATCTGACATATTTTGATATAAAAAATAAAATATCGCGTAAAATATTTAGTTTTCGATAATCTTACCGTAATACTTTTATGCACAGAATAATGAGACAAATCAATTAGTGTAAAGAAAAAAACAAATAATTGTTTTAAAAAATACATTGTAAATAATTACATACTTTTTCTTAAAAACAATTATTTTTTTTTTACTAATTGATTTGTCTCATTATTCTGTACATAAAAGTATTACGGTAAGATTATCGAAAACTAAATATTTTACGCGATATTTTATTTTTTATATCAAAATATGTCAGATTAAAATATAAAATAACTCAAAAAGTACTTAATGAAAAAATACTTTATTATAGTGTTTTGGAAAGCTCTCGAGGTAAGCTACAAGAATATGTAATAAAAAATGGAGAGTTCCATTTAAGAAAACATCGACCACATTGACCTCACCTTGAAAAGACCACTTAAGGTCAAATCCATATTTTTATCATGTGGCCCCCTCGAAACCATGCAACTTTTGTCTGATACATTTTTTGATATCTCACTTCGTTTGCGAAAAATATGCTCGCGTCACTATAAATGCCGCACCCTGTATATATAATACAGGGTGGCCCACGTAAAGTGTTACAGCTAATAACTCTAAAAATATTTGTCAAATCAAAAAATTGTTTAGGAGAAAGTTTCATGTTTTCTAGGGGCCTTTCTAACTACATAAACATAAAATTGCCCCCGCTCCCCCTCTAAAGGGGGCGGGAGGTAACTTTAAAATTTTAAAGGGAACTCCCCATTTTTTATAGCACATTCTTGTAGCTTATCTCGAGAGCTTTTCAAAACACTGTAATAAAGTATTTTTTAATTAAGTACTTTTCTAGTTCTTTTATATCTTAATCTGACATATTTTGATATAAAAAATAAAATATCGCGTAAAATATTTAGTTTTCGATAATCTTACCGTAATACTTTTATGTACAGAATAATGAGACAAATCAACTAGTGTGAAAAAAATAATTATTTTTAAGAAAAAGTATGTAATTATTTACAATGTATTTTTTAAAATAATTATTTGTTTTCTTTTACACTAATTGATTTGTCTCATTATTCTGTACATAAAAGTATTACGGTAAGATTATCGAAAACTAAATATTTTACGAGATATTTTATTTTTTATATCAAAATATGTCAGATTAAGATATAAAATAACTAAAAAAGTACTTAATGAAAAAATACTTTATTATAGTGTTTTGAAAAGCTCTCGAGATAAGCTATAAGAATGCGCAATAAAAAATGGGGGCTTCCATTTAAAATTTTAAAGTTACTCCCCGCCCCCTTTAGAGGGGGAGCGGAGGCAATTTTATGTTTACGTAGTTAGAAAAGTCCCTCGAAAATATGAAACTTTATCCTAAACAATTTTTTGATTTGACAAATATTTTTAGAGTTATTAGCTTGTAACACTTTACGTGGGCAGGTGTAGTTTCGAAAAGTACTCACCCCCGATTTTTTTGAAACTCAGTATTCTTATGTATTTTGATGCGCTGATTACGAATATCATAGTGAAAATTGGCGACTATTTGATTTTCATGGTGAAAACAATGAAAAACCCATAAAAATTATAGTTTTTTTATACTTATCTCAGTAAATACGGAAAATCATGATAAATGTTTTAGACAAAAGTTTTAGATTTCACAGAGATAAACATTTTATGTCCTATTCATTTTTACCGTACGAGTGATAGTTTTCGACAAAAACGATGGACTCTAAATCTTATATCTGTCCTCCCATCTAAGCATGTACTTTGCAGTATATATACGATTCCACATGGGTTTGCAACTTTCCACGCAAAGCGAGGGGGGGTCCACAGTGTTGTGAGATGGGCCGGGTTTTCTCGCGCATGCGCGGCCATGATAACCATTAGCAACGACGTATCTATCTGCAGTAATAACAAGGTTATGCTATGGGCGCGAATGTCTTGGCGGGCGGACGAAAACAGGTTAGCTACAAGTTTTTGGTAAGTTAATATTAATATTTATATTAAGATAATGGATCATAGTATTGGAAAAGGAGTTAGTAAGAAGCGTAGAATTAGAGATTTCCAACATTCTTGGTTAGATGAAGATGTTTTTAAGGGATGGTTAAGGTTAACTCCTCATTCCGTAGAAAATAAAGCGCTTTGTATTGCATGCAATAAGACTATCAGATGCTGCAAAACAGATTTAGTTCAGCACTCACAGACGGTCAAACATATTAAAAATATAAATTCTTCTAATTATAAAGCCATCGATAATAATAATAATAGTAATTTATCGCATAAAGAGAAAGTTAAACGCGCAGAAATTAAATTATCAGCTTTTTTTGCGGAGTATAACATAGCTTTTTATACCGCGGATCATCTAATTCCATTAATAAAAGATATTTGCATAGAACCCAAAGTTGTGCAAGATCTTTCACTTGCTCGAAATAAGTGTGCAAATATTGTTACACATGTACTTGCAAAACGCGAAATTGAAAAAATTGTTCAATGTTTACAAACATGTAAATTTTCTATTTTAATCGACGAAAGTACGGATATAACAGAAACTAAAGTAATGTGTATACTTGTAAAATATGTATCGCCTGTAAATAAAAAACTTACAACTCAATTATTAGAATTGTTACCTTTAGACGCTACTGATTGTTCCGCGAATAAAATTTTCAAAATATTTAAAAACTTTTTAGAAGAAAAAGAAATTCCGATTAAGAACATTGTTGGAATGGCGAGCGATAATGCATCCGTTATGATTGGATGTAATAATTCTTTTATGTCTCATTTGAAAGTAGAAGTACCAGAATTAGTAACGTTAAATTGCATTTGCCATTCATCCGCGCTTATAGCTAGTAAAGCTTGCGATAAATTACCTTCTTCTTGCGAAAATTTAATTAGAGGAGTTGCCACTTATATTTCGGGCAGTGCGAAGAGATGTGCAGTTTTGGGTGAGTTTCAGGATTTTTTTGATGTTGAAAGACGTAAAATATTGAAATTATCAGAAACGAGGTGGCTTTGTTTGCACAAATGTGTTATTAGACTTCTCGATAACTGGGAAGTTTTAAAAAATTATTTTATTTTAGCAACTGTAGAAGATAAAGTAAAATCTGCCGAACTTATTTTAGAATACTTATTAAATGATTCAATAAAAGCATATATCCTATTTTTAAAGTATTCATTAAATTTTTTCAATAGTTTTAACGCTTTATTTCAATCGCGTAATATTTTAATACACTAATTATTTGAGAATAGTCGCCAAATAATTAAACAAATAGCTCAAAATTTTATAAAGTTTGATATTTTAAAAGATATTTTTGATTTAGAATTTGATTTACATAATAAAAATAATATACAAAATATAGAAAATGTATATGTAGGACCGGAATGTGAGAGCTTCTTGGAAACGTTATCTTTGAAATGTGCACAACAAATTAGATTGACATGTTTGGATTTTTATATTACTGCAGTTCGAGAAATGTTTAAACGTTTGCCTTTTAGAGATACACTTTTCCAACAATTAACTTTTTTAGATCCAAAAGTTGCTTTGTATGATGAAGGTAGATTAAAAATTAAAGATTTAACTTTTATCGCGAACCGGGTAAAACATATCGATATAACAAAATTAGCTTTCGAATGGCGAATTTTACCATCAAGCTTCAATGAACAACAAAAAAAAGAATTAGCGTCTTTAGAAATAGATGAAATGTGGAAAAGTATAGCAGAATGTACAAATTTCGATGAGGAAAAGATGTTTCCAAATTTAGAGTCATTAGTTGAAGTAGTTCTTTCTTTTCCTCACTCAAATGCCGAGGCCGAACGAATATTTTCTATTGTAACAGATATAAAAAATAAAAAAAGAAACCGATTAGCTAACGATACAGTCTCTTCAATTTGTATAGTTCGGTCCAGTTTTCAAGCTCAAAATATTAATTGTACTAATTTCGAAATTGATTCAAGACATCTAGAACTGCATAATGCATTAAATTTATATGGAGAAAAATGCAAATCTGATATTCTTTAATATATTTTTGCTTATTTATTTTGCTTTTTTTATTTACTTTTGCATAATAATTTTTAAATACAGAATTTCAAACATGTAGAGCCAATATTTTTTAATGCATGCAATATAGATAAATATATATATTATTATTATTAATAATTGTTTTATTTTCCAGAGTTTATTTTTCATTACATTTATTATATAAGATTTAAAGATAGATATGTGCAATATTTCTATTTTTAAATTTTTAAATTTTATTATTTATTTAATTTAATATTTATTATTAATAAGTTAAGAATTATTATTGTGATAATTATAAATTATTTAAATAATTAAATAAGGTATTAGTATTATTATTTTATTAATTTCATCACATTTTAATTTTTTAAATTATTAAAGGTATTTTTTATTTTTTTGTAACATGTGCAATTAATGTGTGCAATTATTTTAATGTAACATGTTATTCATTTTTAAAAATTTTAATATATTAATAATTAATTAATAATAATTATATTTTAATATTTGTAAAATAAGAAATTTATTTTGAATTTTGTAAATGTACTTTTGATTTATGAATACTGATAAGGTTTTTGGCAGTTTTCCTTGTCTTTACAACAAATATTGGTATTCTTTTTTTTTCTGCCAAATAAAATATTTTATTTTGTTTTGTTATTATATATTTTGTACTTTAAATTATTTCAACAGCCTTCCCTCTTTCAGTTTATCTCTTTCATCACACAGGTAAACACACATGTGATATCTTTGTAATTTAAGAAAAGTATTGAATATATATACATATATACACAATTGTATATGTATAAAAAGATGTATTGATCGTCTGTATATAATTTCACATAAGTTTTTGTAATTTAAGAAAAAATATGTGATATATAATATATATAGCATATATACACAATTATATATATATATATATATATATATAAACAATTATATATATATATATATATATATATATATATATATTGTGACGTGACGTTTTTGGGACGTCCGTCATAAGGGTCGAATGACCCGATCGGGGGCGGTTTTTCGGGGGCCTGCGTCCTCTCTATTTAGGGAGAGAGCGGCCCAATCGTCGGATCGACGAGATCCGACTTTTGGTAGTAGTAGTTATCGGAAATGTAAGCTCGAGATGAGCCCGCGAGTTGGTTGTCGGCACGAGATCGAGCGGCGGGATCCCATCCGGCGGAAGAAGAGGAAGAGAGAAGAGTGACGGCCGAGAGCGGGAGTCCAGGACACCCAGGAAACAGGAGACGCCAGGTCGTAGTTGTCTAATATTAAAAACATTTTATATGGCTGACAAACATCGCTGCCGATAAATTTATATTTCTTATGGTAGGAAAGGAGCGCGGAGGGCCGGAATAATCCGGCCAAAGGGGCGGCCACTCCACCCGCACGAAGCGAGGGAGTCCCAAGGACGGAGCGGCGAGCGGATTCTCAATCCGGAACCTATCCAACCAGATAGGAAAGAGAGCCGATCGGGCGCAGCCGTAAGCCCGCACCTTTAAGCCAAAAAGCAGAAAATCTTGGGAACTTCGGGGCGGTGAGCCCACCGATACGGCCGTGACGACCACAAGGATCGCAAGGATCGCAGGACGGCCCTGCGTAATGCGAAAGCGCCACAAGTGGCGCGATAGCGATTTATCGCGCCGGCGTGTCTCCTACAGGACTCTCGCTCGGCACTGTTCGGCGAGCTATCCGAGAGGACGCAGGTTTTCCGAGGAGCGAGCGGAATATTAGACGATCAAGGAAGCACCGAGAACTTCCTGCCGGTGGGACGATCGTCGCCGACCTATTTTGTTGCCGTTTATCTGTAGGTAATTAATTCGGATGAGTCGCGCCCTTAATAGTTGTCGAGCCACGCGTTTTGGTGAATTAACTTTGTGAATATTTTTGGTAGATTAAGTCGCACGGCCGACGGGCACACGTCGCTCATCCGAATTATATAAAGTAAGCTCTCTCTATTCATTTCGCCGCCGCCGACAGTCATTAATGTTAGTCTCGCGTCTGTAATTATTACGTGCTGTAAAATATCGGGATTTTCACGCTCGCGCGATCGATATTCCGGATCGCGCAAAGTATTGCGTCATACGACTCGTACACCACAGTCGTCACCGATAGTTTTCGTATTCTTTTTGAGTATTGTTAGCATTTATCTTGTACACGTTATGCGTAATTAGAATAAGGAGAAGGCGTAATTCTCCGATATCGAGCAGAGTACCTATCGGGTGTTTGTGACCCCGTCGTTAGTTTTCGCGAGTCATCCGAGTAAAATACGTGGCATATTTCAAGCAAAGGTCGTCGTTAGTATTATTGAGGCACATTCCAGCACCACGAGCTGTGTTAAAAGACCGATTCGAGGCCGGAAACTTATATTGTATTGAAGCGGATTCACGGGCGTGCGTAAAGTAGTTACCGGTGCATTCGAGAGATTTCTTTAGTTGTCGCGGCCTAATTAAGTCTCGTACGGCGGAAATCCTCGCGGCCGAAAAGTCGAGTTAAAGTGCGTAAGACGCCCGGTAATTTAATACTTTAAGATTGATTTAAGACTGTTGCGCACGGTCGTGCCGATCTCCGCGGAAATAATATATCTAATTCGCCTGTAAAATAACTACTGTCGTCAAAGGCTACTATTTATGTGAACTGCTCTATACTCTTGTTTCTTTTTAATATATTATTGTTATCTTTATTGTTAACTTATCAATCGCTCATTTTAGCTCCCGTGTTCTCGACTCTCAGGATTTCTCCCGTCTCCCCCGAACCTCCCCCTCTACCATTTCGAGTATACTGAGTAGCCGCGGAATTTTGCCGTCGCGTTAATTATCGATCTCGAAATTGTCTTTCGGTGTTGCGTTTATCGTGAATGGTGCGGCCTACCGTACCTGGCGCCCAACTCGGTTATTTGGTGATATATTGGCTTTTTCGGGTTATCGGGATCGATATTCGAGGTACGCGCCGAAGGTGTGCCGTGGGCACCGAAGAACCGCCCGCCGAATAAATAATTATTATTTAATTAATTAACAAAAAAAATTATGGTTACAATATATATATATATATAAAACCTTTTTATTCCCAAAATCAGATATCCAGTTTCACTAAAAGAATATTTAAAAATGTTTATTTTTAAAAACGTTTTCTCTCTTTGCTATAAATCAAGTTTACAAAAAATTTTATTTAAGAACTTTTTTATTTAACTTATACTTTTTCTAATCTTTTCATGTTATCGATTGGCAGATAGTGACCGGTATTTATTAGGATTTTTCACATATAAATCGTATTCGATTGTGTCCAATCGAGACGTGTTCAAACGATACTCAGTCATTATTTCTCAATTTATTGCAGGAAAACATATATATTTAACAGTTTAATCTAAAATGAATCTGAATATCAATCTTTATTTTGAGGAAGTCATGTTTTCATTACGAAGAGATACCCTTAAAATAAAGATTGGATGATATCCAAAGATTAAGAAAAATAAAAAAACAACATTATATTCCAGTCTTCATTTTGAGGAAGTCATGTTTTCGTTTCGAAGACATGTCCTTAAAAAAGATCGATGGATAACATGAAAAAATTAAAAAAAGGTATAAATTAAATAAAAAAGTTCTTAAATAAAATTTTTTGTAAACTTGATTTATAGCAAAGAGAGAAAACATTTTTTAAAAATAAACATTTTCAAATATTCTTTTAGTGAAACTAATATCTGATTTTGGGAATAAAAAAGTTATATATATATATATATATATATATAAGTATATATATTTTATACTTTTTTTATTTTTATATCTATGTTATAAAAATATTGTTGGTGTTTTATTAGCAAAACGGGATAGTAATATTATTTTTTTTTTGACATCTAACATGTACATCTATAATCTCTTTTTAGAACATTTGATTCATTTGTCTTTAAATTGTAGCATATAATGTATGACATTTTGTTTTAATATGTAAATTGTTATACGCATAAATACATATATACATATATAAATTCAAAATAAAAATATAATATATAAAAATATATAGAAATATAATATATAATATATATTACATTTTATATATTCATATAAAAAATTTAATTATGAACCTATATTACAGTTTATATTAAAATCTTATATACAATTTTATTTCAGAGTTAGTTATTGTTTATGTTAAGTAAGTTATTGTTTACTTTTTCTACTACTAATCATGTTTTATATTTCTATCAATTAATTTATTTTGTTATATCTGGTTTTATATTTTTGTACAAAAATATATATTAATATCAATATATTTTTAATGCTATTTATTATTTACTATTATATTATAATTAATAAATAAATAACTTTTGTATTTGTATTTTTTTTTGTAAATTGCATTAATAAAATAATGTCAGACATTGACAATTGTGCTATTTCTCTATCCCGTTGATATGATACATGAAGTATCATCGATATTATAGTAACGAAGCAACAAGTTACCAAGTCTAATAGGCACCCTTGTCTTACATATTGTGTATTTATGTTCACTCTGTTACCTATTATTCTATTATTATTATTATTAGATCAACACACAATATTTAATTGCACGTATAATTTTAACTATAATTTAAATATATATATACACATATGTATAAAATTCTCAAAAAATAGACGCCCGTTAGTCTTGTTGCATTACTGCTTTCTGCCACGAGAGGCCAGAAAGCATTTTCAGATTGTATCTCGATCGTAAAGCGATACGTTAAAAGAACAAGGACAGCACGCGATTGTCGCTCCTTGTCTAGATTTATCTCTCAACGATCGCATCCGTGTGCTCAACGTATCGGTGTTTGTGCCTTCACGGATACTACACACATACGCGATGAAAGAGAGACAAAAACGGCGCGATCATCTCTCTTTGTCAAGCGATCAGTGTACTACCACTATCGAAAAGATCAAAAAGTGGATGTAGCACGGATATGAACCAAATGACCGACAGTATCGAAAACTGGATGTAGCACGGACATGAACCATATGGAGATTTGACTGACAGTATCGAAAAGTGGATGTGGGTAAGTGTTTCCAATTCCTAAGGCCGGATTCACACCTTGGCAGAAAAGCAGAAAGCAGAAAAGCAGAGGCCAATCAGAACTCGCGCTGAAAAAGCAAAATGTACTGCTTATTTTCAGCGCGAGTTCTGATTGGCTTCTGCTTTTCTAGCACGAGTTCTGATTGTTTTCTGCTTTTCTGCTTTCTGCTTTTCTGCCAAGGTGTGAATCCAGCCTAAAAGTGGATGCACGGCGCTGCTCTACGGCCTAGAAAAAGCGTCCCACGAAAATCGCCGGCATTGCCTTTCTCAGGCTTCTCTCAGGTACCACACTTATTCTAATTCTGAAGTATATTTAGTAATTTCCTAGATTTCCGCCTTTCCGCCACCAAGTTTCATGGCGAAAAAGTTCACGTGAAAAGTTTTACATTTCCGCGGTTGGGAGAGTAAGGGATTCACACCTTGACAGAAAAGCAGAAAGCAGAAAAGCAGAGGCCAATCAGAACTCGCGCTAGAAAAGCAGAATGTACTGCTTACTATCAGCGCGAGTTTTGATTGGCTTCTACTTTTCTAGCACGAGTTCTAACTGGCTTCTGCTTTTCTGCTTTCTGCTTTTCTGCCAAAGAGTGAATTCTCTCTAAGGCCGGATTCACACCTTGGCAGAAAAGCAGAAAGCAGAAAAGCAGAGGCCAATCAGAACTCGCGCTAAAAAAGCAGAATGTACTGCTTATTTTCAGCGCGAGTTCTGATTGGCTTCTGCTTTTCTAGCACGAGTTCTGATTGGCTTCTGCTTTTCTGCTTTCTGCTTTTCTGCCAAGGTGTGAATCCGGCCTAATGATGCGGTCCCATGGTACGGAATGTATGCGCAATGCGGAATGGCGGAACGCTCGTGATTGGTTCGATCTTTTTTACGTTCGTTCCGCCAATTTCTATCCGCAATGATTGTACGGAATTGACGGAATTATTAAATTATTAATTATTATTACTTGTGAACTTGTATGCATGTTAATAAAAAAAAAGAAGTCGACAAACGGCTGTGGTCGGGTGCGGACGTATTTGAGCGTATCTCTTTGAGGTGTCATTCTAAAGTAATCCATGTATTTTTCCATGTCTTCGGCAAGCATTTCTTTAACAAGATTCTCACTTACTCCTTGTTTCAATCTTCTCTCTATACTAAATATAGGTCGTACCCAATATTCTCGTTTTTTTCTATTATTCTCATTTTTTTTGCAATTATATACGAGTATAATTTTACGCTCTTGCGGCGTAGTTCTTGCTTTTGAAATATACACCAACTTTATTTAAATTTTTTCAATAATCCGCCAATAATGATAAATAATTTTTCAGAATTCATATTGTCAGTTCGTATATTATGTATGGAATATATGAATTTTGACAAGTATATGCATGTATTTGTGATTCCGATCCGCTTGAGTATTTTCTCTACTGTCCCATGCAGCGGAAAACGCGGAAGCGTAGTCTGTGCGAGCCAATAATATACACTATTCCGATAGATACAATGAAAGAATCTTACAAGGAGAGGTCGCAGCTGACTCTTCACCGATTTTAATCTCCTTTTTTGTGGTGAATCTTCATTGAATATAGTTAAGCCCTGTAAGAGCTTTTCGTCCAATGCTTTTGTAAGTAGTATTTTTTATACTTGAAATTTGGAGAAATTTGGAGAAATTTTAATGTAGGTTGTAAGACATAAAGAAAGACACTTTATCGAACAGTGCCGTTGGCGCAGGGAGTAAGCGCGAGTACACTAATAGCGAGAACCCACGTTCAAAACCACCTACGCTGTTAACCTTTTTTTACTTTTTTTTTTTTAATTATTTGATATGTACATGTAATATGCATTATTTACTACATAGAAATAAATATTTGGCATATTTTAAATAGGCATAAATCTTCTTATATATTTGCCTACATAAAATTACTGTGAAATAAATGAAATATTTTTACAGAGAAATGTTAATACTTTCGTTTTTAAAGATTTTAATACATTTTCTAAAATTTTCTTGAATGTCATATTTATTTATTTTTTTTATTCATTGATGACATATTTATATTTTTTTTTATTCACTGATATATTTATTTATTTCTTTACTCACTGATGTCATATTTATCATGTTTTTATTTTACTAGACGACTTTATTATGTTATACTTATTATGTCCGATTGCGATAATTTAATTATACTTTTAACTTGCGCTGAAGATAGCACAAAAACGTGCCGAAACATACGTTCATTGTATTTTAATTTTTATATCTATTTATAATTTTAATACTAATTAACATTAATTTCTTTGCGCCCGGTAACCTGCGCCTGGCTCTCATTGCTTGTCTCTTTGTTCATCTTTTATCTTGTGGAACTTTTATTACTTGTAATTTAATAATATTAGTTATTTATTATTATTATTATTATTATTGCATTATTCAAAAAATTTTAGAAAATGTATAAAAATCTTTAAAAATAAAAGTATTAACATTTCTCTGTAAAAATATTTCATTTATTTCACAGTAATTTTATGTAGGCAAATATATAAGAAGATTTATGCCAAATATTTATTTCGGTGTAGTAAATAATGCATATTACATATACATATCAAATAATCAAAAAAAAGGAAAAAATGTTAACAGCGTAGGTGGTTTCGAACCTGGGTTCTCGCTATTAGTGTACTCGCGCTTACTTCTTGCGCCAACGGCACTGTTCGATAAAGTGTCTTTCTTTATGTCTTACAACCTACATTAAAATTTCTCCAAGTTTCTCCAAATTTCAAGTATAAAAAAATACTACTTACAAGGCGCATTGGACGAAAAGCTCTTACAGGGCTCAACTATATTCAATGAAGATTCACCACAAAAAAAGGAGATCAAAATCGATGAAGAGTCAGCTGCGACCTCTCCTTGTTATGCCCGTATCAGACTACGCATTGAAAATTGAAGATTGAAGATTAAAGATTGAAATTTGACTAATCAAAACAAAAGGGACTAAAATTTCTTTGTCCTGATTGGTCAAATTTCAATCTTCGATCTTCAATCTCAATCTTCAATGCGTAGTCTGATACAGACTTTAGGAAAGGTGCGTAATTGGCGGAATGTCTGCGATTGGACGGATTTCGTTCCTCCATTCCGCATTGCGCATACTTTCCGTACCATGGGACCGCACCATTAGGTGCAAACCCATGCAGCGGAATAGCATAACGCGGAACAAGAGCGGAACCAATTGCGAGTGTTCCGCAGTTTTCGCAACGTGGATTTTAAGTCCCTACATCCCCATGGAGCGTAACGAACGCACCGCGGACCAATGCGCAACTAATCACGAATCATTATTTTAAAAGGGTTAAAACCACGTTGAAACTTATTTAACTTATTTAACACTTTGTTAAATTGGCAGCGTCGAGCAACGTGGTCAGTACAGAAACAGAGATAAATTATTAATTATTACAAGTTATTTCTCATTTTTGAGAGATAAAGGAAAACTTTGAAGTTAGCTTTTACTACCATGTGTATATATATAGATGTATATGTACATTACGCAATCTACGAAACCTATTCCGCTAGAAACTACTGAAAACGGAACGAAATTGCGAAACGCTCGTGATAGGTTCCGCTTTCGTTCCGCGTTACGCTATTCCGCTGCATGAGTTCGCACCTTTACATGATCGAGTGTAGAGTCCTATATAATTAGAGAAGCGACATCGTTACCCCCTCCATGCTTCCCATGATCGCCCTGTTGGGCCCACAGCTGTCCATTTGTAATCTGAAATGTCTTAAAAATGTCTCAAAGATATTTAAAATGTTTTTTTTTAAATAATTACAAATATACTTTTTGCTTACTTACGGTACGCCGGTTGCGATTAGTTTGTACGTAGGATTCACTACGTGCAAACTAACCGCCAACATAGGACGCGTTTCACTTAACGACCGCAACGCTCGCGAGCATTATCTGTTTTTGTTTAACTTTCGGTGAACAACAAAGATGAAATGATACCGTGAGCGTTGCGGTCGTTAAGTGGAACGGGCCCGTGGCGGTCAGCCAATCAGCAAGCGGAACGCCATTGTCGCTTCTCTGATTATATAGGACTCTTAGTGCCGGTCCACAATAGGTGATTTAAACCCTAAGCCTTAAGAAATTGACCAATCACAATCAAGTATGAAGAGAATACTCGACTGTGATTAGTCAATTTCTTAAGGCTTAGGGCTTAAATCACCTATTGTGGACCGGCACTAATCGAGCGGAATCATAAAGTTCACGTGAAACTTTTCACTTTTCACATTTCCGCCCTAGGGGAAAAGTACATGATCGACCCCCTGAACGCGATGAGCGATGAACAATGGGCGATATCCAATGAGAGCTTTATTTCTTCGGAAAATTAGAGCTCTTATTGGATATCGCCCATCGCTCATCGCTCATCGCGTCCAGTATGCGAGGGCCATTAGACCGGATCTACAATAGATGTAGTAAGCCTTAAGCCGTAAGAAAATTACCAATAACAATTTATTATTCTCCTCACATTTGATTGTGATTGTTCAATTTCTTATGACTTGAGGCTTACTACACCTATTGTAGATCCGGACTTAGGGCCACCGCACAAGCTTTTCCGTAATGCATTACGTTACGTTAAGTACTGATTCTAAACCTAAACTCGTACGTAATCTTAAACTTCAGTCAACGCACGAACAAAATCGTAACGTAACAAAAGCATACTACGTTACGATTTTGTTTGTGCGTTGACTGAAGTTTAAGATTACGTACGAGTTTAGGTTTAGGTTTAGGTTTAGAATCAGTACTTAACGTAACGTAATGCATTACGGAAAAGCTTGTGCGGTGGCCCTTATGGATCTCTACCCTTAACTACACCTGTTGTAGATCCGGGTTTAAGGTGCCTTTACATGGCAGCGTCAAGCGTCAAGCGTCGAGCGTTAAGCGTCTGCGCAGAATATTGTTGCCCAGAATTATATTTCATTTATTTTATTATATAACAGATGTGTGTGTGTGTGTGTGTTATTATTATTATTAATCAAAGATATATTATGAAACGTTACTACTCTGGCAATGTAAATTAAAATAAAATTAAAATACAAATGCGGCAAAAGATTTTGGATGGTTGAAATATTCAAATAAATGAGTATGTTTCCATTGAGGGTTCGAATCGGGTCAGAGTCGAGTCAGAGTCGGGTTGGGGTGAGCGTTCTTACAGTGGAAACACCATACTTAAAGTTGAACTCTACCCAATGGGATGTTTCCACCGTAAGAACGCTCACCCCAACCCGACTCTGACTCGACTCTGACCCGATTCGAACCCTCGATGGAAACATACTCAATAAGACACAAAAAAGAATTCACAAATGACAAAACGACACAGTTTGAAAAACTATTGTTAAAAGTAGGAAATGATTTAAAGGAGCAGTATGTTATAAACATGCAGGAAAAAAAAAATATGAAAATTATATCCCTTAATCCTTGATTAGATTCTAATATTCTGCTAGGGGATAGTAACGTTTTATATATATTTTGTTTAATAATAATAATATCTATTGTGTATAATGTAAATAAATATCAATTTTCAGTATTAGTAATGTGTATCAGAACATAATTTTTTTATCTCGACCGAATTCATATCACTCATCATGCTATTAGCCGCAAGAAGCTGGAACCTATCTCATTTAGATTCCTGCGCAATGATTTCTGCGCAGACGATCGATGCTCGATGCTGCCATGTAATGGCACCTTTAACACGAAAAATTACACCATGTGCAGCGGGCTTTACTTCATGGTTACTACGCATGTGTCTGATAATCTCATGATCTGGAATCACTGGAAATTATTATCTGTGGATTGTGGGTAGTATCAGTCAGATAGTGTCATTTTACGTGAATTTTGTTCTCTGTTCCGAGTAAGTCGATTCGGTTCAGGCGATCAATTCTCGCGCGAACCTTGCTACTTTGAAAAGAGAATTTCATCGTTGTACGGAAAAAATTCGTAGTCATGGGCGTGGATGTCGAAGTTCTGAGTCCTGGTGATGGTAATTATAAGTTTCATCTTCTATGGATTCATGAAATTTCATTATTCTGGTCTCTTTGGAAAACCCTCTCTCCCATTTTGAAATGCTCTACACGCCGTATACCACGTTTCGATACTCCGAAACTTTTAGCGTTTCGCTCAATATACGCTAAATATGCCTTATACACAATCTAAAAGACCGCTAATAAACATGATTTATTTCATATTATAATTAATCCAGTCTCTGTATTCAAGCAAAGTAGATTCTGCGCTATACAACAATATTTCTTTTTCATTTCTGTTGCTACAATTCTAAATACCGACACATTCTACTTATCATAATATTTTTCATAAGTTACTGTATATTTGCAGGTCAAACCTATCCAAAGACTGGGCAAACAGTAGTTGTACATTACACAGGTGATTATTTTTATATATGAATATAATTAATATTCTGAATTTTATACATATTGCATGATAATATAATATCTAATATAAAATATTATTGTGTGTATATATCTCAGAGATATAAAAAAATTTTAGTTATTGCTTTATACCTACATAATAAAAAAATAAGATTACAATATTCCACTTTTTTTTTCTATGAATAATTTGCATATATGAAATGTTATAATATTGTAAATATAATAGAGTTAATTATACAATATATATGTATATATATATATATTTATTTTTTTAGGTACTCTTGACAATGGAAAGAAATTCGATTCTAGCAGAGATCGCGGTGTGCCATTTAAGTTCAAAATTGGCAAAGGTGAAGTAATTAAAGGTTGGGACCAAGGAGTCGCGCAAATGTGCGTTGGGCAAAGGGCTAGGCTAACTTGTTCTCCAGATTATGCTTACGGCAGTCGAGGCCATCCTGGAGTATATCCTTTAATTCAAAATAATATTAAGTATAGAATAATCAAATATATTAAATAGAATTATTTTATATAGTTTATTTGTTATAAAACACAGATAACTATATTAGCCTTGACAAAGACACACTATTCCACCAAATGCCGTCCTCATCTTTGATGTGGAATTACTGAAAGTGGAGCCTTGAAATACCTCTTAGAATGTACCAAACTGACCAAATGCATTTCAATATAAACAAAAAAAAATAAAAACATGCATCAAATTATATTATGTTAGTAATCGTTGCACGAACATAGCACATATGCCAATACCTTATAGCGTTTTCAAGTGAAGCAAATTTGATCGCTCTGAGAGCGATTAATAACGTCATAAACATCGTCTTGGGTTACTAGGAATATGCTTATTTATATTAATCAAATTCAAAACTTATTTTTGGTCGAACATATTTTCATGGAAAATTGGATTTAATCGGAGCAGTCAAATCTTACTTCACTCGAAAACGCTATTAATTCAATCGCTCGATCATTAACAACTACATTGCATTTTTCACAAAATAACATATAAAACATTAAGATTATTTTAGCATTGCGTGAAAATGAAATGTGCACAATACATACTATCTATTATGTTGATAATATTCAAACATCCCCTATAAATGTTAAACTTCAAAAATGTATACTACTGCGTGTGTTTAATTATCAACTCTCCAAGAGATGTTATTTAATTTTTGAACCTCATTTAAAATTGATCAATAACCAAATAATATTCAAACATCCTCTATAAATGTTAAGTTTTAAAATTGTATATTAATGTGTGTTTAATTATCAGCTCTCCAAGAGATGTTATTTATCTTCTGCACTTCATTTAAAATTGACTAATCATGTGCCTACAATGAGCAGTTGAAGTCTCAAATATTCACCAAATATACAATAACTTGTGCTCATTCCATTCAAATATTATGTATTTGGTAATTTTTCAAATATTTTGTACAAAACTCAATGATGTAAAGAAATGTATTAATAATGTAACAGTACAGAGACCTTTACAGACTATATGATAAAGTACAATAAAAAAATGGTTTTGCCTCAAATATACATACTTTTTTTTCACATAAATAAATTTTGTTTATTTAAATAAATTTGAAGGCAAGTATAAAAAAGAATAAAAATATATTACAAAATAAAACTTTCAATTTAGCATACACATAACATTTGTGTGTGTATGTTTTAATATATTTAAAAAATATTTGAAATAAAACTTTTATATCTCTATGCTTCATAATATAAATATGTATCATGTGCAAAATCTTTTAGACATTCCTGAATTCTTGATTCTAATCTAGAAAATATATATAAAGTGCTTGTATATATAGTTTTTTCAAATATTTTTATAATTATTGTTATCAGTATTGTGTTTTATATGTATTTACTTACTGATTGCATCATTATCTATTAAGTTATGTATATGTATATAATTAAAAAAAAAAAGGCAAACCAAAACTACAATGTTCTGATTGTATTATAGGAAAATAAATTATATCATACTATATTATAAGATTTAGAGAGGAATTTCTAATTGGAGTGGAGAAAATATACTGGTAAGGGGCAAAGTTTGGCTCATTGGCAGAATATGCCAGCTAGCGACGAGTTGGGTCCTAGGATTGAGTCCCGGTGGAGCCCCGTTATTTTTCGTCCGCTTATTCGTGGCTTACAATTAGGGTGACCAATTCTTGATCAACCAATTTCGGAATATCGACCTTTAAAAATCGGGACATAATAAAAAATATCGGGATTTTTTTATTCGTATAATTTTAATTATGAAACATAATGTGGTTATAATATTGCAGTTTTATTGAGTTTTCTTTTTATAATACCGGCTAATACTGTAGAAAGAACCAGTTTTTTATTATAGAGATTCGTTTCGTATTTATAGTTTACTTTAAATTGATTAATTTGATAGTTGACTCATATCTTGACTCTTATCTTCGGCTTATATTTATTATTCACACTTAACGTTAAACAATCAACAGAACATAGTCTTCTATTATTTTTTAATATAATTAATCATTAATTTAAAACTAAACTGATAAAATTCTTAAAATAAAATTAAAGAACAATCATCAACCAAATATAAAAGCAATGAAAAATCAACATAAAATTTTACAGTTCTACAGACCGGCTGACTGTTTTTGTTTCAATTCAACCACGGACCTGAATTTTAGTACGATCTATTATTATGTTTTATATTATTTATTTTATGAAAAATCGGGACAAATAGCGTTCCGTCTAAGGTTCTTTCGGGACGTTTCTAATGAGAGCCGAAAATCGGGATGTCCCGGAAAATTCGGAACAGTTAGTGACCCTACTTACAATATTAATCTTGCAATTTTTAGTTTGTAGTTCGTAAATTATTAAAATTATCTTTTACATACGAGTGCTAATCCAAAAGAAATGGTTGAAAATAATATATACTCCGTCCAGTGAGAGAATGACCTCGGTCTGCACCTTAGAACATATAGGCCGTGTTCCGATATTCCATAGACATAGTATATCTAGACCGAGTGTTGAGGAGTGGGGGCTGATGCCCACGTAGAAAAGGACATACTCTGTTTCGTGCCCCTTGCGTTCTCTCTCGCTCGCACGTAGCATGACGAAAGAGAGCGCTATGCTCTGTGCGAGCGAGAGAGAACGCAAGGGGCACGAAACAGAGTATGTCCTTTTCTACGTGGGCATCGGCCCCCACTCCTTAAATAAAGGCAAACGCTCGGTCTAGATATACTATGTCTATGCGATATTCACTGCCAATACTGAAAATCTATAGTTTACGTCACATATA
This sequence comes from Formica selysi, assembly GCA_009859135.1. Taxonomy (NCBI): domain Eukaryota; kingdom Metazoa; phylum Arthropoda; class Insecta; order Hymenoptera; family Formicidae; genus Formica; species Formica selysi. The sequence continues at coordinate 197,053 of CM020821.1, forward strand.
CTATAGATTTTCAGTACTGGCAGTGAATATCGGAACACGGCCATATAAATGGAAGGGGAATAGCAGGCTGAAAAGTGTCGGAAGAAAGTGAGAAAGAAAATCGTAGTTGCCTCTCTCTTGTGAGTAACTACACATACAAGCATCGTGTCTGTAGATATACATACTTTTGTGTACACACACATGTGACTAATGTAACCTTATTTTTCATTGGGCCAAACCGATAAGCCGTGCATGCGCACTTTTGAGCAGTTACTCACAAGAGAGAAGCAACTATGATTTTCTTTCTCACTTCCTTCCGACATGTTTTTCTATCGGGAAACAAAGGCATTCCCCTTCCATTTATATATGTTCTAAGGTCTGCACATAAGGAGGCAAAGTGGGGAGAACATAGCGAGGTACTCAATATATGTAGATACGGCTTCTGTTGGGTGGAGACTTGCGCGAAACGGACGAGTTTTCGTTCAATCCGAGGTCATTCTCTCGCTGGACGGAGTATAAGTGTAAATGCATGAGCGTCCCAAGTGAATACATCTCTTGAAATTCTCTATAAAATGACTATATTAATAAAAATAACTATAAAATAATTATAATTTTTCAATATACCCCATGATACGTACATATGTAAAAAATATCTGACCTTTACTCATTAAAAGCAAATTCACGAGAGAGAGAGAGAGATAAAGGAGGGGAGAGAGAGAGAGGAGAAGTGAAAAAGAGAGGAGAGGGAAGAGAGAGAGAATTTGTTATAAGCACGCACAACTTATTAACATTAATAAAAAAAAAATTTAATTATGCATAAAACAAAACCTTTTTTTCTCCAATTTTTATTATATACATGAGAGTCATTCTTTAAACGTTATGAATTAATTGCTCTTATTGTAACATGTGCAAGATCTAAAACAATGCAACACTAATATTCGACTAATGTTATTTCAACAAAAATAGTTTAATATACAATAATGGTTTAATATACAAACAGCTCAGGAAAGTGAATTTCATAAGATGGAGTTTGACTTGGTTTAATATCCGTTTGTGGTCCAGTTATAGAAATTGTGTTGCGTGGTTCAACAGACAAAGTATTAAATATTTCGGATAATTTACTCTGTAAAACATCGTGCTGCAAATCGAAAAAAAGATTAGAAAAAATATACTAGTTGGAATGATTTTTAGAATATTACAAATAATACATTTTTATACCTTAGGTTGTGTTTTTGACACTAAATCTTGGAATGGCGCATTTCTGAAAAATTGAGAAAGTTGCATTCGTTTCTCTTCTTCTATTACATGATTATTATTATTTTCTGTCAAGATTCTTTTCATGCTTTCAAATGTTAATTCTTCTCCAGGTAATTTCTGCAAAAAATTAATTAAAGATAAAAGATAATAATATAAAACAGTAGAAGTAATTCAGAAGATCAAACGAAACATATAAGCAAAATGAGATGATAATCGGTAAATACATTAGCTAATTTAGCGAATATTGCAATAAATTTTAATATTTTTCAATTTTAAAACCTTTTGTATACTAGGTGATGAACCTCCACTATCTAATTCTGGACCTCCAGAATTAATATCGGCTAATGAATTTCGTCCAGCACTGTCAACCCAAGAATGCCTAACAGAGAATATTTATTATTTGATTTATGTATAACTGATGTATAAAACAATGTACACTCAAGGGCAGGAATGGTGTCTCTAGGCGGCTAGATGTATACGTGTATGACAGCCGAAAGCGGTGTCCAGCCAGCGCGGAGTCCTATAACTGTCTCACTCGCACTGCCTGCATTCAATTGGAGTGAGTGAGACAGATATAGGACACCATTAATTGGCATCACGTCTTGCATTGCCTTCTCTCTCGATCATATGACCTGCGATAAGTATGCAACATCGGAATGCCTCCCACTTTTTTCTCCTTCGCTGCTTGATCTTCGCGCTTCAAGTGATACATATACATACATACGTGATCAGTGTGTATGCGTGATACTTTCGATTGTCATATATGTATACACCTAACCGCCGAGGGGCACCATTCCTGCCCTTGAGTGTACACTTCTTTTCTAATACTTAATATTCATAGCTAATTATTGAGCGTTATACTCGCTATATTACTACTATAGTTATATCACCTGTGTTGTAAAGAATTACTACTATAACCCGAGCCTTGCTGGAGTTTTCCACTATCAAGACCAGCTCCTTTTAAGCATTCACTGACAACGGTTTGATCAACCAACAGAGCTGGTGTTAATCTGGATGTCAGAGCAATATCATATTGTGATTGTAAATCCGGTAATAAATGCGGGCTATCTTTTCGACGTGCGTCCACTACCTTAAAATAGATTTAAATATGTCCAATTGATTGGGAAGTTTACATTTTAGTAAATTTATCATAACTTAAATAAAAAAAGGGGCATAAATAAATTCATGATTAGAAAGAAAAACTACCTACCTTTTTTGCATAGTCCATAAGTACAGTGATATTACAAACATACGATATTAAAACTAATAAACTAATAACTGTTGCATGTAAATTAAATTTTAGTGAAAGACTAATTTGACCACTTGTCAATGCTAAATCTTGGAGGCTCAACACCAATCTCAATAATTCTAAGACAGTTTCCTCAGAAGCCAATTCAATGGCAAGTAATGCCAATGTAGTATAAATAGATTCCACATTTTCCACAGTGTTACTAGACAACTCTAATGATTCATATAGTGCTAAATAGATTTCAGGTCCATGCTTCCGAATAAAAATCACATCAGGTCTAGATGCTTTCTCAATAACAAGACCAAGTTCCATCACATTTACACTGAAAAAGAGAGGAAAGTTGACGTATTATCAGCAAAGAATCATAGATGATATAAGCCATAAAAAATGAGAAACAATAATTATAAATTTTAATAAAATAATGTTTACATTTATAAACATTTAGCAAGAGATATAAACTTACGTTGGTTTAGCAAGTTTCATAATATTTCGATGTCTATCAATTAGAGTGTGGAATATTTTTTGTACTAGAAGCCTCATTTCAGCATCTGCTGCTAGTGACATTCTTAGTAATGGGTCCAAGAAACTGGGTGGGAATGTCGTATTTAAGTGAATAGTTTGGTACTTGGTACCAACCTATGTACAAACAAAGTATCTGTTACTACTCTATTTAAAAGACTAATAAAAAACAATAGAAACAAATTCAAGTTTGGTTGTAATTTCTATTGTAAACAATTTATTTCAATCAAATCAGTATTTTGTCTTTCTGCTGATAGAAAGTGCCTATCTTCTTTTTAATTTTAATCTTATTTAAAACGATTAAATATTTATTTAAACATATTTGTTTTTATGTATATCACCTATTAATTTATCCAATATAATCAAATTGTACATTATTGCTTTAGATAAAGTTCAATTATATACCCAGTAAGCAAAATGCACGCAATATTCCAGCAAATTGGTAACAGATTTACTCGGAAATTGCTAGTAAATGGATATCAACTGTGTTCACATTAGACTTGTGATCAGCCTGCTCATAGAATCTAACAGCAGATTGGCGACAAAAACTGTTCAAGATCTGCTATCAGATGTCAGTGGTCACTGATGATGAGACATACTATTTAAGATTGGTAGATCACAAGTCTAATGCAAACACAGTTGACACTAATTTACTAGCAACTTTTGAGTAAATCTGTTGCAAATTTGCTGGCATTTTACATGCATTTTGCTTACTGGGTATATATAATTGAATTTCATGTCTATCAGTGTGTATAATAAATGATTAATATAATAAATGATTAAACTTATTTTGTTTTTAATGCACATAAAATATTCATCAATATAAAAAACGATGAATTCAAAAGATGTGTGTGTGTGTATTTGAGTTTCATATATTTTCAGATGATAGGATATGATTATCTTTTTATAATATATAGTTATATATTACAAATATGTGTAAGATAATATTTTTGGGCAAAGCGGAGACATGTACACACACACACGCGCGCGCGCGCGCGCGCACGCACGCACACACACACAGACGCAAGCGCGCGCGCGCGCGCGCGCACACACACACACGTATTTTTTGATATACGAGATTATATATATATTATAATCCTATATGTATATAAAATTATGCATATATATTTTTTTTCTTGTTTTTATATATATTCTTGTGTATGTATGTCAGAGTTTTATCCAAAAATATTTTTATTTGTTTCTATGAACTATATGTTATAAAAAGAGAATCTCAATCCTACCATTTAAAAATATTACATAAAATTCAGATTAAGTATATTTTTGAATAAATTGTTTTTTGTATCGATAAACAGCTTATGTGCACTAATTTAAACTAAAATAAGTTTTTAATTGTTTATTATATGATATATAGGCTGCATTCCAAAATTCACTGCCAGTACTGAAAATTTATAATGTATATAACGTGAACTATAGATTTCTAATACTGGCAGCGAATTTCGGAATACAGCCATAGTTTCATTGATAGATGTGATTCACAATCAGAACTCTATACTATACTGGAATGCTCAATGTATTGTTAAAGGCTGGGCACGAAGGAAAGAGAGAGTAGGGTAACTTGGGCACCTTTTTTCTCTTTCTAGCTGATTTTTGATTAGTTAATGATTTATTTCTTTCTATGTTTAGCATAGCATTAGAAAAAGATAAGCAAGTGGCCATTTTTCTTGTTTCTCGTCCCGTTTTCTTTCTATAAATGAGTTTTCCAATATAGTATAATAATGTTCATTGACTACCAAATTTAATTGTACACTTATTTAGGTTCGAAATTCGCTGCCAATATTAAAAATATATAACGTGAATTATAGATTTCCTGTAATGCGGCACGTAACGATAACGATATCATTGTTAAAAGTTACAAAATTGCAGTACTGGCAGTGAATTTTGGAATGCAATCTTAAATTATGTTAAATCGTTTTCTACCATTTGTAATTCTTTCGTTTACCGCTAGGCACATTTATCTCGTATTTAAATTTCTGCCACGGGCAGATATAAAATCTGCAAAGCGCGGTTAATAAGATTATAACTGTTGTAATGATATAAGTCATGTGATATTTCCAGTAACATCCAGTTTTGTTGCATCTATATGATATTAATACAACTGTATTTATTACACATCGATTAAGGATAAATAATTTATATTCACATTTATAACACATTGAGCACACGCTATGCCGGTCACCGGTGACCGATTGTAAGATAAATGTAGTATATATAATAATTTTGCAGAATTCAATTATATTATGTAATATTTTGTCGAGATCTAATAGTGAAAATTTTATTTGTTATATAAACGAAAGAACAAGCAAATTATATTTAACATTCAATGTGTTAAGTAGTATTATAAAGATATAAAAAATCTATCAAACATATCATATAAGAATTTTAATATTTACGAATCAAAAACACGATATGATAAAATGTATTTTAATAAAAACACAACTAGATAAACATTGATTAAAAATAGTAAGTATATTATATGCTAAAGAATGTAAGATGGAAAATATATCATATAAGAAATCTGATATTTACAAATCTCAAAAATAAAAAATAAAAATGTCTATATGATCAAATTTATTGATCGTACATAGACATTTCTTTATCTGATTTTAACAGATTTTTTTAAGCAAAAATAGTACTAATTTTTAGTTAGTTCTAATTTGTTAATAATAAACGATTTTTACCTTTAACAGCGATTTTAAGAGTATACTTTGGAGTAATACATCTCCTTTGCCGACTGATACAATACGATCTGGTTGACTATATGGAACCTTACTCATAATAAACATCATAATTTCAATTTTCTGGTAATCTGGAAGATGATTTGCAAACTCTCCAAGAGCATTAATGAGGGCTTCTTGGTATAGCTGTTCATCACTGCTTGATGATTGATTTCTCATTACACTTACTCGGAGATGAGACAATAAAGAATTTATAATTTCTAATACAGATGGTCCTAAAAACATATTGTTAAAGGAGATTAAAAATAGTGAGATAATCTCCGTTTTATGTTCGATAATTATCACTTATATTTATAAATATACATTAACTGTGTAATTAAATTTATGCTGAATATATTTAATTTTATTATCTTATATGCTTACCAACACTTTCACCTGCAGCAATTGATATAATTTTAGACAAGGTATCTGCTATGCTAGTGCGAATTTTTGGGGACGACTTTGAATGATCGTCGAGATGTGTCATTAAGGCTTCCACTACAGTGTAAGAATATTGCGACTAAAAAATATATAAATGAAATATTGATTATCCAATGTTAATGTTTAACTATATTACAATTAAATTACGTTGTTGCCTACCTGGATAGAAAACATAATTATTCTAAAAGTATGAATTGCGAAATAATTAGGCACCCATAACTGGTGATTATCTAAGTGTCTGTAAATAGTTAGCTTTTTATTAATATCTTATAGATATAAATATATATTCATATATACATTATAACCCTTTAGAAGTAAAGTTATTTCTTTTCTCTACCTTAATACAGGTCTTATAACACATCTAATATGACCAAATGATGCACGTCCAATCAATTCTCGCATGCAAGTTTCCGCGAATTGTGGCGGATCCGATCGTTCCTCGGTCGGACTATCTGGCATTGCATGTTCCTTATCAACATATCTACAAATACAAACTCATTGTAAGTATTAGTATTTATTTCAGTATGTGTTTTATAATATTAATATTTTTCTAAATTACCTGGAATTTTGCATGTTATACAGCAATGATGGTACAATTTTGTCCATATGTACAGGTTCCCAAATATTCTCAACCAAATCATCAGACAAAGTTTTTCTCACAACGCCCTATGTAAAAACATATATAATTGAATATATAATCTTGACATATAATTTTTAATGTGCAAGTCTCTGTGATCTAAATCAACTGACATTTCATAGATATGTTCAATGGCATCATACCTGTAGTCCTTGAATACCAGCAAGTCTAATTTGTTTACGTATAATAGAATCGTCATTATTAGAATGGCACATTGCAGAATATTTTGATACAAAGAAATCATAACGCGTATGATATGAAGGTGTGTCTTCTTCAATATTGGCAAATCTGACAAACTGAGAGAAGCAGAGTCAATATATTAATCAAATAAAACTAATAGCTGAGATGTTTAAATTTGCCAGTGATCATTACTTACAGATTGCGTTGCGAGAATTTGTAATTGAGGATCTGTGGATTCTAATAATTTCTGTACCATCTTCAAGAAGCTTTCGACAAATAGGTTCAAAGTTTGTGCGTGACAAGCTACTAGGAGCTGATCCATTGCTTCCATAGCAATTACAACAAAGCCATTTCTTCTCCTAGAACATAAATAATACTTATCAGATTTGATCAATTGTTGTTTTATATAACGCTTCAAGTATAAACATGTGGCAAGCTAGTATAGTCATATTAAGTTATTGCCAGTCATGTTTGTAAAAGTCATTAGAATTGATTTTTATATTTCTTATGTAAAGTGATTATATAATTTATATGATTAGATATTACAGTACAGAAAGCTACTATTATATATATCAAATTAAATACATGTAATGAAATTATATCATATATTTTGCATAATGTACCTGTAAATATCTCTAGAAGCTCGTTGAAATAAGTACTCTCCAATCCTGTCTAATTTCTCAGGACTGCTTAATGAATAAAATGTTAGTTTTTCCATATTATTTTTAATTAAACCATCCTGAAAATTAGGGAAATCCATTAATATGGATAGATGTGAGATATATATAAACATAATTTTTTATTTGTGTGTTGTAAATATCTCAAATTCAAATATAAATAGAATAAAAAAAAATATAAATAGAATAATCATTTTAATTAGAGTAATCTCTATTGTCAAGGATAGTGTTTCAATAATGATTTATATATTTATTCATAAACAAAGCTAAAATAATAATAAACAAAAACAAATTAAGGAAGATAAAAAACATGAAAATCATACCTGAGGGTTAACTGGAAAGATATTGTCAACAAGCCTCTTATATCTCGGACGTAATGCGGAACAACACCAACAACAGCCTAATAAAGAGAAAATAAAAGAATAGATCATATCTCATTGTTTGATTATAGTGCATGCAGCAAACATTTTCAAGTATTTGTAATGTAAATTGTTATATTCACCGAACATTTTCTTTGCCGTAAATTCCTGCCGTAAAATGACTGAAAATCTTCTTCTCCTTTCTTAAATGGCACCTGCCCTAAAGTTAAGGGTTAAGGGTCGGCAGGAGTGACGGCCAAACTCCGAATTGATATTGGAGACCTCGCGCGATGAAAATGTGAAACTCAGGTTTCAGGGTTACCAACGCTGAGGAATGAATTCTCAGTCTCGATGTATAGGTGTATGTCTGTATACGTACACACACGATTGAATTGCTCGCGTGGACTAGAGATCCTTAACCAGAGATCAGCCAACCCATTAACGATCTCTGATTGGCTCCGTCGCCGCGAGTAAAACCGGAAGTGTGAGAGAGAAAGATATATATAAGTGAGAGAGAAAGATATATAACTAACCTAACCGACCATCTATAGCTATAGCCATTGTCCGTCAAAAGCATAAATTATATTTATAATAAATACATAATGTATAATATAAAATAACGTAATAATAATGATAATAATGTAGTAATAATATAGCAATAATAATAATATAACCTATAATAGTAATTATAACAATATATTTTTTAATAGTCAATCCATATTATTACTTAATATTAACATAGGAAAACTGATGAGATATATCTGTTTGTAATCTTTTTTAATACGTGTTTTAATATTCATTACGTTAACTTCAAACGAAAAATATATATCGTATTCTTGTATTTATTCAACAATCAAAATAAACCGCCATCAAAAACGTCATATCCGGTTTTACTCACGACGGCACGTTGGCCGATCTCTGGTTAAGGATCTCTAGCGTGGACGCACCGTGGAGAGGAAAGATAGAAAAGGATCAACGATCACGTTATCCTTGTTCCTCTAGCGTATCGCTTTATAGCCGAGATACGGCCTGAAAATGCTTTTTGGCCTCTCGTGGCAAAAAACAGTAATGCAACTAGACTAACAAGCGCCCACTTTTTGTAAATTTTATATTTGTTTATGCACATTTATGCGTATATATGTATCAATAATATCTAAAAATTATATATATGATTAAAAATTGTATGACGATAAATAATAACAATAAAATAATAACTCACAGAGTGAACTAATATACAATATGTAAAACACGGGCACTTATTAGACTTGGCAATTTATTGCTTTTTTACTTGTTGCTTTTTCATCGATACTTTATGTATTGTCAGCATGATGGAGCGACAAGGAGAGAACGATTGTTAATTCTTGGCTTACATTATCTTTCAATAATTGCAAATTTATAGACCGACAAGTATGCTATCTTGATTTCTTTTCGATTATATCGATATTATCGTGTAAAAATATCTGCTACATAAATACTGATAATATGAAAGCATTTACAAGAAATATGTGATGGCTCACAATCAGTGCAAGAGTGTTCAATCTATCACGCAGTAAACTCAAGTTCAATTCCACAGACATCTTAACAAAATCTTTTTATATTTTTTTGTTATATAAACGTTATTACATTTTGTGTGAGAATTATATTTAGAATAATTATTAAAATTTTGAAAATATGTTGACCATTTTGTAATTGTACATGTGTATAAAAAATTTATTTTATGTATTTAATATATCTTGTAATAAACCAATAATAGCTAGGAGAGAAAAGCTATTATTATTTTATTTAATTATTATTAATATATTATTAATATATTAATATATATTAATATTAAGATATTTTCAAAATTTTCAAATTTTGTTTTCAATATAATTCTCAAAACATAAAATGTAATAACAAAACACATATAAAAATTTTTTTGGGGTATCTGTGGAATTGAACTTGAGTGTACTGCATGATAGACTGAATATTTTGCACTTCGTCATTACATGTATTATTTATATATATGCTTTTGTTACGTCCTGGCGATTCCACGATTCCTTCCTTCCGCGAAGTGTCGGCAACGATCGTCGATTGGTGAGACAAACGAACCGCTCAGTAAACAGACCAACGTAAAAGATCGATGATAAAAATATGCCGGTCTCCTCAAGGTAATATAAAATTTTCTAACGAAAATACCCAACAAACACAGCTGCATCTATAAAATTTTCCAACAAATATTCAATAAACACAGCTGCACCAATAACATTATTATAGAAGAATAGGATCTTTTTTCTAATCTGAACACGTGCAAGGAATCTTCGAACGAATATCGAACTCACCAATGGACGATCACTACGACTAAAACGCGAAAAGTAGGAGAAACACCCCGCCTAACGAAGACACTGGCACATTTTTAATTTGCTAAGATTGAAAAATTCCCACTTCTGCTCAAATTCAATTCGTCGAAGTTTTGGAAGATTCCCACTCTTAGAATTAGAATACGCCCCAAAAAGAAAATTATAAAAAGAGAACTCGCGAACACATCACTCTCTCTTATTTTGCAACTCTCAATCCGAGTACTCTTGCTCCGTGTTGTGACTCGCGAGTTAGTTGGGAAAACCAGTGTCTTCCACCGGCGTCTCACCACCATTTGCATTCATCAACCGAAGGTCCGAACGCACCACGAGACTAGTCTTTCATCATTATCGAATCAACAGCAAAAAGTAAGCCTCAACTATTCAATTATTACGTATATACGCGACTGAAGTCTTATTATTTACACTGGTTTCGTAGTGAGAACCAGATCTGGAAAAATATATATATCGGCCCATGAACGTAGTCCATCGCAGGACTCGGAAGGCATTGACGCGACCGTTCGCGATTCTCATCGTCAAATTAAAAAGATTTAGGAGTAAGGCTGACTCACATCACCCAAACTCACAAGCCAGCACAGTCACAACCTCCCCCCTTTCCCCTTACTATTTCTCTCCCAGCTACTCTCCAGTTTATTCCCCCGAACCGCCTTCTTCCCCGAGATCATTCTCTTCATTATCCACCGTCCTTTTGCACAATTCACCCCCATCTTCCTTGCAGTGTTCAGAAGCAGAATTCCTAAAAGCCATAGACGAGTTCTGCGACGAACTACCTGATTTAGAATCACCTTCGTCCTATCAAGACTAAATTGAATTAAATTCAAATCTCCTTTCACTCTCTTTCCATAATCCTTACTTCCTACCTCACTCACACACGCACACATGTTTTGTTTCTTTTTTATTTAAGTAAATCATATTGTATTAACCAGTCAGAACATAAATGTTAACGATAAAATCTTTCCCTGGTATTCTGACTGATGACCTCCGTATCAATGTAACACCCGTGAACTAACACACACATTCAGACGAAAACTAATATTATATTTTTATTTTTTTTTCTTATATAATCATGTATACCACATTCATTTTAAAATTGAATACATTTATATTTGTTAATTAAATAACTCTTTATTAACCCCCACTCATTCCCAGTAGAAAGATCGCACTTGGTCCCATCCCGCGTAAAAGAGATTAAATTCTCTGAAAAGGGACCGCCGAGCGAACTTCCGAAAACAGTGTAATAGCGACTCAGTCGTTTACCTGCTTTTCGGACCTGACAGTTCGTTCGACCCGATATCAAACGCCACGAGACGTTTGACTTCGGAATAAAATAAAGATAGTTGTTGCGCCCTTCCGTCGACTCATCCTTCCCCGAGTCTGGACGTAACACTTTCACATACCAGTACTCGTATGTGCTTACGCGATATCGGTACAATTGAAGAAAGATAATATAATTGTCTATGAATATATAATATAATTGTCTACGATTAAGACTGTTAAAGGATAATGTAATGTCAAACAAGAATTGACAATCATGCTATTTCTCTATCCCGCTAATATGATAAACGAAATATCGATAGTAACAAAGCAACAAATCTCACAAAGTCTAACAGGCACCCGTGTCTTACATATTGTATATTTATTCACTCTGTTATCTATATTATTATTGATAATCATACAATATTTAATTGCACGTATAATTTTAACTATAATTTACACATATATATGCATATATGTATATACGTAAATATAAAATTCTCAAAGAATGGGTCGACCCTTAAGGGTCGACAGGAGAGACAGTAGAGACCTCTCGCGGGAAGCCGTGAACTACGGATACGTTTTTTTCGTATTACGGCCAAAATACAAAGAAAATTAAATTCTAACAGCAATATTCGTAATCAGTAGGATCGTAAGATTGGCTCTACAGAGCGATTTTTTGGAAAAAAGAGTTAAAATAATATTTCATAAATTGATAAATAAGGTACAGCTCTGGTACAGCTCATGGCGGATTAGGTGCAGTTGGCCATGAGCTATATTTTATTAATTATAAATTTTTTGAGAGCCAAAATGCAAAATCCGGCTCTGTAGCGCCAATCTAAGCTTTGCAAAGAATATAGCAAAAAAAGTTAGAGGAAGAAATATGACTTCTTCGAGGCTACATACGAAAAAAACGGATATCACTAGAGCGATATGCAAGGAGCAGCTAATGGGGACATTTTTCTAGTAGTACACTGATCGGTAGACAAAGAGAGATGATTGCGCCATCTTTGTCTCTCTTTCATCGTGTATGTGTGTAGTATCCGTGAAGGCACAAACACCGATACGTTGAGCACACGGATGCGATCGTTGAGAGATAAATCTAGACAAGGAGCGACAATCGCGTGCTGTCCTTGTTCTTCTAACGTATCGCTTTACGGTCGAGATACAACCTGAAAATGCTTTCTGGCCTCTCGTGGCAGAAAGCAGTAATGCAACATGACTAACGGGCGCCCATTCTTTGAGAATTTTATATTTACGTATATACATATATGCATATATATGTGTAAATTATAGTTAAAATTATACGTGCAATTAAATATTGTATGATGATCAATAATAATATAGATAACAGAGTGAATAAATATATAATATGTAAGACACGGGTGCCTGTTAGACTTTGTGAGATTTGTTGCTTTGTTACTATCGATATTTCGTTTATCATATTAGCGGGATAGAGAAATAGCATGATTGTCAATTCTTGTTTGACATTACATTACCTTTTAACAGTCTTAATCGTAGACAATTATATTATATATTCATAGACAATTATATTATCTTTCTTCAATTGTACCGATATCGCGTAAGCACATACAAGTACTGGTATATGAAAGCATATATAAATAATACATGTAATGACGAAGTACAAAATATTCAGTCTATCATGCAGTACACTCAAGTTCAATTCCACAGATATCTCAAAAAAAATTTTATATGTGTTTTGTTATTACATTTTATGTTTTGAGAATTATATTGAAAACAAAATTTGAAAATTTTGAAAATATCTTAATATTAATATATATTAATATATTAATAATATATTAATAATAATTAAATAAAATAATAATAGCTTTTCTCTCCTAGCTATTATTGGTTTATTACAAGATATATTAAATACATAAAATAAATTTGTTATACACATGTACAATTACAAAATGGTCAACATATTTTCAAAATTTTAATAATTATTCTAAATATAATTCTCACACAAAATGTAATAACGTTTATATAACAAAAAATATAAAAAAATTTTGTTAAGATGTCTGTGGAATTGAACTTGAGTTTACTGCGTGATAGATTGAACACTCTTGCACTGAGCCATCACATATTTCTTGTAAATGCTTTCATATTATCAGTATTTACGTAGCAGATATTTTTACACGATAATATCGATATAATCGAAAAGAAATCAAGATAGCATACTTGTCGGTCTATAAATTTGCAATTACTGAAAGATAATGTAAGCCAAGAATTAACAATCGTTCTCTCCTTGTCGCTCTATCATGCTGACAATACATAAAGTATCGATGAAAAAACAACAAGTAAAAAAGCAATAAATTGCCAAGTTTAAGAAGTGCCCGTATCTCTTACACGTTGTATATTAGTTCACTCTATTAGCTATTATTCTACTAATATTATTTATCATTGTGCAATTTTGAAACATATGTAACATTTCTATATACTATTGGTATATATCTGTACATATGCGCATAAGTAAATATAAAATTTATAAAAAGTGGGCGCCCATTAGTCTTGTTGCATTACTGCTTTCTGCTACGAGAGGCCAGAAAGCATTTTCAGGCCATATCTCGGCCGTAAAGCGATACGCTAGAGGAACAAGGATAGCGTGATCGTTGATCCTTTTCTATCTTTCCTCTCCACGATGCGTCCACGCGAGCAATGCAATCGTGTGTGTACGTATACAGACATACAACTATACATCGAGACTGAGAATTCATTCCTCAGTGTTGGTAACCCTGAAACCTGAGTTTCACATTTTCACCGCGCGAGATCTCCAATGTCAATTCGGAGTTTGCCCGTCACTCCTGTCGACCCTTAAGGCAGAGAGAAGCCTGAGAGAGGCAATGCCGGCGATTTTCGTGGGACGCTTTTTCTAGGCCGTAGAGCAGCGCCGTGCATCCACTTTTAGGAATTGGAAACACTTACTCACATCCACTTTTCGGTACTGTCGGTCAAATCTCCATATGGTTCATATCCGTGCTACATCCTGTGACGTCCCGTCATTTTTCAAAACCATATTTCAACTAATAATTAAGTACCGCATCTATTACTGCATTATGCCTATGGAATATAGAACAATTATTTAACCAATTGCCCTTATTTCCATTATTAGGGCCAGTTTCACCAACCTCGGTTAGATTAACCGACGGTTAAAATTAGCAGGGTTCCAACTGAAATGATAAGAATGCTTGGTTTTCCTTCACCTCTATTTTCTGTTGGCCACCCTGCTAATTTTAACCGTCGGTTAATCTAACCGAGGTTGGTGAAATTGGCCCTTAATCAATTTTACTAATTGCTTATTGTTCTAGTTCCATATGGTTATTTAACGTAGAAATTAACTACATTTTAGTTCCTTTAGTAGTAATAATCGATTGCGCAAGGAATTGAAGGTTCCTTGGACCGACCAATCAGAAGGCTTTATTTAGAACTAGGCAGCTGCGCAGTAGTAACTTTCTAGAACTGACCGGCGGTTACTTGAATGGGCCCGCGATTGAGCTTTAATATAATCAGCGATACTAGCATTTCATCTTTAAGATTTTAATTAACTATATACATGAATATATAATAAATACAAAGAATAGGATTAAAATAAATAAAATAAGGAATATGCGCACCACTTTTTATGGAATCGTAAAATGCGCGCAATAATAATTTGTTAAAACATTTTTCTTACATTCCTTGCTAATAATTATCAACTTTCAATATTATTCAAAATTTAATTATAACAATAATTTGATAACTTCATAATAACTAGTTAAAAACAAATTATTATAAAACGTTTCCACAAAGAAAGCGTTATTATACTATATCACTACACTATGAATTAATATGCTTGGTAGTAGCTTTAACCATGCGATTGCGAATAATATATAGATCTAAGAAACTTACATTTATGGAATCACGGATTACATAGTACATGATAACAATTTATCTGGAATAACTCTTTTCAACCATGAAATACTAAAACTTGAATTTCCAAATTAATTACCAGACATGGAACAAATTTAACAAGTGACTCCATAAAGCTAATAATATTAATATAACTTTTTCATATTACCTTATAGTTTATACTATAGTTTCCCGTACTATACTATAGTTTTTTCATATTATACTATAGTTTCTCGTATTATACTATTGTAAAACTATCCGAGACAGCGAGCGATAAGCAGGCGTGCAGATCCATGGCGGTTCCAATAGATCCGCGACGAAGACGCCAAGACATAAACAATCGATAAGGATTTACCACTAATCGATGGGCAATACTTAGAAATATTTTCGTCATAGATTTCCATAGAAAATCTTCACCGTAATGAATTTCCAGAACGTAAACTAAATTCTCAGAACGATCTGCACACGGCTCGCAACGCTCTTGGTTCTCAATAGTATATAAGATGTAGATTTTCACCGTCAAGCCAGTAGTACCGGTAGTATCAGTAGTAGTACCGTCAGTCTCGCCGATCATTCCAACGCATAACTATATGCGTGTCTTTCATTATACAGTAATATTCTCTTGGTCTCTTACCGTCTTAGTCTCAGTCTCTCAGACGCAACCGCGTGTCTTTCATTTTCAATCAGTCAGTCGGATAGATTCATAAGCTCAACCTGTATAAGTCAAGAATAAAGACTTTGAACATACACCTGTCTACGTCAACCTAGCCTATCTCATCCACGACCGAGGTATGTATATGAGAAAGGAAAGTCTTTAAGCAAGTATAAAGTACATTGAGTTAAAAGAAAGATTACTTGCTACAACGCAGTAAGTACCCGCAATTACTAACACCCCTTATATTCTCAAGATTATTTCAACAATTGACTGACAGCCCATGCGCCCCAAACCATTACCTCAGTTCCTATTCCATCACTTTTGATAATAAAACAAACCCCTGTCAAGCATTTGCACGTTGCTGACAGTTTCCTAGTCAGTCAACTTTAATAATCCACAATCTATCTTTCTGCAATCATTTGAAACATCCCTATTATTCTTACTATTATTATTATCAATACTAGACAAATTTAGATTTTGCTTAGCGGCTATTCTGCCGTTGTCACTCGGACGTGGTCCAACCCTTGAAACCCGGTTGCCGAGGTTTATTGCCCTGGTGACACTCTACCCTTTTCCCGAATTTCCATCGTCGTCGAGCACATTGTGCCCTTGACAACTGTTGTCTATCGAGCTCATAGTAAGCCCTTGATTGACGCCAACCCTTGAAACCCGGTTGCCGAGCATTATTGCCCTGGCGACACTCCACCCTTTTCCCAAATTTCCACCGTTGTCGAGCACATTGTGCCCTTGACGACTGTCGTCTATCGAGCTCATAGTAAGCCCTTGATTGACGCCAACCCTTGAAACCCGGTTGTCGAGCATTATTGCCCTGGCGACACTCCACCCTTTTCCCAAATTTCCATCGTTGTCGAGCACATTGTGCCCTTGACGACTGTCGTCTATCGAGCTCATGGTAAGCCCTTGATTGACGCCAACCCTTGAAACCCGGTTGCCGAGCATTATTGCCCTGGCGACACTCCACCATTTTTCCGAATTTCCATCGTTGTCGAGCACATTGTGCCCTTGACGACTGTCGTCTATCGAGCTCATAGTAAGCCCTTGATTGACGCCAACCCTTGAAACCCGGTTGCCGAGGTTTATTGCCCCGGTGACATTCTACCCTCTTTCCAGAATTTCCATCGTTATCGAGCATCGAAGAATGCCCTCGATCAACATTTTTCCCATACCTTAGACCTCCACTTTGAATTAAAATCTAGGATCGTACGAAACCAGTAAGATCTAGTATCGATGTTAATAATAGACCTTTACCCATAATCAACAAACGTTCCCTTAATCAACACTTCTCTCATTTTTGCCACTATCATAATTCTCCCTCTTAAAATATTATTTCTCTAACTTTTACTACACTATAATTAACACAATACCTAGAGTTATATTAATCTAAGATTTTCCCCAAATAATTAATACGCCCCTTGCAAATGGTTAACCCGGAACACAGACTTGCTCTCAGGAAAAAACGGAATCATAGAGCCGGTGTAAAAACGCGTGCTGCACGCCTTCCCTCCGAGTTGTCTCGGCTTAACCGATTACATAGTAAAAATAAACCTCGAGTAATATCTTGTGAAAAGGTCTCTTTGTCTCCAGATACTATAAATCAGTTAAAATATTCTCATAAAGAAAGTCAAGAAGATTCTCAAAGAAAAACATCAACGGAACCTCTTGAAAGCAATTCAATTACTAACGCTCCTTGCATAAGCCATCCTACTGGTCTTTTCACTTATACACCAGAATTCATATTAGTAAACGAATTGTATCAAAATATAAATCATTCTAAAGAAAGTTGTCGCGACGAAAATCAAACAACTTCCCGAGACCTGATTTCTCAGTTAAAAGACCAATTGCCTGAAGAACACTTAAAAATAGATGAATACGCTAGATATTTAGATTCATAATTAATCAGCAATGCAAGATGTTCCATTAATTTTCGAATAATGAAACCTTTATATACTGATGAGCAAGTTCAAGCAATAGTAAGTCGCATGCGCGAGCAAATCTTAACTTTAATCGCTAGACTTATTACCGATTTTCTAGACGGCAATTTGGATATAGATCAACTAATTGCCCTGCTTGAAAACCCTGAAGACCCTCAAAATTGAATATATCTAATTGCGCATGCTTATATCCCTAGAATTAACATCCAGTAAAATTACTCTAGTAAAGGTTAGTTCCGTGCCTGACGTCATTCCCCTAGAATCCACCAGATCAGTCCTAGCTCTCGGCGTCCCCGGGGTATAGCCGGTGAAAGCAGGTTGCCCTATAAAAAATAGAGAGCTATACTTTTCTCACTAACTGAGGTATAGTAAGAAAAGCGCATTATCGAGACGTAACATTCGATATAATTTTTAAATTTTGGTGGCAGCGGTGGGATTGCCAAAAGGACTGATAAGGATTTTCCTGAATGAAAAGAAGGTTTCGGAAATTAATCCTTTTCTTCTATTTAAAGAAATATTCTTAACTTCAAAGCAAACGACAAATACAATTTAAAAAATCACCCAACTCGTCGCGCACGAGCGTAGTGGTAGGCAATTGTCGGCAGACAAAGAGCGCTGCAGCAGTTGTAACTGGCGCTATCGAGAGGCAACAAGTTGGATTGAATTCTTTTTATATTTCAAATTGTCGCCACAGGTGTAGCAACAAACAATTGTCGGCAGACGAAGAGTGCTGCAGCAGTTATATTTGTCGCTACCAAGGGGCAACAACTGAGCTGAATTTCTGTATATTTCGATTCTTTTTACAAATGCCGAAAAGGGCCGGACGTAAGGTTCAAATTAAAAGGATTAAATTCCAAATAAAAAAGGCACTTCTGTCCTCCCAAGATCCCCTCCCCCTTCTCACAAAATTACAAAACCTAACTAATAATTCAGATAAGCCTAAACCCGTCGAAGCTAAACCTACTAATTACAAACTAATACCAATTGAATTTGAATATAAATATCCTGATTATAGAACAATCAAACGCACAGATCCTCGTCGTAAAATCTACAAAATTCGCGAATTATTTGGTCCAGAATAAATTAACCAAATATATAAAGGTTCAAACTTTGCAAAATATTTTCTAATACAATACTACGTGGAAAATTAATTAGTAACCATGCATAACACACGATCACAGAGTTCTAAACCTCCTTCTGAAATTAGCGAAACCTTAACACATTCTGAATTAGAAGTCCTTAATCAAAAATCAGATGAAAAAGAAAAAATGCTCAAAGAACATGCCAAACAATTACAAGCCAAACAAGAAGAACTAAAGAAGTTACAACACGAAATCGAACAAAATAGAAATGCGAATTCTGGCAATAATCAATATGAATCAATAATAAAAAATTTATATGAACAAATCTCAGTTTTAAGTTCTTTGCCTGAACAAATGAAACGATTAAATCAACGCATTGATAATATCCAATTTTCTAATCCACCTCCTAATCAACAAACGAATTATCATACTGATTCCCCTTCTACACAAAATCCCCCTCGTAGACCGAGCCCCTTAGATACAACTTCCCCGATCCGTTTTAAAGACGTAGTTGACTCTATCCCTAAATATGATGGACATAAAATGTCAGTTTTCTATTTTAGTAAAATGTGCGAACGGGCTCTTGAATTAATTCCATACTACCATGAATATCACTTGGTACAACTAATAACCAATAAATTACAAGGCCATGCCTATGCCGCTATAGAGGGCATGGAATACAACACCGTTTTCGAATTAACAAGGCGATTGAAACAAATTTTTGGTCCTAACAAATCAGTAGATCAATATCGCGGTGAATTAGCGAATATCTATATGAAACCTAACGAAAACATCTTCGACTATATAGAAAGAGTAAAAGAATTACGCGCGGCTATAATTGACGGAGAAACTAGCGCCGGCGGATACCTAGACGAAATTACAAAAGATAACATTGAGCGTACCGTAACCACAAGTTTTATTAATGGCCTTCCTTCCGAACTTTTAATTAGAGTTAAACTAGAAGGATCTTATACGTTCGATAAAGCTTTAGTGTCCGCAATACAACTCTCAAAAACTTTAGAAGCAGAAAATGCGCGTAAACGAGCCGCACCACCTTATAAATCTAATAATCCCCTTCGCGCTGATTTTCAAAATAAATCAGGACCGTTCCAAACTACAAATTTACCGCGATTCACCCAATCACAACCCTCGCGAAACAATGCGACCTCTTTTATAAGACCACTTATTCCGGGAATGCCTGGACCAAATTACCCTATTGTAAAAATCTGTCGCTATTGCAAAAATCCCGGACACCTTATAGATGAATGCCGTAAACTCGCGTATAGAAGATCCGTCGAGAATAACCCATCCACCTCACATCCTAATAACAATCATAACGATCCGGGAAACGCACAGAGCGTTCCGGTAACGAGCGGCGCCCGCCGGAACGACATTCAAACGATGCGCCCATCCCCTCCACAACAAGCGCCAGTAACTATCGCACTACCCCAAAACTCGATTCCAACATCGTCGCCCGTATAGGACGAATAGAAAAAGAAACAAAATTCAATAGTTTACCTTCTGTCACCCTCTCCTCTCTAGACCTAAATACCAACTGTTCTTTTATGATTGATTCAGGTTCTGGAGTTAATCTTATAAAACAACGATTTGTTAACCAAAATATAATTCCAGATGAACAAGAAACCTTAACCCTTCAAGGCATATCTTCTGAACCAATCTCTACTACGGGTTCCATTACCATACAATTACTCAATTTACCCACTAATTTTCATATAGTTCCCGACACAGTCGGTTTCCCTCAAGATGGTATTTTGGGAAATATGTTCTTAAAAGAACGATTAGCTAGCATAGATTACAAAAATAAACGTTTGTATTATGATAATTCGAGCATTCCCTTTTCAGAAGCAATTTATATTCATATTAGTAAGCGGTCTGTCTCACCATTTTACGTCAATGTTACTAATTCTGAAAAACAATATGGATATATACCGCGTCATACGTTAATTGAAAACGTTTATTTTGGAGAAGCAATCGTTACCAATGTTAAGGGCAAAGCCTATTTACCTATCCTCAATACTACTGAACACGAGTATGATGTAAGAACCCCCTCTATCGAATTACTAGATTTTGACTTTGTGGATGCGCTTGAAGGACCCATGATCCCAAGCGATGTCGTTAAAACCTGAGGGAATGAGACGACCAATGATCCTTTTGAAACTTCAATTTCCAATATTAATAAAAGTAATAACTCTAAAAATATCACTGCGACCTTAGGGCATCCAGTGATCGATAAAAATCCATTGAGTTCTGAAAATAACCATATCGCCGCAGCCTTAGGGATCTTAGCGATCTTTAATGATTTTAATTTTTCTAATCCTTTATATTTTGAAGGAACTAATAATAATATCGCCCCTGTTAATTTTCTTAACAAAGAATTTCCTTGCGATCGCACAACTGCTGTCATGCAGCTTTTACGATTAGAACATTTGAACTCTGAGGAGTCAGACAATGTTAAATCATTAATTCTTAATCATTCTGATAGATTTCATCTCCCCGACGATAGTCTCGGAGCTACTAACGCTACACAGCACTTTATACCTACAACCGACGAAATCCCCATTCACACAAAACAATATCGATTTCCCCCTGTCCACAAGGACGAAATTAATAAACAAGTTAACGACTTACTATCCAATAATTTAATCGAATACTCAACCTCTCCTTATAATTCGCCTGTATGGATAGTACCAAAGAAACCTGATTCTCAAGGTAATAAGCGATGGCGAATGGTCATCGATTATCGCAGTCTTAACGAAAAAACCATAGGAGACGCTTACCCCCTTCCAAACATAACTGATATCCTCGATCAATTAGGATCTGCTAAATATTTTTCCGTCCTCGATTTAGCCTCCGGCTTTCACCAAATTCCTATGGCTCCCAAAGATGCTCCAAAAACCGCATTTTCGACCCCATACGGTCATTATCAATTTAAGAGAATGCCATTCGGTTTAAAAAATGCTCCCGCAACTTTTCAGCGATTAATGGATAACGTCCTTTCCGGATTACAAGGCAATGAATTATTCGTTTATATGGATGATATAGTCATCTATGCTAGATCCATAATGGAACATGAAATTAAATTCAATAAATTAATGGAAAGATTAAGAAAAGCAAATTTAAAACTACAGCCTGATAAATGTGAATTTCTCCGTCGCGAAGTAGCTTATCTCGGTCATATAATTGGAGCCGATGGAGTTAAACCTGATCCTAATAAGATAAAATCAATATCCGAATTCCCTATACCAAAAAATGAAAAACACATTAAACAATTTCTAGGATTAGCAGGTTATTATAGACGATTCATTCCACAATTTTCTAAAATTGCTAAACCATTGACTGATTTATTAAAGAAAAATAATACATTTAATTGGCAACAACGTCAAGCGGAAGCATTCAACGTTTTAAGAAACGCTTTGTGCTCCGAACCAGTGCTCCAATATCCTGATTTCACTAAACCTTTTATTTTAACCACCGATGCATCCGGGTATGCTATCGGAGGAGTACTTAGTCAAGGACAAATCGGAAAAGATTTACCTATTGCTTATACATCCCATGTATTAAACGCCGCGGAACAAAATTATTCTACCATTGAAAAGGAATGTTTAGCAATAATTTATTGTACCAATCATTTTCGACCTTATTTATACGGTAAAAAATTTACAATTGTAACTGATCACAAACTCTTAGTTTGGCTCCATTCAATTAAAGATCCCTCCTCTAGATTATGGAAATGGAGAACAAAATTAGCCGAGTATGAATACGAGATACAATATAAAAAGGGAAGTTTAAATAATAACGCGGATGCATTATCCCGAAATCCACCTACAAATCATATCCTACCCTTATTTATCACTAATCCACTCGACGAATCATCAAATGAATCAACATTTTCTTTTGAACGTAGACCTCGGATAGAGAAATGTCATCCTCACCAATCGAATTTTCCCCACATAATCAACAATCGGAAAATAATCAATCTATATCCGAACGGACCGATATAACGATAGAAGAATATTTTAGTGATATTGCAAGCTCAGATGAAAATAGTAATCAACATGAAGAAATATTAGATTTTAATAACGGACATCAAGATACAGACAGAATCATTATAACCGAAACTCGCGACAGCCTATTAAAACAATCAGACAATCATGTAATTTTTATCCACTTAAACGGGACCCCTTTTGATAAAGGCGCCAAAGAATATCAAGAAGCAAATTTATTACCTAATTACCAAGATCTTACGTACGAAAGAGCCAACGTACAATCCTTAAATCACGGTAAATTAATATCACTCCCTATAAAACATAATAATCGGACGAATATAAAAATTTAAACTTTAAAAAACTGTATACGTTCTCTCTTAGATGTAGTAATGGAGCTACAATTAACTTCTTTCAGCACTAGTAAAACCGATCATTTTGATGACTTACCCTGGCATTATGTAATAGGTCAAATTCAAGGATACCTGAGAGAATTACCAGTTTGTATAACCATCTGTAAAAACTTAGTCCAAACTCCCCCTATCGAACAACGAGAAGCTCTCATAATTGAAAATCATTCTTCAGCTCACGGTGGTCATAAGGGCATCACTAAAACATACAATCGATTAAGACCTCACTATTATTGGAAAAGCATGAAAAAAGATATACAACATCTCATTCAAAAATGTCGTCAATGTCAATTAAAAAAATTAACACGAATAAAAACAAAACAACCCATGGTGATTACAGACACGCCTGGTTCTGCATTTGATAAAGTTTCTCTCGATATTGTAGGCCCCCTTCCAATTACAAATACCGGAAATCAGTATATATTAACCATGCAAGATTTGTTAACTAAATATTCAGTAGCTGTTCCCTTAAGAGAAGCAACTTCTTTAGCCATAGCAGATGCTCTTACTAAAAATTTTATTTGCATTTATGGTATGCCCAAGGCCATCCTCACCGATCAAGGAACTAATTTTCTATCTGCTTTAATGCGCAATCTAACGAAAAAATTTAATATTCAACATTTCAAAACTACCGCTTATCACCCCCAGCCTAACGAGTCAATTGAAAGATCGCACCATGTGTTAACGGAATATTTAAAAACCCAAGTCGAAAAAGAAAAAGAGTGGGATAACTATATCAATATGGCAATGTTCTCATATAATACTAGTGTTCATGAAGGTACTAAATTTACACCTTTTGAATTAATTTTTGGACGTATAGCACGACTACTTTCTGCCCACATCCCGATAGATGAAAATTTAGAAATCACTTATCAACGATGTCTAACGGATTTATTTAATAAACTCACTGATCTGCAAGACGAGGCGCGCAAAAATCTCATAGCAGCTAAAGAAAGAAGTAAACATTATTATGACCGAAGAATTAACCCACAGAATTTCCGCGTAGGATCATATGTATTTTTATTAAAAGAACCGGCGAGAGGAAAATTTTCCGACCAATATACAGGTCCTCACGAAGTTATAGAAATTTTACCACAATATAATGTCAAAATTTTGGTAAAAAATAGACCCCGGGTCGTACATATAAATAAGCTAAAACTCGCTCACGTTGAACCAGGATGAAGAAACATAACTATTATCTTTAATTACAGATGTGTTGGCATCGCCAACGAATTACCATCCCAGGACAAAAAGCATCATTACCCTCATTAAACGCATATCACCACCTGCGCTTTGCATATTGTGCTAAGGTCCTAGGATATCTTAAGGTGGATAATACAACTATTCTTTGTTAATCTTGTTATTGGCAATCATTATCTATCCGTCGTAAAATATTATACTTCCCCTTATTTTATCATTTCGTTTCAGACGGATTACGCTATCCAACAGTCTTTTGCGAATATTGTTCGAATTCTGTATTAACACTACGAGCCCTGTGCGAATGTAACGATTGTACTCTGGAACATTTACAATTTATAACTATAGTAGAGGAAGCCGGAGAAGATATTAACAATTACGAGGATCCAATAATAATAACTGTTAGCGGTGAACAAATAGATTTTCCTTAAAATGTGCATAACTAAACCCCCTAAACGTAAAATACACCCTTTGTTAAAATATTTTCCAAATTTATACGACATAAAATGCGTACGGATATTATGCTACCAGAACAAAGAAGGCAATGATAAAATTTGTATATCTTGTTATGCACCTAGAGAACCAGAAATTTATGAATTAGCAACAAGCCACGGATTTTTAGATGGAAATCCGAATCCTCGTAAATGTCCGAATTGTGGAGATGAGATAGTATACATTCGTTCAATTTTGCGATGCGATAGATGCTTTAGTTCATACGTTCAATTCATGAATAACTATAGAGAACATTATTCTAATGATATCGCATTAGTAATGTATGACGTTACTACCCAAGAGATTACTAGTCTTTCCATTTATGAAGATGAACCACAGCTTGAATCGCCCACAGAATTAGAATCTTAACACTTTAGTATCTCAATACTTTCAGTAGTTTCACTAGTTATATTCCTTTTAATATTCTAGCTTTACTCGTTATATAATCCACAAACTTATATAATTATTAATATTACTTTCAGATAATAAAATTGAGATGAGTTATCTAGTCATTTATATATGAAAAAGACTGTAGATTCTAAGTGCATACTTACGTACTTTTAATAATTTGTGGGTATTCCTCTTGTTAAAACTTCTCAGTAATATAAGAAATACGATATATATATATATATATATATATATATATATATATATATATATATATAACTGGCTAAATTTAATTTTTTTAAAACTAGTTATATTTAATCCTTATTTTATCTAACGAAAAACAATATAATCTATAGAACTTACCACTAATAGTAAATAAGGATCACGAGATTTTCATAAATCCATTTATTCATATAAAAAAAATCTACAAAAATACAAAAAGAAAATAATGAGAATATACATATATATCTACGCATAGAAACCATCTCTGAAACAAAATACATACATTAATTAAGAAAGAAATTAATAACATATTATATAATATGAACATACATGTTGAGAACCACGTGCACTTACCATGTGGTTATCACAGTGGTTATCCATCACCTTAATCAACCATATTGGGATCCCACGGTTCCGGCTCCATACCAAATAGATATCTCAAATCGAAAATGTCATACCCCCTGTCACAAGTTTCGTCAATCTCCATCATTTCTTCCGTATCGTGCCATAGAAATTCCAAATACCAACGTGTTGACCGACCCTTATCCACCGGCGCCGCTCAATATTCATGAATCCACCGATACTCACATCATGGAAAAACTAAAAGGGGAGAAATGATAATGAAAATATACACACACACACTTATATATATATATATATATATATATATATATATATATATATATATGTATATTTCTCTATAATCAACTTCTCACCACCGAAGAACAACAGATAAGGACCCATCTATCCAAAATCTCTATCACCCACTCAACTTCCTCCATAATTTCCCTTTTTTTCACACTTCTATTCTCTGATACTTCTATACTCCACCTTGCCTTTCGAGACACTGTCAGAATCTCGAACGACAATGTATACATTTAAGTACCGTATGTTTATTCCTTCTGATAAGTAAAAGTACACGCAGCGCTAGAGCGCTCAGCATTTCTCAATGCACCTGAATGTACATAGCTTATTAAAGTTACTACATTAAAGAGAAAATATATTACAGTCAAATACAATCGTAATTCTTACATAACAGGAAAATATATCCACATATTTTATACTAACAAGGATATATCGTATTAGAATTACTCTTACGCATTTTCTTATTATTACTTTAATTTTGTGAGAATTCAATGATATAATATTGATTCATCAATTGCTGCACAAACAATGCACACTTAATTAATTATATCCTCGCTTTTGAATAAATATTAAGTATCCTACTTAGTTAAATTTAGTATCTATTATTATTATATAAACGCGTTATTATATATTAGCTTTCATAAAATTTAAAATTTTTGAAAAATAAAATATATGTTAACTATTATATTATATTATAAATATTAAAATATAAAACATAGAAAATTATATACGCATATTATAAATTGCAGAAATGTTAAAACACTTCGCAATACTTATCCTTGTAAATCCGATCTACGCTTTAATTGGGTTCGATTGTGGCGGACAACACCTTAATGTTACTTCAATATCGCTGCTCGATGTTGGTGAATGCAACCTCGATTATCGAAAGCCCAATACAAGTGAAACTTATGTCCAACTTTTGCAACTTTCTGACTACAACCATGCAGAAGTTATTCAATGCAAAGTTATTATATCACGGGTAATCTACCACTGTGGAATGCACTCACACGTCTCAGTCGTTCACAAAGGAAGAGCGGAGTTCATTCACGAAACCGGATTTGCACCATGTCGAAGAATGATCCAGGATGGAACTTTCTCACTAGAAGCCGACAATATTATTCATGGCCTAAGAGTTAATGAAACCTCTTTCCATAACCTTACCCTGGCCGGACGTGTCAGCAATGACGGAAGCTGCAAGGGTACTCAGTATTCTGACCCTCATGGTACATGGGACGATGTCATAGTCCAAGCTGTTGTCAAGATATCCTTGAAAACAGCGCACGTTCCTGTACAACTAAATTCCGGGAAAATAATACTGAAATCCGGAACCGTTTGCACTCTCAGCGAAAGTTTCTGCATCGATTCAGACGACGGTTATACGTATTGGAAACCAATACCAATGTCATCCTGCAATTTTCATCAATATGATGTCCTCTATGAAGGACCAGCAACCAAAATTGTGGATGATATAACCAACCCGACGTCCCCAGTTGTCTACAGTCTTACAACCAAGGACATTACGTTTGCTCTCACCAAAACAAAGGAGCAACCCCTGTGCGGATACACTTTACTCTGCACAGAGCATCCTAAACTTTTCATCTTCGAAACCAAGAAGGGAGATACCTTCGCCAGTCGGGGTATCATTTCCGTGGACAACTTGGACATTTTTGCATATATGAACTCAAAATTCATATATGTAGAGAAACATATCCGACACCAGATGACCTCACTGTATCATAATGTGATGCAGCAGAAATGCGAACTAGAAAGACAGGTAATAACCAATGCCTTGTCTTTCGCTACTCTTCAACCTGACGAATTCGCATATCAACTCATGAAAGGACCGGGCTATATGGCAGTCCCAACTGGAGAAGTTACGCATATTGTTAAATGCATACCAGTGGAGGTCACAGTAAGAAAAACAGAGGAATGTTACACAGAATTACCAGTAACTGTACGTAATACTTCCTTATTTCTTACCCCTAAATCTCGAATAATCACTAAGTTGGGGAATCAAAAGGAATGTAGTTACGAACTACCTACGATATATCGAATCGAAAATACTTGGATTCAATTCACACCTGAACCTCAAGTGAGACAATTACCCCCTCAACAATTAGGGCCACTGACAACCCTATCCTGGGATTACTTGACGCCAGGACCCCTTGCCATCAGCGGAATATACTCCAAAAAGGATATAGAGAAGCTGAGGGATCACATTATGTTCCCCGCAGAGAAACCTGCACTACTCAACACAATTGCTAGAGGAATCACTGGCCATTCTTTTGACACAGATGCAGTCTCCATGTACAACTTGCTGGATGAAGCTTCTCTCAATAAAATAGCAGAGAACGCCACTTCCCGAGTATGGAGTGGATTCGTCACATTTGGTTCCGCAACTGCAGGCATATTCGGTATCATGGTAATCATCCGCATTATAAAAATCGTTGTTGACACAACTATTCATGGATATGCCTTACATACCGCTTATGGATGGAGTTTACATTTACTGGGAGCCGTTTGGAGCTCTCTCACTCATCTGTTACTTCACCTTGCACATGGACCAATCAACAAAAACCCCACCAATGAAGAGGACGGACCATCACCATCTGCGCCCGAAGAACCACCCTTAAAACCACAAACGATTGATAACTCCTTAGACCCACACAAAAATGCTGGATCCAACATCGAATCGGCAACCATAGATATTACTCCCAAACCTCATATATTCAAAGATCTGGCAGATCGTTTGAAAGACCTCGAACAAATCACTACGAAAACATCGTAATTTGTTCTTAAATAAGGGGGGAGGTGTGACGTCCCGTCATTTCTCAAAACCATATTTCAACTAATAATTAAGTACCGCATCTATTACTGCATTATGCCTATGGAATATAGAACAATTATTTAACCATTTACCCTTATTTCCATTATTAATCAATTTTACTAATTGCTTATTGTTCTAATTCCATATGGTTATTTAACGTAGAAATTAACTATATTTTAGTTCCTTTAGTAGTAATAATCGATTGCGCAAGGAATTGAAGGTTCCTTGGACCGACCAATCAGAAGGCTTTATTTAGAACTAGGCAGCTGCGCAGTAGTAACTTTCTAGAACTGACCGGCGGTTACTTTAAGAATGGGCCCGCAATTGAGCTTTAATATAATCAGCGATACTAGCATTTCATCTTTAAGATTTTAATTAACGATATACATGAATATATAATAAATACAAAGAATAGGATTAAAATAAATAAAATAAGGAATATGCGCACCACTTTTTATGGAATCGTAAAATGCGCGCAATAATAATTTGTTAAAACATTTTTCTTACATTCCTTGCTAATAATTATCAACTTTCAATATTATTCAAAATTTAATTATAACAATAATTTGATAACTTCATAATAACTAGTTAAAAACAAATTATTATAAAACGTTTCCACAAAGAAAGCGTTATTATACTATATCACTACACTATGAATTAATATGCTTGGTAGTAGCTTTAACCATGCGATTGCGAATAATATATAGATCTAAGAAACTTACATTTATGGAATCACGGATTACATAGTACATGATAACAATTTATCTGGAATAACTCTTTTCAACCATGAAATACTAAAACTTGAATCTCCAAATTAATTACCAGACATGGAACAAATTTAACAAGTGACTCCATAAAGCTAATAATATTAATATAATAAGTTTTCATATTACCTTATAGTTTATACTATAGTTTCCCGTACTATACTATAGTTTTTTCATATTATACTATAGTTTCTCGTATTATACTATTGTAAAACTATCCGAGACAGCGAGCGATAAGCAGGCGTGCAGATCCATGGCGGTTCCAATAGATCCGCGACGAAGACGCCAAGACATAAACAATCGATAAGGATTTACCACTAATCGATGGGCAATACTTAGAAATATTTTCGTCATAGATTTCCATAGAAAATCTTCACCGTAATGAATTTCCAGAACGTAAACTAAATTCTCAGAACGATCTGCACACGGCTCGCAACGCTCTTGGTTCTCAATAGTATATAAGATGTAGATTTTCACCGTCAAGCCAGTAGTACCGGTAGTATCAGTAGTAGTACCGTCAGTCTCGCCGATCATTCCAACGCATAACTATATGCGTGTCTTTCATTATACAGTAATATTCTCTTGGTCTCTTACCGTCTTAGTCTCAGTCTCTCAGACGCAACCGCGTGTCTTTCATTTTCAATCAGTCAGTCGGATAGATTCATAAGCTCAACCTGTATAAGTCAAGAATAAAGACTTTGAACATACACCTGTCTATGTCAACCTAGCCTATCTCATCCACGACCGAGGTATGTATATAAGGAATGTATGTAGAAAGGAAAGGCTTTAAGCAAGTATAAAGTACATTGAGTTAAAAGAAAGATTACTTGCTACAACGCAGTAAGTACCCGCAATTACACCCCTTATATTCTCAAGATTATTTCAACAATTGACTGACAGCCCATGCGCCCCTACCATTACCTCAGTTCCTATTCCATCACTTTTGATAATAAAACAAACCCCTGTCAAGCATTTGCACGTTGCTGACAGTTTCCTAGTCAGTCAACTTTAATAATCCACAATCTATCTTCCTGCAATCATTTGAAACATCCCTATTATTCTTACTATTATTATTATCAATACTAGACAAATTTAGATTTTGCTTAGCGGCTATTCTGCTGTTGTCACTCGGACGTGGTCCAACCCTTGAAACCCGGTTGCCGAGGTTTATTGCCCTGGTGACACTCTACCCTTTTCCCGAATTTCCATCGTCGTCGAGCACATTGTGCCCTTGACGACTGTTGTCTATCGAGCTCATAGTAAGCCCTTGATTGACGCCAACCCTTGAAACCCGGTTGCCGAGCATTATTGCCCTGGCGACACTCCACCCTTTTCCCAAATTTCCATCGTTGTCGAGCACATTGTGCCCTTGACGACTGTCGTCTATCGAGCTCATAGTAAGCCCTTGATTGACGCCAACCCTTGAAACCCGGTTGTCGAGAATTATTGCCCTGGCGACACTCCACCATTTTCCCAAATTTCCATCGTTGTCGAGCACATTGTGCCCTTGACGACTGTCGTCTATCGAGCTCATAGTAAGCCCTTGATTGACGCCAACCCTTGAAACCCGGTTGCCGAGCATTAATGCCCTGGCGACACTCCACCCTTTTTCCGAATTTCCATCGTTGTCGAGCACATTGTGCCCTTGACGACTGTCGTCTATCGAGCTCATAGTAAGCCCTTGATTGACGCCAACCCTTGAAACCCGGTTGCCGAGCATTATTGCCCTGGCGACACTCCACCCTTTTTCCGAATTTCCATCGTTGTCGAGCACATTGTGCCCTTGACGACTGTCGTCTATCGAGCTCATAGTAAGCCCTTGATTAACGCCAACCCTTGAAACCCGGTTGCCGAGCATTATTGCCCTGGCGACACTCCACCCTTTTCCCAAATTTCCATCGTTGTCGAGCACATTGTGCCCTTGACGACTGTCGTCTATCGAGCTCATAGTAAGCCCTTGATTGACGCCAATCCTTGAAACCCGGTTGCCGAGCATTATTGCCCTGGCGACACTCCACCCTTTTTCCAAATTTCCATCGTTGTCGAGCACATCGTGCCCTTGACGACTGTCGTCTATCGAGCTCATAGTAAGCCCTTGATTAACGCCAACCCTTGAAACCCGGTTGCCGAGCATTATTGCCCTGGCGACACTCCACCCTTTTCCCGAATTTCCATCGTTGTCGAGCACAGTGTGCCCTTGACGACTGTCGTCTATCGAGCTCATAGTAAGCCCTTGATTGACGCTAACCCTTGAAACCCGGTTGCCGAGGTTTATTGTCCCGGTGACACTCTACCCTCTTTCCAGAATTTCCATCGTTATCGAACATCGAAGAATGCCCTCGATCACCATTTTTCCCATACCTTAGACCGGTATATGAATTAAAATCTAGGATCGTACGAAACCAGTAAGATCTAGTATCGATGTTAATAATAGACCTTTACCCATAATCAACAAACGTTCCCTTAATCAACACTTCTCTCATTTTTGCCACTATCATAATTCTCCCTCTTAAAATATTATTTCTCTAACTTTTACTACACTATAATTAACACAATACCTAGAGTTATATTAATCTAAGATTTTCCCCAAATAATTAATACGCCCCTTGCAAATGGTTAACCCGGAACACAGGCTTGCTCTCAGGAAAAAACGGAATCATAGAGCCGGTGTAAAAACGCATGCTGCACGCCTTCCCTCCGAGTTGTCTCGGCTTAACCGATTACATAGTAAAAATAAACCTCGAGTAATATCTTGTGAAAAGGTCTCTTTGTCTCCAGATACTATAAATCAGTTAAAATATTCTCATAAAGAAAGTCAAGAAGATTCTCAAAGAAAAACATCAACGAAACCTCTTGAAAGCAATTCAATTACTAACGCTCCTTGCATAAGCCATCCTACTGGTCTTTTCACTTATACACCGGAATTCATATTTGTAAACGAATTGTATCAAAATATAAATCATTCTAAAGAAAGTTGTCGCGACGAAAATCAAACAACTCCCCGAGACCTGATTTCTCAGTTAAAAGACCAATTGCCTGAAGAACACTTAAAAATAGATGAATACGCTAGATATTTAGATTCATAATTAATCAGCAATGCAAGATGTTCCATTAATTTTCGAATAATGAAACCTTTATATACTGATGAGCAAGTTCAAGCAATAGTAAGTCGCATGCGCGAGCAAATCTTAACTTTAATCGCTAGACTTATTACCGATTTTCTAGACGGCAATTTGGATATAGATCAACTAATTGCCCTGCTTGAAAACCCTGAAGACCTTCATAATTGAATATATCTAATTGCGCATGCTTATATCCCTAGAATTAACATCCAGTAAAATTACTCTAGTAAAGGTTAGTTCCGTGCCTGACGTCATTCCCCTAGAATCCACCAGATCAGTCCTAGCTCTCGGCGTCCCTGGGGTATAGCCAGTGGAAGCAGGTTGCCCTATAAAAGATAGAGAGCTATACTTTTCTCACTAACTGAGGTATAGTAAGAAAAGCGCATTATCGAGACGTAACAATCCACTTTTCGATACTGTCAGTCATTTGGTTCATATCCGTGCTACATCCACTTTTCGATCTTTTCGATAGTGGTAGTACACTGATCGCTTGACAAAGAGAGATGATCGCGCCGTCTTTGTCTCTCTTTCATCGCGTATGTGTGTAGTATCCGTGAAGGCACAAACATCGATACGTTGAGCACACGGATGCGATCGTTGAGAGATAAATCTATACAAGGAGCGACAATAGCGTGCTGTCTTTGTTCTTCTAACGTATCGCTTTACGGTCGAGATACAACCTGAAAATGCTTTCTGGCCTCTCGTGGCAGAAAGCAGTAATGCAACAAGACTAACGGGCGCCTATTTTTGAGAATTTTATATTTGTATATATACATATGTGCATATATATATTTAAATTATAGTTAAAATTATACGTGCAATTAAATATTGTATGTTGATCAATAATAATAGTAGAATAATAGGTAACAGAGTGAACAAATACGCAGGATGTAAGACAAAGGGTGTCTGTTAGACTTAGTAACTTGTTGCTTCGTTACTATGGGTGCGTTCCAGAAGCACGCTTTTAGCGCTATGAGCATGTTTTGTCCTTGTTCAACTTTCCATAAATAACAAAGATAGAACACGCTTTCAGCACGTAAGCGTGCTTTTGGAACGCAGCCTAACGTAGTTAGGCTAAAGTAGGAGAAACACCCCGCCTAACGAAGACACTGGCACATTTTTAATTTGCTAAGATTGAAAAATTCCCACTCCTGCGCAAATTCAATTCGTCGAAGTTTTGGAAGATTCCCACTCTTAGAAATTAGAATACACCCCGAAAAGAGAGATATAAGAAGAGGACTCGAACGGACTTACGTACTTATTCTTCGGTCTTCAGCTTCACGCAGTCTTACTCTGTGCTTTTGCACCGTAATTCGCGAGTTAGGCACTTGTGCCACCAGTGTCCTCACTTGGCATCATCTCCAGAGCAACCACGAATCGAACATCAGGCTGCCGACATGAGACACAGAGCGAAACACCGTACAAATTCGCTACCCCTCCACCTCTGAATTACTATTTAAAAAAAAGTAAGTGTAATTGAATAATTTTTCATTTCCTCCTTTTTGTCTTGTTTCTTATTTAAATCAAAACTTTCCGAAGAATGTTTCATTCTTTTAAATCATCAACCCGTTCCGGCAATAAGTCTTAGAAAATTTTTGAATTTTTAATCTAACACATACGCGAGCGACCAATTTTATATTTCTGACCGTTCTTAACATATACACTTACTCACTTATACATATTGATTTTGATTTTATGTTTTTATCCTTTAATCAAATATATTTTTATATTGTATTAACCAGTCAGAACCTAAATGTCAACGATAGAATCTTTCCCTTGCATTCTGACTGATGTCCTCCGTATTAATGTAACACCCGCGAACTAACACACACAATCACACACATTCAGACGAAAACTAATATTATATTTTTATTTTTTCTTCCTTATATATAATCATGTATACCTATCATTCATTTTAAAATTGAATAAATTTATATTTGTTAATTAAATAACTCTTTATTAACCCCCACTCATTCCCAGTAGAAAGATCGCACTTGGTCCCATCCCGCGTAAAAGAGATTAAATTCTCTGACCGAAAAGGGACCGCCGAGCGAACTTCCGAAAACAGTGTGATAGCGACTCAGTCGTTTACCTGCTTTTCGGACCTGTCAGTTCGTTCGACCCGATACCAAACGCCACGAGACGTTTGACTTCGGGATAAATAAAGATAGTTGTTGCGCCCTTCCGTCGACTCATCCTTCCCCGAGTCTGGACGTAACATATCTTTTTTTAAAATTTATAATATATTAAATATTAAAATGTTTATTAAATATTAAAAATTTATTAATAAGATTTGTTTGTTTTTCTGTTTCAGATGGAGCATCACCTTATTATTATATTATATTATATATTTTATATCTTTTGTATTTTTATATTACTATTATTATTATTATTATTATTATTTTTCAAACACACATACACACACACACATTTATATGTTACACACAAATATTAAATAAAACTTATTATTAATATTAAATAGTATCAATTATTTCTGCGTCTCCACCATATTCCCTGACGCTATCCTTTTCCTACGCGAACGCCTCGCACTATCTCTCTCATACCTGTGCGCTATCCTTCTCCCACGTCCATGCGAACGCTATCCTTCTCCCACATCCATGCGAACGCCTCGCGCTATCCTTCTCCCACGCCCATAGAATATCATTAGCGCTATCCTTCTCCCACATATTGCGAACGCCATGCGCTATCTTTTTCCCACGCCCATATGAATATCATTAGCGCTATCCTTCTCCCACACATTGCGGCATCGTACCTTCGCATTCCTCTCTCCGCAGACCTCTCGCTTACCGGTTTTGCCGCGATCCCCCTTTCCCCCGCGAACCCCTTGCCTGCCGGTTTCACCGCGGTCTCCCTTCCCCGTCCGCGAACCCCTCGCCTACCGGTTGTGTCGCGGTTCCCCCGCGTGACGTCATACCCCCTGCGCCGGTTTCCCTTCGCCCCTCACCCCCCTCAAAGGACCATAGCTTAGAACCGGCCTAGCTATACTACTTGTTATATATAGAGTATATGCAATTTAAGGGTCTTCAATGTTTTCAAAAAGGGCAATTAGTTGATCTATATCCAAATTACCGTCTAGAAAATCAGTAATAAGTTTAATGATTAACGTTAAAATTTGCTCGCGCTTGCGACTTACTATGGCTTGAACTTCCCCTAGTTTCCATGCACGCGTTGCCGCGCGTTATAGCGCGCGTCAAACGCGTGCGTTTGCGCACGATAGTGTTTCCATACGCGCGCTATACAAATGTGGCAACTGTCAATTACATGCGTATATATATGCAATATTTATTAATAAAAAATAATATAAACGTAATATAAACGTATAATATAACATATTAAAAGAGAAGAAAGGAAAGAAAAATATTAAATATAGAAAAAGTAAATAATCTAATGTAAGCTATTAACTAGCTATTAGCCAAAAAATATTACACATAGTCTTCTTTAAAAAATATTTAGGAGAGTTAAAATATATATAATTTATTATTTAAAAGTATTTCTTAATTAAAAAATTGTACAATGATATTTATTTTTTAAGCTTATTTCATATAATATGTATGAAATTAATTTCTATAGAATAGATGGATGATTATGAAGAATTTGAACTATTACTTTTATTATGGTTGCGGAGAAGAAGACAACAAAAAATACGAATACAAAGATCAGCTCCACGTTGGTGGGTTCGACCTATTTTAACCAATAGACTTGAACAGGGAGCTTACAATAATCTTATTGCCGAACGACGCAATGATACTGAGCTCTTCTTTAATTATCACAGAATGACACCAAACCAATTTGATATCTTACTACATAAAATAGAGCATCAAATTTCAAAATTATATTTAACTAGAGAACCTTTACCACCTAGATTACGATTATCTTTAATCTTACGATATATTACTTCTGGAGACAGTATGGCTAGCTTACATTATCAGTACCGAATTGAGCGAACTACTACATCAAAAATTATTGCGGAAACTACAAAAGCGATATGGGATGTTCTACAGCCAGAAATATTACCTATATTAAAAAAAGAAGAATGGGCTAGCATAGCTCTAGACTTCGGAGATATTTGGAATTTTGAAAAGATAAATTAACTTACACCTCACGAATCGTTTTCATTTTCACATATATTATAGAGGGCACATACCTAAGTAATAAGTACTTTGAATTTTGTGGCACTCTCTTCTGGTTCCAGAGATATGCAATTTTGAAGTTTCACAGTTTTAATGCTTTTTCTGTTATAAAATAAGAAAAAATAAAGTTTGTTTTTGTTGTATTTGTGTAAATCAGACGTGGAAAAAGTGTTTACATTTCGGGAACGAAGCTCCTTGAATTTTTCCATTTTCCACGCGAAGCGAAATTCAACGCAAACCTATGTGTCTAGTTTTTTAATAGTGGAGCCCCCCCCCGCAGGGGGGGGGCGGAACATACTGTCTCCACGAATATACTTTTTAATGTGTAAATATAAAATGGAAAGTTGTAAACCCCTGTGAAACCTTACTTCGCATGTGGCCTCGACAGTGCCGCTGCCACGGAAGAGATGGATGCTTGGTTCGTGCCTCCTGCCGCCTTAAATCCCCCCCTCGCTTCACTCTGCGGTGTACATCTGTGCCAGCGTAAGTGCTGGTAATCTCTCCACTAGATCCACCACGTGGTGACGGTGGAAGATCGTATTATTAATTGGGAGCAGAAGAGGGGGCTGCTTAGGCGTAGTGGTTTGGGATGGACTACTCGAGGAGGCTTCCATTCATACTGGTGACGAGTCAAGACTCTTCGCTGAGCGGCTACGGGGGCCAATTTTCAATCGTTTAATATGATTGGACCGCTCTGGAGACGTGCTGGGGATGTCGTCTCTCCGTGGCAATCGGCACTGCATCCATGGAGCGAGATTCCAACATCGCTCTGGAGTCGTATGTACTGTGTTAAAGTGGCGTAAGGTGTGAGGTCTGAATAGCTCAGTGGTAAGAGCAGTTGCCCGGAAAGCGAAAGACTCGGGTTCGATTCCCGATTCAGCCACTCGTACCTCGCATATTTTTTCAGACCTGCAAATGTTGTTTTCTAATAATTATTTGTCGGGCTGAGGAAGTGTGTAAACGCCCTACACAGACACGACAGTGCCGCTGCCACGGAAGAGATGGATGCTTGGTTCGTGCCTCCTGCCGCCTTAAATCCTCCCCTCGCTTCACCCCCTGCGGGGGGAGGCTCCATTATCAAAAAACTAGACACATAGGTTTGCATTGAACCTCGCTTTACGTGGAGAAGCAATATTTTTATCTACAGTAATGGATAGAAATTCGTAAAGCTTTATTGCCGTATTTCTTTTGAAATTTCTAGAGGAACTGAACAAGTGTACGATTCTGAAGCGTACTAGCAGTAACATAAAAACAACTCTAAATGTAAACAAAAGAAATTCTTAGCGAAAATATACTGACAGTGACGCAAATATAAACAAAAAAACATAAACACGCAAGTAAGATATAGTGAAAAGATCATAGAAATAAATGCGAAAATTATAATACTTCAAAATCGCATATCTCTAAAACCAGAAGAGAGCGCCACAAAATTCAAAGTGCGTGTTACTTAGGAATGTGCCCTCTATAATATATGTAAAAATGAAAATGATCCGTGATGTGTAAGTTAATCTGAACATTTACCAAAATTACCCTTGCCTCCACCAACTATTCTTCATGGATCAAATACTAGAGTTCCTTTTGTATTTGTCGGAGACGCTGCTTTTCCATTATTGGAAAATTTAATGCGTCCTTATCTTGGTATTAATTTAACACCAAATCAAATAATTTTTAATTATAGATTAAGCAGAGCTCGAATGTATATTGAAAATACGTTTGGAGTAATGGCATCCAGAATGCGTATTTTCAGAAAACCAATAATCGCATCTCTTGAAACTGTACAAAATATTGTACAATGTTGTGTTGTTTTGCACAATTGGCTTCGGGATAATGAGCTTCAGCTTGCACCAGGATAAAGAAGATACCTTTCACCATGTTTTGTTGATAGAGAAGATCGAAATGGAAATATATAAATTAGACAATGGTGTGAAGAAAATGAATTTCCTGTACTACAAAATCTTAATCCAAACATAGCGAGAAATTCAACACAAGTGGCCAAAAATGTTCGGAATATTTTCGAAAATTATTTTATGAAAAAAGGCAGTGGGACAAATTACCAGAATACCAAAAGAATTGGTACTTACAACAAGCAAATAATTAAGGTGTTTACAATAATATAAATTATACAAGTTGTAACGATGCATCCCTCCACCGGCAATGCACCGTTACCTGGCCGCCGATCCGCCGGAAGTCCGCCGCCCGACGAACACCGTTCGGGCAAATGCGGAGGCGCTGAGCGCCCAGTTTTAAACAATAGACAAACCGCGTAAATATCGAACCGCCGTTAGGCGCGTGTAACCGTCGAGAGCCGGTGACGCGCTCGGGTACCGACCGACCGATATCGAAAACACCCGAGTCGCGCGCGCCGCTTCTATGACGCAAATACCGTTAACCGTAAGAACAATAGGCGAATTACGCAAGCGCGCGCGCTGAGAACCGGTGTAAATAGAGCGCGGTTTTAACTATCGAGACCAGATCTTCCGCACCGCCAGAGTCTGTAAGACGCCTGGAAACCGCCTAGATCCTAGAACGCTCAGAGAGAAAGAAAACGGGGTTGGGAGTATTCAGCCTCCGCCGAGAGTTTGCGGCATCTCCGAGAGCAATCCGTCCGAAACTTTTAAAGAGAGGCAAACGGGAACGGGCGTACTCGTCCCCGTCGAGAGTTCTCGACACCTCAAATAAATCCGACCATCTGTGTGCAACGGCGATCTGCCAGTGGTGGGGAGTTCCCTGCCATCGACGGGTGTCCTCGTCGACCGTTGCACTCCCGAAATTCCGCGGGGAAAGACCATCCCGAATTAATACAGAACGCACTATACGCGCCTATCTAACACTTCCGCGACCGCCATTTCGTCATCCGGAATCGCCATTGATACGGCGCGCTAAGTCCCGCGCCGAGGGATGATCCACATCCCTACCGCGACACCGATCGACATACGAAATCAATACATACGCGTCGAAGGACCGCCCACCGGCCCGACCGAAATTACCGCCCGGTAGCTAACGGCATCTACCGAAATCACGGCCCGCGATCCATAATCGATATTCGATCGAACCGACGACATATCGAACCGCGCCGCATATACGTGCGTTGCATTAGATGCACTGCACCCGACACGGCCGTACCGCTGTACATCCGGCATCTTACACACATCCGATTATAATATCGTTTCACGCATATTACATTATATAGATTCACACATACTCACTCGCTTATAATCATTTATACACCGCACACCGCCGTCTCGCCGTACAGGCGACCGCTTCACGTACATCGCTGTACGCCGACACGCACTCACACGCTTGTATCATTCGCTCATGCGTACATAACGATATTCCATGCGATACTTGGCGCACAACTAATTATTATACATTTGCGCGCTCACTCACTCGTCACTCGTCTCGCACGCACACCAATACACACGCACACCTATACACACATAACACACACGCTGTACATATACACCACACACGCAATAAATTATATTTTACCTAACATCACTTTCGTTCGTCTCTCGATACCCTTTCACGAGCCCCGGATCCCGACCGAGTTATCCGTCTCCGCCTCGCGAAAGCGGATTATTACAAATTCTTTCACGTTCACATGATCGCCCGGTGATACTGTTAGGTTTTTGGAAAATATACAAAAAGTTGCGATATCTATTGCAATATTGGTTTCAACGTAAAAATGCTAAAAGTTTCTTTTATATCTCATGGGATGCTATCCAGAACTTTAAATAAGAAACCAAAATTGCAAAAAATTTACCTCTCTCAAGACTTGAATATATTTTTATACGACATACGAAAAATTGTGATTTCCGGAACGCAGAGGTCTATTCTATTATAAATACTTCATTTTCCTATAATTTCAGCCGTGTTATTTCGAAATTGGATAAGTT
Source organism: Formica selysi (assembly GCA_009859135.1). Classification (NCBI taxonomy): domain Eukaryota; kingdom Metazoa; phylum Arthropoda; class Insecta; order Hymenoptera; family Formicidae; genus Formica; species Formica selysi. Next base: position 238,409 of record CM020821.1, read on the forward strand.
GTAATCATTAATAGCATTAATTAATTGTTTCACGTTTATATGCTCGCTCGATGATAGGAATACTGTCCAACACATCCTTTTTTTTAAGTTCCTGTATTTTTATGGCCTATCGAATTCTGTTGTCTCAAGAACGTAGGAGCCTGCGCTTTGTCTTCAAATATTCTTAAAAGATGTTCAAACGACTTAAAATCCCTTTTCTTTATTCTCTCAATTATTGTTTTTTTCACACTTTTATTTTATTTAAACCGCGCATATCAATAAACTTAATATATCAATAAATATTTTATTTTAACATTTAACATTTAACCCTTTTTATTTTTATTTTAACATTTTAATATTAATATAATTTAATTAATATTTTAAAATCGTGAAATTAATAACTTTAATTAATGTCTTTATTTTCTAAAATTTCTTCAAATGCGCTTAAAACTTTTTGTCGTATACGTAATCGGGATGATAAACTGAAATTTTGTACATCGTGAGTAATTGATAAATAAAAATATTCTTGAATAGAATATTCACGATCTAAAGAAGATATTGAAGCCGGTTTATTCTTTACATAATCTAATATAACTTCTTCCACCGGATCATATTCATGTTTAGCTAAATTTGAAATTAAAATATTTAAAATTATATTTTTAAATATATATTTTTTTAATTTGCAAAATGATATTTTATATAAATAACCTTTAGATTTTTTAATAGATGAAGTAGACGCAGAAGTTTTTTCTGTAAATAATGAAGGGCGCTTTTTAAGTGGACCTCCATGGTGTTCTTTTTGAAAAGAATTTGAAGAACAAGATTGTGAAGATTTTCAGCGTCTGATTTTAATAATTCTTCAGCTGCACATAAAGATTTTTAATTTTATTAAACTATTAAAAGACTTATTATTATTATTATTATTATTATTAAATGTATGTTTTAATTGATTTTGTTTTAATCATTCTTATTGCTTAGATTGTTACGATATTATAAATATTTTTACTCTGACATGGATTTGTATTATTAGGGACATCATCAACAAGATTAATAAATTCCAAATTTTCTTCTGATGTAAATGACTCATTGTGACTCATTATTTCTTTTGGTAAGACTGACTGTATTATATTGCTTTCTGTTTCATATGTAATTGTATTCGTTATTGTTCTAATAGAAAAGAAAAATAAATTGGATTACAAATTACATGTTATATGTAGTAAAGGTAATGATTTCATTATTAAAGATAACTATAATATAAAAAAATAATATGCTTACGGCCGCGGTTGCGACACATGTTTTAGAAATGCCATGCTCTCCCATAAAAGCCAAGTTGAGATTTTTGTAGCTGCTTGTCCACTTCTTGTTATTAATTTTTTATTCTCCCGGAAATATCTGCCCCGAAGGGACTTCCATCGGGTTTTCACAAAATCTTCTATAAAATAATATTATAATATATATATATATATATATTAGGTGTACAACTTTTCTTCCGCCGTTTTTTTCCGAAATTCGAGGCTTTATTGTAAAAAACTGGTTATACATTTATGATTCAAAGTATTGTCCATCGCTGGCCACTACTTTCTCCCATCTTTCGGGCAGCGTACGAATCCCGCGTTGAAAAAACTGGTCATCTTTTGAAGCGATCCACGAATCGATCCAATTTCTTACTTCTTCATAAGACCGGAAGTGCTGGTCAACCAGGCCGTGTGCCATCGAAACAAGTGATAGTCAGAGGGAGCAACGTCTGGAGAATACGGCGGGTGGGGTAGGACTTCCCATTTCAACGTTTCCAAGTATGTCTTGACCACTTTCGCAACATGGGGTCGAGCATTGTCATGCTGCAAAATCACTTTATCGTGTCTCTCGTTGTATTGCGGCCCTTTGTCTTTTAATGCTCGGCTCAAACGCATTAATTGCGTTCGATAACGATCGTCTGTGATTGTTTCAGTCGGTTTTAACAGCTCATAATACACTACGCCGAGCTGGTCCCACCAAATACAGAGCATGACCTTGGAGCCGTGAATATTCGGTTTGGTCGTCGACGTGGAAGCATGGCCGGGATATCCCCATGATTTTCTGCGCTTGGGGTTATCGTAATGAACCCATTTTTCGTCCCCAGTCACAATGCGATGCAGAAATCCCTTCCGTCTTTGCCTTTTAAGCAACTGTTCACAAGCAAACAAACGCCGTTCAACATCTCTCGGTTTCAACTCGTACGGCACCCAATTTCCTTGCTTCTGAATCATTCCCATGTCTTTGAGGCGTTTTGAAATTGCTTGTTGAGTCACTCCCAATGATCGTACCAATTCTTCTTGACTTTGACTCGAGTCTTCATTAAGTAATGCCTCCAATTCTGCATCTTCGAAAACCTTCTTTCTTCCACCGCTATGCCGGTCTTCGACGTGAAAATCACCGTTCTTGAAGCGTTGAAACCACTCACGACACGTTCTTTCACTAATAGCGGCCTCACCATAAGTATTTGAGAGCATTCGATGAGCCTCAGCCGCAGATTTCTTCATATTGAAGCAGAAAATTAAAACCTCCCGCAAATGACGAGAATTTGGCTCGTAAACTGACATTTTCAATCGAGAATAACTTTATGATGCAGACACAAATCGACTAATGGTTTCTATGGGGTTATGTTGACAGATGCCCAAGTTTATTGCATGACGTCTATGATCTATTTATTTCGACCACTTCTTACCGCTAAAGCCATCTATAGGAAAACGGCGGAAGCAAAGTTGTACACCTAATATATATTATTACGTCCGCGCGTCGACTTCGATAATATTCGAACACGCGCGACACAAACGGCACTCGCGTACCGCGACGTAAATGATTAACACTCTTTTAAAAGAACAAAAGAAACTTTAATAATAACACAGAACATACAATTAAACAAGGAACACAGAACGGTTAATAACGGTAATCGTATCTCAAATATGTCCGCCCGGAATGACATCCGTCGCGAAACTCAAGATGGCCGATCTCTCTCTCAAGATATCCGCCGTTGTTTAACAACAACGCTTAGCAACATTCTCCCGGAGACGAATACAGCAGATTCATGAATAACCGTCTTAGACGACCCGCAGAGACGCAACACTACTCCCCCTCTTCAAAATTGTCGTCCCGACAATCAATGAGGGCTCTTCCAAATTAAATGGGTTGATCGTTGTCCTCTTCTTCCAAGGCGTTGACTCCAGGGTGCCTTAATGACTTCCTGCTCTACCCTGAGCTGCTGCTACAGGTAACCGAGCGCCGTTATTTATCGGCCCCAATCACACACCCTCCATGAATATACAGGATACTGTCATCGAACCCATTTGACAAGAACATCCAACGTCGACTCCAGGGCACAAAAACGGTTTCCTGCTCTACCCTGAGCTGCTGCTGCAGGTTACCGAGCATCGTTAAAATCCAGAACCCAATCGACTTTGATACATCTTGAAACTACAGTAGCCGTCCCCCGTAGTTCGCCTTATTCTCGGAAATACTCAAAGCTGCTGCATCTCCGCATCTCAAAAGGGAGCGAATCTTCGGACAAGAGGGGGGTATCTACCATGGACCCGACATCCTCAAAAGAGGACTCCTCAAGCTCCTGCCTCGGCATTCGCCCTAAGACCCGACGGGAAAACCATGGCTCAAAAACCGCGGGTGAGGCAGTCTTCTATCAAAATAATGCTCTTCTTCCTTACAATTCCGTTTCCTTCCGTAGAACTCTCCTCCCCTCTTTTCTCCTTTCATCATCTCTACAAGAAATTATTTCCTTAAACACAAGCAAAGAAAACAAACACACGCAAGAACATTCACTTAAAATTGAAAATAGTAACATATAATTATTATTATTTAATTAACGGGTTTCAATTTATAACCGAGTTCATTTTCTCAGAAAGAATTTTGGCTTCGAGCTACCGAATCTCTATTATTAGATAGACTTAGCTGTGTTTGCCGTTGTCGGAAAATCTCCTTCTTTCGGCAAAGCTCACTATCCCGCTCACGCAGTTGCGATTCAAATACTGCTCGCATCCGCAATCGCTCCTTGCGAAGCTCCCGAATTTCTCGCATTGTGGATTAAAGAGTAATTGCCTCCAACGATGGCCCCGATGTCGCATCTTGAGGCGTCATCGTAGCACGAACTCTCTTTCGTGTGGAAACTCCCGTTATTGGATCCTGTTGCTCCATTGCCATAGCTCACGCTTTTCTTTTAAAATACACAAAACGGTCCGCCGTATCGTATCCCGGACGAACCCCCAAAATGTTGCGTCCGCGCGTCGACTTCGATAATACTCGAACACGCGCGACACAAACGGCACTCGCGTACCGCGACGTAAATGATTAACACTCTTTTAAAAGAACAAAAGGAACTTTAATAATAACACAGAACACACAATTAAACAAGGAACACAGAACGGGTAATAACGGTAATCGTATCTCAAATATGTCCGCCCGGAATGACATCCGTCGCGAGACTCAAGATGGCCGATCTCTCTCTCAAGATGTCCGCCGTTGTTTAACAACAACGCTTAGCAACGTTCTCCCGGAGACGAATACAGCAGATTCATGAATAACCGCCTTAGACGACCCGCAGAGACGCAACAATATATATACAGGGTGAGTTTTTTAACTTGAAACTGTAAAATATCTCGGAAAGTAAGCTTTATCGAGAAAAATGTTTCAAACAAAAGTTGTAGGGTTTGAAGGGGGCCACATGATAAAAATATGGATTTGACCTTGAGTGACCTTTTCAAGGTGAGATCAATGTGATCGGCGTTTTCTTAAATGGAACCCCCCTTTTTTATTACATATTCTTGTAGCTTATCTCGAGAGCTTTTCAAAACACCATAATAAAGTATTTTTTCATTAAGTACTTTTTGAGTTATTTTATATCTTAATCTAACATATTTTGATATAAAAAATAAAATATCTCGTAAAATATTTAGTTTTCGATAATCTTACCGTAATACTTTTATGTACAGAATAATAAGACAAATCAATTGGTATAAAAAAAACAAATAATTGTTTAAAAAAAATACATTGTAAATAATTACATACTTTTTCTTAAAAACAATTATTTTTTTTTATACTAATTGATTTGTCTCATTATTCTGTACATGAAAGTATTACGGTAAGATTATCGAAAACTAAATATTTTACGAGATATTTTATCTTTTATATCAAAATATGTCAGATTAAGATATAAAATAACTCAAAAAGTACTTAATGAAAAAATACTTTATTATAGCGTTTTGAAAAGTTCTCGAGATAAGCTACAAGAATATGTAATAAAAAAAGGGGGGTTCCATTTAAGAAAACGTCGATCACATTGATCTCACCTTGAAAAGGTCACTCAAGGTCAAATCCATATTTTTATCATGTGGCCTCCTCCGAACCCTACAACTTTTGTTTGAAACATTTTTTTCGATAAAGCTTACTTTCCGAGATATTTTACAATTTCAAGTTAAAAATGGTCCACAAAAGTATTACGGTAAGATTATCGAAAACTAAATATTTTACGAGATATTTTATTTTTTATATCAAAATATGTCAGATTAAGATATAAAATGTGTAACGGCAGGGCCGTTACTACGCATACCCTGTAGACGCACTGTAAATATATATATATCTAACCACGCATGGCTTGCTTATTTGCCTAGCTCTACCTGTCCTACCGCCGCCATATTGCCTAAACGCATGCGCACGCCCGCTCGATTACGCTCTCGCTCACCGACACGCGCTATCTCGCTTAGCATGCGCTCTCGCTCGCCGACACGTTCTGTCTCGCTCTCGCGGGGTCCCCACGCGGTACCGACTCCCACCGCCGGACCGCCGGCGCACAGTGGGGGCCGCCGGCCGGGTATATAAGCCCGGCCGGCCGAGACATCGGGACCAGATCCTATCCCGACCAGCTCCTGATACCGATCTCTCCAGCTACCTGCTACCTCTTGGGGCTGAGGCTGAACTCAGCTCCGTCGGGTTGTACCGACACGCTATACCTGGAGTCGAGGTTGCCCTCGACCTCGCCGGGTTGAACCGGCTCCTGCCTACACCGCTCCTGGAGTCGAGGTTGCCCTCGATCCCGCCGGGTTGCACCGGCTCCCACCTCTACCTGGGGCCAAGGCTGTACTTGGCTCTGTCGGGTTGAACCGACTTCCGTTGCTCAGGCAGTGCTCGACGTGACACTCGAGCCTGCCGGCAATACCTAGCCGCCTAACCCGACAGTAGCTTATAAGTGCATGTACAGACCGCGCTGTAAATATTAGTCGCATGATAGAGATAAGTCCGCTAGTTCTAAGCCTCGTAGTAATAGACCTGCTAGTCGTAAGCCTGTTAGCACTAAGCCCGCTAGTTATAACCGCATCCTAGTCTTAAGGCCTGTTCGTACTAAGTCCGCTAGTTATAACCGCTTCCTAGTCTTAAGGCCTGTTCGTACTAAGTCCGCTAGTTGTAACCGCATGCTAGTAATAAGACCTGCCTAGTAATAAGCCGCTAGTTCTAAGACCTGCTAAATAATAAGTCCGATCTAGCCCTAAGTCCGTTAGATATAAGGCCTGTTAGTAATAAGTTCTCTAGTTCTAATCACGCCGTCCGCGCATGTAAATAAAACCGGAACAATTGCACGCCGCACCTGTCTTGCGCTTCTCATCGCTTTGCGTCCATCGCTTCGCGCCTGCGCGTCACGCCGATCCTGCTACTAGCGACCGCTTTCACCGCACGCTATCGCCAGACCCTGCACGCTGTATCTATCTTTCTCTATCTGAATAAACGATCTCTTTCTAACTACACTGTGTCTCGTAAGCTTGAGTCTCCCCTCCTCTCGAACCCGGACACCGACGAGCCGATCCGAGCGTCGAGCGAGGTGACCGCGTTACATGGCGCCCGAACAGGGACCTGCCCAGTAGAGACTCCAGCTTGCGTGCGCAGCCCGATGAGAATCTCCTGGATATACACACTCACGAAAGTCCAGCTCGTGACTCTTCTAGTCACCCACAGACTCGACAGTACCGGGAATCTCGACGTATTGCGACATCGACTACGAAATTTCGTAACCGAGAACCCCGCGCTATTCCCCGAACACGACACCAGCGACATGCCGGACAAAGAAGAGACGACGCCGGTACGGCCCGCGCCAAACCCAGAACATACCACGCCGATCACCAACCGCACCGAAACAACTACCTCCGATCCGACCGCAATGCTCGACCGCATCCGAAAGTAGGACCTATGCTTCGAAGGGAAGGACCCCTTCGCGTTTATCGAACGAATCGAGGAGTTAAAACGATCCTACCGCTACGCGAACGAATTCCTCCTCCTCGGATTACCCGAGATGTTGCGCGGGAACTCCTTGTTGTGGTACCGCAACAACCACGAGGATTGGACCACCTGGGACGCCTTCTGCGACGCCTTCCGGCTAAAGTACCTCCCACCGGACTACCAAGACCAGCTGCGACAAGATGCCCAGGCCCGGAGGCAACGACCGGGGGAGCCTTTCGACCACTACGCCACGGACCTGCTAACGATGATGAGGCGCGCCGGGGGCTACACACCGCGAGAGAAAGCCCGACTACTGTACAATAACTTACACTCCAGCTACCAGCTGTACATTCGGTCGGCAGAAGCCACCAGCGTCGCCGAGTTAAGCGCTCGAGCAACCGAGCACGAGAGGGTCCTGCGTCGGCAAAGGGAGGAACAGCCGTCAGCCCGCAGTGTGCCAAGCTCACCGGTCGCTGCCGCCACCTACAGCCGTGAAGAGTGTTGCTGGCGCTGCAAGCAGGGAGGCCACACGCGGCTCGACTGTAGGAGACCGCCGCGCAAGTTCTGCTCGCGATGCGGCCGAGATGGGGTACTCACCCGGGATTGTCATCCGCCGTCGGGAAACGCCTTTCGGGCCGGGGAACCAGCGGCCACCGCCCGACCCGCTCCAGCCGAATAAGGTTTACCCCTAGGCCGCATATCAAGATACGAGTGCTCGACCGGCACATATGGGCACTGCTAGACTCCGGCTCCGAAGTCTCATTTGTGAGCCCGGCCACGGCAAAACGCGCCAAGTACTGCGGCCACCGCCCTAGGGGGGTAACCCAGCAGATCAACTTGGCTGACGGCACCACGGTGCCAATTACGCAGACCGTGGACCTGCCAGTCACCACGGTCGATCGCACCCTAATACACCAGTTCCAAGTAATGCCGAACCTTAGCGGACCGATGTTGATCGGCATCGACCTATGGGCCAAGCTAGGGATAGCACTACCGGCACCCCCGAGCGTAGCCACCCCCGCGGTACCCGCTGTAGGGGAAGTCTCGGCCGGTCTAACACCACGAACCGCCGATGAAGACCGACGCCTGAGGGAGTTCCTGAGTCGGGAACTGGCCACGTTCGCCACCGTACAAGGACCGACCGACCGTATTGAGCACCGGATACACCTGACAACCGACCAGCCGATCAAACAGAGATATCGACCACGTAACCCAGCCATGCAGGCCGTGATCGACCGCGAGGTACGCAAGATGGAGAAGGCGGGCGTGATCGAACCATCACAGAGCGCCTGGAGCTCCCCAGTGGTACTGGTCCGGAAAAAAGACGGCACCCATCGGTTCTGCATCGATTTCCGCAAAGTTAACGACGTAACACGGAAGGACGCCTATCCACTGCCGCACATCACGGCCACACTCGACAAGTTACGGGGCGCCCAGTACCTGAGCACCCTCGATCTCAAGAACGGGTACTGGCAAGTTCCCCTGGCACCGGAGAGCCGTCCTGTTACCGCGTTCACTGTGCCCGGGAAGGGACTCATGCAGTTCCGAACCATGCCGTTCGGACTGCACTCTGCGCCCGCCACCTTCCAGCGCCTCCTAGATTCCATCCTGGGGCAGGAGCTGGAGCCCAATGTGCTCGTCTATCTAGACGATATCGTCGTCGCCAGCTCGACATTCGAGGAACACCTCGAACACCTGGCTGAGGTCTTCCGCCGTCTACGCTCTGCCAAACTCCAGCTTAACGTAGACAAGTGCCACTTTTGTCGGGACAGCCTCCGCTACTTAGGCCACGTCGTCGATCAACACGGCATCCGCACCGACCCCGCCAAGGTGAGCGCCATCGCCGACTGGCCCGCGCCAACCAGTCTCCGGCAAGTCCGACAATTTCTGGGCTTAGCATCATGGTACCGGCGCTTCATCGCGGATTTCTCCGCCCTAGCCGCGCCATTGACACGTCTAACGCGCAAAAACGCCCGCTGGGTTTGGACCACCACCGAAGACGAGGCCTTCCATGTTATTAATATGAATATAATTATAATGGATTAATGAGATTCTTGCGATAAAAATGATATTAAACACGACATAAATCATATAATTTTTAATGAAATAAGTAATCATAATTACATAATTGATTAAAAATAATTCAATTTATGTCATGTTTGGTATCATTTTAATCGCAAGAATCTTATTAATCCATTATATTTATATTCATACTAATAAAACCCAAAATGTAAGTTTCAGTTTTTATTTTATAAAATGTTTATATTTTGTACATAAGGAAAGATCCCCGATGCTGAAGAATCGACAAAAGCGAGAGCAAGAAAGAATGAAGGAGCAAGCGAGATGACAAACATCAAAGAGTTCCGAAGTCTCGCTCGCCAGGCTCCCTTTATCTGTAATCTTTGACGTATATATGTCATCTTATTATAGAAAATAAAATCTCTGTATTTCGCATTTTATATATCTGGAAATAATTGTAATGGATTAATAACATTTTTGCGATTAAAATGACACTAAATATGACATAAATCGGATTATTTTTAATGAAATAAGTAATCATAATTTTAATTACATAATTGATTAAAAATTATCCGATTTATATCGTGTTTGGTATCATTTTAATCGGTAAAATATCATTAATTCATTGTAATTATTTTCGGATCAATAAGCGCGAAAAACAAAAATTTTACAGTAACGATATATAACGCGAGAGATTATAGATAAAGCGAGCCTCGCGAGCGAAACTTCGGAAATATTTCATGTTAGCTATCTCGCTTGCTCCTCATTCGCTCTCTCTCTCTCTCTCTCTCTCTCTCTCTTTCTCTGCTCGTTCATTATTGCATTCTTTTATTCTCATTATTATATTCTTCTATTTGCTCAACTTTTATTCTTTCTATTCTCGTCTCCCTACATGAAAATAAATAAATTTATTTATTTATTTATATTTTATAAAGCATAAATGAGATACACAACAATAAGTTATTTTCTTTTTCTATTTAACTATAATTAAATACAACACATGTACATACAAAAATACACATAATTAAATACTTTTTCTACTTATAAGATACACAATATCTCATTTATACTCTATAAAATAAAGATTAATAAATTAATAATTATTATTATGTAGGAAGACGAGAATAAAAAGAATAGAAGTCGAATAAATAAGAGAATATAATAATGGGAAAGAAAGAATACAATAAAGAACGAGCAGAGAGAGAGGGAGAGGGAGAGGGAGAGGGGGAGGGGAGGAGTGGGGAGGAGAGGGGGAGGGGGCGGGAGAGGGGAGGGGGAGGGAGAGGGGGAGGGAGGGGTGGGAGAGGGAGAGGGGAGGCAGGGAGAGGGAGGGGAGGGGAGAGGGAGGGTAGGTAAGGGGGGAGGAGAAGGGGAGGCGGAGGGGGAGGGGGAGGGGGAGGGAGGGAGGGAGGGAGGGAAGGAGAGGGAGAGAGAGAGAGAGAGAGAGAGAGAGAGAGAGGAGAGAGAGAGAGGAGAGAGGAGAGAGAGAGAGAGAGAGAGAGAGAGAGAGAGAGAGAGAGAGAGAGAGAGAGAGAGAGAGAGAGAGAGAGAGAGAGAGAGAGAGAGAGAGAGAGAGAGAGAGAGAGAGAGAGAGAGAGAGAGAGAGAGAGAGGAGAGAGAGAGAGAGAGAGAGAGAGGAGAGAGAGAGAGAGAGGAGAGAGAGAGAGAGAGGGAGAGAGAGAGGAGAGAGAGAGGAGAGGGAGAGGGAGAGGGAGAGGAGAGGGAGAGGGAGAGGGAGAGGGAGAGGGAGAGGGAGAGGGAGAGGGAGAGGGAGAGGGAGAGGGAGAGGGAGAGGGAGAGGGAGAGGGAGAGGGAGAGGGAGAGGGAGAGGGAGAGGGAGAGGGAGAGGGAGAGGGAGAGGGAGAGGGAGAGGGAGAGGGAGAGGGAGAGGGAGAGGGAGAGGGAGAGGGAGAGGGAGAGGGAGAGGGAGAGGGAGAGGGAGAGGGAGAGGGAGAGGGAGAGGGAGAGGGAGAGGGGAGAGGGAGAGGGAGAGGGAGAGGGAGAGGGAGAGGGAGAGGGAGAGGGAGAGGGAGAGGGAGAGGGAGAGGGAGAGGGAGAGGGAGAGGGAGAGGGAGAGGGAGAGGGAGAGGGAGAGGGAGAGGGAGAGGGAGAGGGAGAGGGAGAGGGAGAGGGAGAGGGAGGAGAAAGAGAGCTGTAGAGAGGGAGCGGGGGAGAGAGGGAGAGCGAGCGAGAGAAAGAGAGAGAGGAAGAGAGCGGGAGAGAGAGAGAGATCGAGAGAGGGAGAGAGAGCGGGAAAGAGAAAGAGAGCGGGAAGGAGAAAGAGAGGGAGACGGAGAGAGAGAGAGGGAGTGGGAGAGAGAGAGGGGGAGAGAGGGAGAGAGGCAGAGAGGGAGGGAGAGAGGGGAGGGAGAGAGAGGGGAGGGAGAGAGAGAGGGGAGAGAGACAGAGAGAGGGAGAGAGACAGAGAGAGAGGGAGTGGGAGGGAGGCAGGGAGGGAGGAAGAGAGGGAGAGAGAGGGAGGGAGAGAGAAAGAGAGAGAGTGATTGATTGATTGATTGTTTGATTGATTGATTGATTGATCTTTATTTAGCTCCAGTAGCTACTTTACAATGATCTCATTCTATAATCTTAGTCTACTTATTAACTAATTTTTAGCCTTACTTAACTATTGTACATTCCTTCTTCACGCTCCCTCCTCTTAATGTGTTGCACCAGCATTCTTCTAAAGCACTGAGGCCTTTGTTCCTTCTTTATCTCTATCGGCAGGCTATTATACAACTTAAATCCGTCATGTAATAACATTTTCTGTTCTTCGTTACTTTTACATCTCTCTATAAATATATTACCTCTTTGTCTTGTATTTATCACATTACTATATTGCACTAATTCTATTTGGTTGAGCAAATAATTTGGACACTTACCATATACTATCTTATATACTAACACACACACATTATACTCTATTCTCTCCTTAATCGACATGAAGTGTAATGCTTCAAGCATATCAATTATACGCACCCTTCTATTGCATCTAAGAATAATTCTCATTCCTTGGTTTTGTAGCTTCTGCAAATGTTGTAAATCAGTCTTACCTATTCCCACTAATATTGACGCGCCAGTATTCAAATAACGGAGCGACTATCGCTTTATATATGATACATCTCATGTTTGGTGTCAAATCCTCACTAATTCTTCGCAAAATCCCCAATTTTGCTCCTATTTTTTTACTCATATAATCGACGTGCGCCGAAAAGCTTAAATTTTTATCTATTATTACTCCTAGATATTTTATTTCACTTACAACTTCCAATATTTTATTTTGCAATCTTATTTTTACATTCTCCTCTACTGTTTTTTTTCCTAATTCCCCTTATTAACATGGCTTTAGTTTTCTCAACATTTAATTGTAATCTATTCGTTCGCAGCCATTTTTCTACAATGACCATTTGTTCATTTAGTTGGTCACTTATTTCCTTACACGAGTACCCTATTGTATAAATTACTGCATCATCCGCAAACAATCTAATTCCATATTTATCATTGATAATCCCTGCGATATCATTTATGTATATTAAGAACAACAATGGCCCTAATACGGATCCCTGAGGAACACCTAAATCCACATTTAAGGGAGCAGACAGTCCTCCATTGAATTTTATCCTTTGGTTTCTATTTGTTAGATAACTTTTGAACCAGCTTAACACTGCTCCTTCAATTCCGTACCATTGTAATTTTTTAATTAGTATTTCTCTGTCTACTATTTCGAATGCCCTTCTTAAATCAAAGAAAACCACTCCTACCATTTTTCCTTCTCCTATAGCTTTTTTCCATGCAGTTATTACCCATTGTAATGCGGTTTCACACGAATGCTCAGTTCTAAAACCTGATTGACATTCCCTGAATAATTCATTATCTTCCATGTATTCTACTAGTTGTCTGTGGACCATGATCTCTAATATCTTCTCATATACTGGCAACTTATTTATTGGCCTAAATTTCTCCATTTTAATTGTTCCTTTGATTTTCGGTACCGGGACCACTATCGCTTCTTTCCACTTATTAGGGAATATCCCTTCTTCTAACGATCTATTTAAAATATAACATATTTTATCACCTACTACCTGTACCACTAATTTCATTACTTCTACCGTTATCTCTTCTTCTGTACCTGCCTTATTAACTAATTTCCTTACTATATTATGTAAGCACTCTATCTCAATTTTTTTGAAAACTCCAAATACACTATTAGTACATTTTATATTCACTACACAGTCTACGTAATCTCTTCTAGTATTATTATCTTCCCTAAGTTGCCTTATACTATCAATAAAATACCAATTAAATTTACTAACCATTTCCTCGACATTATAAATTATTTTATTTCCACATTTTATTTCTTTATATTCAATATTATCCGCCCTACCTTTCAACATTTCTTTCAATAATCCCCACATTTGCTTTGGATTTTTCTTATTTCTGTCTAGTTTTTCTTCTAAATAGCCCCTCTTAGCTTTCCTACATATATCTACTGTTCTATTTCTTAATTGTCGAAACAATTCCCAATCATCCTTATTTTTACTTATTCGAGCCGCTTTGTATGCCTTGTCCCTTAGCTTTATGATCTGATAAATGCAATCTGAATACCATTGTTTTCCCTGCCACTTACTTTTTAATACTACTGTCTTCCGTAGTGCAACCACATCAAGACATTCAACTATCGCATCTACAGCTGAGTTCGCCAACTCATTAATACTATCATTATCACTAATATTAAGATATACATGAATCAACCTCCCAAATTCGTCTCCATCCATTCGCTTATAATCTCTGCAGACAATCATCTTATTTTTATTTTCTACTCTTTTTGCATTCCAGTATAACACCACTGTCGAATGGTCCGTTATCTTAGGTTCATGCCATACTTCCACATTCATTTCTATATTGATAAATACTAGATCAATTATCGTTTCAGAGGTACTTACAATCCATGTAGCCTCTTTACCCTAATAGCACATGATATCATTCGAATATTCTATACTCATACTGTGAACATACGTTACAGATATAATATATTGAGAATATTCTATAACATCACTTATAGTATATTATTTCTCGTATATTCTCAGAATATACTTTTAATATCTGTTATAGTATATTATTTTTCGTATATTCTCAGAATATACCTTTACTATCTCTTATAGTATATTATTTCTCGTATATTCTAAGAATATACTTTTGAATTACGCGAGTTTATTTATTAGCGGATATATGTGTAGCATGGCAATGCCATTTTGGATACGTAATTTCCGGTGTTGCCGGCACTTATCTCTTCTTGTACCGTCTTTGCTGGTGACGACGTGCGATTATACACATTGTGATTAATCACAGGTAATCCTTTTCTTTTTAAACTACACTAATAAACATAAAAGATTTTATAATAAAAGATACTTCCGCATGAAAGATATTTTTCATATTTTTTATTTATACTTAATGATTTTCGATAAAATACTTTGCTACTGCAAAATAACCTCAAAATCGGATATTTTAAAATTTGTTTATTTTATCATAAGTTTATATTTCATAGATAAAAAATAATTTTATTATTATCTAACACTCTCGTTATATTTCAACATTGCCACAAAAAAAACGCGATCTATTTCTATACAAAATTCTACGCATATGTATAGGAAGCACACATATACAGCTGCGATACAAAGCAAGAAATAAGTACAATACTCTTTAAAAAATTTACATTTTTATTCCTATTACATCTTATGTCTTTTTACGTTTTTCTTGCTTCTTTATGTACACTGCCCATCAATGATTTGTTCCATTGTTATAGTACACTGGAGCAACAAGGAACAGAATAGAACGAGTCATTGATGGAAATGTACCTTCCATATATATGTCTCTTATAATTTTTTATTTCATATCTCTTATAATGATCTCTTTTTGATTTTATGTTTCTTATAATTTTTAATTTTCATATTTGTACATCTTCGCGCTTTATTATAAATAATATATATATATATATATATATATATATATATATATATATATATATATATATATATATATATAATATATATATATACAGAATATTCTATATACAGATGTGAAATTATTCATGATAACTAGTCTTTTAAAATTACATTAGATCTAAATGTTTACAATCACATTTTTGAATTGATTTAAATCATAAATATGTATAGAAATATTACAATGTTTTTAAATCAGTTCAAAAATATGATGGTAAACATTTAAGTTTAATATGTTATTTTAAAAGTTAACATATCGTTTCATATATATGGTGCATTTTATATTTGTATTACATTGATATCAAAGACATATATTTATATATGTATTCTTATGTGAAATTCTCATTATATTCCAGCATTTCCACAAAAAGAAAATCGTATTTCTACTTCATAATCTGTTTTCTGGGATAAGAAAAATTGATCTTCATCTACATAGAGATACAAAGAATACGTAGATATACACAAGTTGTATAATAAAGCAAGGGAATTAATAAACCGGATTCAACAACAAATCAAGTGAGTTTTCTAATGATATTTAATATAATACATTAATAATTTTGAACTCTCTCTGCTCTTTTATTGATAAATATATCCTACATACAATTTTTGTTATTTTTCATCGAACAAAGTTATACGTATATAAATGCATGTATTACTATAT
This sequence comes from Formica selysi, assembly GCA_009859135.1. Classification (NCBI taxonomy): domain Eukaryota; kingdom Metazoa; phylum Arthropoda; class Insecta; order Hymenoptera; family Formicidae; genus Formica; species Formica selysi. Next base: position 254,318 of record CM020821.1, read on the forward strand.
TATACATAATTACCCATAATTTCTTTATTCATATGCAATAATAATTTAAAGAGCATATGTACTAATAATTTATTTATTAAATTAGATTAATAATTTTGAATTATTTATATTAGTACATATTCTGTTTAATCACTAGTGTGTATACAAGATAACTCGTATAATATAATAATAAATGCATTTAATATTATGGAAAGCTACGGAATATAGATTGATATTGTTATACACTGGTCCATTGGCTTTTAAATCTATATTAAAAAAGAATGTGTATATACACTTTCTAATACTACATGTGATTATTAGAATTCTATCTTCACCAGATTTAAACGAATATGTAACTTATGCACAAGATTTGGTACTTCTCTTTATTAAAATATTTATGAAACTTTATGGAGTTCATAATATGTCACATAATATTCACAATTTAATACATCTTATTGATGATGTCAAAAAATTTGGGCCGCTTGATAATTTCAGTGCATTCAAATTTAAAAACTATATGCAAATATTGAAGAAATACATAAGAAAAGCGGACAGACCTTTACAACAAGTTATACGAAGATATATTGAAAAAGAAATTAACTCAGATTCATCAACTATTTTATCACATTCTGTTGTGGGACATCCAAATTTAATATTATTGCATCATGATGGTCCACTTATATCCAATTGCAAGAATTCACAATATAAAATTGTAAAATACAACGGAATTATATTGAAGAGTAATACACTTGCGGATAGTTGTTGTGGCTTAAATTGTGGTGGCATTGTATCTATAAAAAATATAGCATACTGCACAAAACGAAATATTCCTGTCATTATAGGCCGCGAATTTTTGAAAAAAGAGGATTTATTTAATATGCCTTGTTCATCTTCATTTCTTGGAATTTATATTGTACACTCGTACTCAGATTTGAAATCGTGGCCATTAAATAATGTAATTAGAAAATATGTGAAGTTACCATATGGAGACGACAAATATGCAGTGTTTCCATTGATACATAGTAAAATGTAATAAAAAACGACTAAAAAATATAAACAATTTTATATTTATCTAAATAACAGAATGACTGACACGAAGTTTTATGCAATCGTTGAGTTTGAAGATGGACTTCAAATTGTTCCATACAATTGGCTGAATGAGGATTCCAAGAAAGCCGTTTGGCCTAATTTCACGAATAATAAAAGGTACGACAAGGCGGTGAAATTAATGGAGGAACCGGAACCCACATGGTTAACATTGTAACGATCCGTTACCAGCCTCGCGGGCCGACCAGCTGCCCGCAATTCTGAGGCTCGGCGCCTATGGCGCCCCTAAACTTCCACACCTGTATCTCGGCCCCACCGTGGGGCCGCCCCACCACGCGCCGACTCGCGTGAGTGGGAGGCCGGCCGCCGGTATATAAGGCGCTCCGGCGAGCTTAGCGTTACCAGTTCCCGATCCCGATTCTTGTCACATACAACTCTCCGGATCCTGAACCGACTCTCGCGTTATACCAGGCTACGGGCTTCCCGTAGTTAGGCCGGGCTTCCCGGTTGCTGGGACGGCGCACCCTGATACCTCGCGTTACACCGGGCTATGGGCTTCCCGTAGTTAGGCCGGGCTTCTCGGTTGCCGGGACGGCGCATCATGATACCCCGCGTTACACCAGGCTACGGGCTTCCCATAGTTAGGCCGGGCTTCCCGGTTGCTGGGACGGCGCATCCTGATACCCCGCGTTATACCAGGCTACGGGCTTCCCGGTTGCTGGGACGGCGCCTCCTGCTAGTTGATAAGTCCGCACCGCGTTATACCGTAAGACCGTTTTGTATATACCGCGAGCTGTTTGTACCGTAAGATCGCTTTGGTCTCCGCGTCCTAAGGGACTCTAGCACCGTTGTATATATCGCGACCTGTTTATATCATAAGACCGCTTTGGTCTCCGCGCTCTAATAGACTCTAGTATCGCCTTGTATATACCGCGACCTGTTTAGACCGTAAGACCGCACTGTATATACCGCGCATTATGATTGTAGAGCCATATTACGATTTCCGCCAGTGTCGCGCCGACTCCACCTGTACACACGACCTTCAGACTACACAAGCGTGCTAGCCCTTTTAAGGGTAGGCCGCCGAAAGTGCCGACGCACCGTCCTTTTAAGGATAAGGTAGTCAGGCCGTTGGAACTACGAATGAAGGCCACGCGACACCCGTAGCATTTAAGATCTGTTCTGTTTAGAATAACCATAGTTGCTTGCATGCGAACCTCGCGAACGCAGAACACGTCCGCATGAGCCACACTCGCTTCCCGAGCTCCCGCGCACCAGCCACGCGCGAAACTCTGTACGCGAATTTATGTACGCACCACTCTTGCATGACGCATCGTGAATAACAACCGCTCACGCGAAACTCTGTACGCACCGCTCCCGCATGTTGCATTGTACTTATAATATAGCTCAGTGTTAGATGTTGAGAATCGCTTAAATAAACATAATTGTTTAAACCGCTTATACCGAGGTAAAGTAAGTTGGAGTGTCCCCCTTCTCCCGAATCCTGGCACCGGCGAGCCTTGATCCGCGGCATACGGGAAAGGTGAACCGTTACAACACATAATATTCGAAAAGTATATGGAACATATTGTAAGTAATATTCTTTTCTTGAATATATTATTATTAGTTTTCCGTATATAATATTAATATATGTTGATGTTTTTTAATAATTATAGGAAAATGATACATTTTTATTATGATCATATTGTTTTGTTGCAGCAAATTATGGAGTGGCAAGGCAAAAATTGAAACAGGCCGAAGAAGAGTCAGATCTTACTTCTACTACTGAAAAAGAAGAATATCTGAAAAAATCCAGAAAAATCAGAGCTGCTAAAATCGTAGACACATCAACGAGCAGCAGCGATGAACTTTCAGATGAATTTTTAAGGGAATTCTCAAAAATCCCGAAGATTGATAACGTGGCTACATATAGGAATAAATCAAAAAGTCAAAAAAATACACAAAAAGGTAAGAGCAGTATAAAGCATTAATCGATTAAAAAAGACTAGAATGTTTCAATAATATATTATTGCATGAATTTTAGATATTAATTACAGAAATATCAATAGAAAATGTGCCAAAAAAATTGAGAATAAAGTGAACAATAATAGAACTATTAATAGAACATTAATAAACGATCAGTGCATTGTAGAAATAGGGGAAAAAGATGATTTTCGTAAGTATAATTTTTGGCGAAATAAATAAAGATTTGTACAAGAGATCTATAAATTTGAATATTGTAAAGTATATATTATATATGCTTCTGATATCACGCACGCACGCACGCACGCACGCACGCACGCACGCACGCCCGCCCGCACGCCCGCACGCCCGCACGCCCGCACGCCCGCACGCCCGCACGCCCGCACGCCCGCACGCCCGCACGCCCGCACGCCCGCACGCCCGCACGCCCGCACGCCCGCACGCCCGCACGCCCGCACGCCCGCACGCCCGCACGCCCGCACGCCCGCACGCCCGCACGCCCGCACGCCCGCACGCCCGCACGCCCGCACGCCCGCACGCCCGCACGCCCGCACGCCCGCACGCCCGCACGCCCGCACGCCCGCACGCCCGCACGCCCGCACGCCCGCACGCCCGCACGCCCGCACGCCCGCACGCCCGCACGCCCGCACGCCCGCACGCCCGCACGCCCGCACGCCCGCACGCCCGCACGCCCGCACGCCCGCACGCCCGCACGCCCGCACGCCCGCACGCCCGCACGCCCGCACGCCCGCACGCCCGCACGCCCGCACGCCCGCACGCCCGCACGCCCGCACGCCCGCACGCCCGCACGCCCGCACGCCCGCACGCCCGCACGCCCGCACGCCCGCACGCCCGCACGCCCGCACGCCCGCACGCCCGCCGCACGCCCGCACGCCCGCACGCCCGCACGCCCGCACGCCCGCACGCCCGCACGCCCGCACGCCCCCCCCCCCCCCCCCCCCCCCCCCCCCCCCCGCACGCCCCACGCCCGCACGCACGCACGCACGCACGCACGCACGCCGCGCGTGCTATCTCGCTTGCACGTACGCCACGCGTGCTATCTCGCTTGCACGCACGCCGCGCGTTCTATCTCGCTTGCACGTACGCCACGCGTGCTATCTCGCTTACACGCACGCCGCTCGCGCTATCACGCTTACCCCCACGGCGAACCGACTCCCACCGGCGGCCCAACAACGCGTAGTGGGGGCGCCGGCCGGGTATATAAGCCCGGCCGGCCGAGACATCGAGACCAGATCCTGTCCCGACATCCTGCTCCTGACACCGACCTGACCACTACCTCTTGGAGCTAAGGCTTTCTTAGCTCTGCCAGATTTTCTGGCTCTCTATACCTTACGGGCTGAGGTTTTCTCAGCCCTGCCGGGTTTTCCGGCTCCTCGCACCAGCCCGGGCTGAGGTTTTCTCAGCCCCGCCGGGTTTTCCGGCTATCCGTTGCAGGCGGAGCTCGACGTGACACTCGGGCCTGCCGGCCAATACCCAGCCGCCTACCCTGACCGTAGCTATAAGTGCATGCGAACCGCGCCGTAATTGTAAGCCGTTAGTAATAAGTCCGCTAGCTATAACCGCGCCGTAATCCTATAATCGGATAGTAATAAGTTCACTAGTTATAACCGCTCCGTAGAATTACGCCTGCTAGTAATAAGTCCGGGTAATTGTAAGTCCGCGCTTGCGAACCGCGCCGTAATTATAAGCCTGCTAATTATAAGTCCGTACCTGCGAGCCGCGCCGTCATTATAAACCGCTAGGAATAAGCCCGACCGGGATAACCGCGTCACGACTAACCCGCGTGTAAATAACATCCCCGTAGATCCTAAGCCAACGCGCATGTAAATAATATCCTAGTTAAGTCAAATCCGCTTCACGCTGCACGCCGCTTCGCGCCGACCGCTTCACGCTTACGCTTCCCGCTGCGCTCGCGTCTGCCACCCAGCGTACACCGCACGGCCCTGCACGCTACTCTGTACATATTTCTCTATCAATAAACTATCTTTCTACCTATACTGTGTCTACGCAAGTTTGAATCTCCCCTCCTCTCAAACCCGGACACCGACGAGCCGATCCGAGCGTCGAGCGAGGTGACCGCGTTACAGTACTAAGTATTATGGCCAATAACAATCATTCCTCGGAAGAATGGGATGGCTGTGATTGATCATTATAGTATAATTTAGTACGCATATTAAAGTATCAGTGTAAACTAAACCTTTGTAATGTTATTGGCTGATATTATATGTAATGATAAAGCCATTACATATTATATCTGATATAAAAAATTAGATCAATAACTAAATCAATGTTTAAATTGTATTGTAATAATATGGTAATTTTATTTTATTGCTTTTAGAGCCACAATGTACTGAAAATTTGCCCAACCCAGAAGAATGCTATAATGATGGGGATGATATTAATGATGATGTTAACTCAATGTTATCAATAAACAATACGCCAAACGTGAATTATGAACAAAGTTAGTATGCAAATAGTTTCTATTTTACTTATGATTATGATATATTTTCATAAGTCCTATATTTAGTTATTTATTCGGGAACATTTTTGCATTATATTTCGTTTTTATTTTTCATTTTTTTTTATATTTTCAATCTGTAGAATTTTTCAAATATTTCATTCTTTTTTCACACATACATGAATTAACTTTTTTCAATGTTTTATAATAATAATAATAATTAGATGGCGTTAGGAACTCGAAAGCTCATTGCCGCCAATACCAAACTCCACCAATGCTCCCGTCCCTGAGCAAGATCCCTCCATTCGCGACCTTCGTACCCCATTTCGTTAAGATCCATTCTAATATTATCTTCCCACCTATGTCTTGGTCTACCCAATGGTCTTTTCCCATTAGGTTTACCAATTACTATTTTATATGCGGTTCGATCCTCATCCATACGCGCCACGTGACCTGCCCATCTTAATCGACGCGATTTTATGACGTTAATAATATCCGGACTATTATATACTTGGTGTAATTCTACGTTGTGTAATTTTCTCCATTCGCCCGTTTCCTCATCGCGTTTTGCACCAATGATTTTTCGAAGTACTTTATTTTCGAATACCCTAAATTTTTTCGTCTTGTAACGTAAGTGACCACGCTTCGCTGCCATAAAGGACTACCGGTAAAATAATCGTTCTGTAAATTCTAATTTTTAAACGCCTAGATAACACCCGCGAACCGAGTAGTTTATTAACCGAATAAAAGCATGCATTCCCCAAATTAATTCTTTTCTTAAGCTCTTCTCTTATTTCATTGGTTTGGTTTATAATCGATCCTAAGTACTTAAAATTGCTGACCCGCTCAAAAATTTTATCACGGACGACCAAGTTTCCGTTATTATGAATATTCTGGATTCTATCAGTGACCATATATTTAGTTTTTTCAACGCTTATTTGCAACCCAAGTTCTTTCGTTTTATCTAATAGAGTTTTAGTGTTATTAATTAGTGTTTCTTTATTATCCCCCAGTAAAGCAATATCGTCCGCATATGTTAATAACTGTGTTATACCGTTCAACTGCAGACCATCTTCACTTTTCTGCATTTCTTTAATGGCATATTCCAATACTAAATTGAACAAAAGGGGTGACAATGCATCCCCCTGCTTTAATCCGCTATGAATATTAAAAGTTTCCGATATTTGATTACCTATTTTAACTCTACCTCTAGTATCTTTCAATGTTTTATAGAAATGGAAAATTTTCAACGATTTGTCGTTAGAAAAGTAATAAATTTGGAATTAAAAGTTAATAATATGAGCCAATAAATGAAATTAATGAACACAAATCAAAAGCTTATATTAGACAAACTTTCACTTACTTCAATTTTCGAAATGGAACAAAGAGAAATTGATATTTTTGAAGATTTACCACTCAAAGATGAGAATAGTCTTCAACTCATGAAAACAAAATTAAAAAATGACTTATCTTATCGGAATCAAATGATAAGTCGAATATCTATATTTCAATCTTAAAAATATCTCAGTATTATAAAATTTCTTTGAGAAAAGGAAGGATAATAGTTTAGGATCTGATGGACAATTTTGAAGAGAATATCAGTAGAAGCCGTTAAAAAAATTTTATGTATTGAATATTATTTCTTGATGATATTATTTCTTGATTTCTTGCATGATAAAATCATATCTATTTTCTGGATTATATAATGTATTTGATCCGTGCAACATACGTAAATTTCTCAAAGGTAGCAGATGCATATGTATATAAATTATATATTTAGATGAAACAAGATTTTTTATAGAAATTTTATAAAAAAGCATTTACAAACATATATTTTGTGGAATATTTTTATTCAGAGTTGCAGATCCTAAGTTATTTATACTCTTTTTCTCGTTTCGAGATGTTTTATGCAAAGAATAGTTAATAAAAAATAATACTATATCATTTCGCTTATACATATTTCGAAAATAACTATTCATAATGCTACTTTAAAATAATTTCAGATTAAACAATTGACACTTTTAACAATCATATTGTCACAGTTAAAATTGACATTTTAACTGTGACAATATGAAAACCTCATGTTTACGAGTAATAAAATCCATATTATCTAATAAACTTGCGGAGAAATACAGTTGGTACGGAGCAAAAAAAAAACAAAATTTTTCAAAACTGGATATATGCAAAATAATTATGAGTAAGTAAAATATTTAAAAGCAACCTATTTTTTTATTAATAAATTGTATAATTCCTTTACAAATTGAAAGACATTCGTAAATATTTGTAGCATTTATTAATTAATAAAACATATATTAATATTAATATTTTTCAAGTATCTCTTATATATATTAGAAATAAAGCATACTCATTCCTTATTTGATTAAAATTATATCGTAGACATATTTGTTCTTATATTTATTGATGAAATAAAATTAAATAATGAAAATATTTTTTTTCCAAATGTGATACGAAAATCATATATTAATGTAACGGATGAGCAGATTGCCGCGCCTATAAAAATATGGCTAGCCCATGCTAAAGAGCGCATGGAGCGTTCTCGAAATATACAAGAATGAATCTTATGGATTTCCGAGTGTGCGAAGCAGCAGCAATAGTAAAGCCTATCGCACAGTGCAAAGGAACAGGCAATATAGGAACAGGAAATAACACAGGCAACAGAAATAACCACATTTCAACTTACCAGAAACTGTATCAACGCACAATGGAATGTGGAATAGGCAATAGGAATAAAATTTCCGGCGCGTTGGATTTCCTATTGCCTATTCCATATTCCATTGTGCATTAATACACAGTTTCTGATCAGTTGAGATGTGGTTATTTCTGTTGCCTGTGTTATTCCTTGTTCCTATTGCCTGTTCCTTTGCATTGTGCGATAAGCTTAACAGGAAGCAACCGTCCATGATAGCCGTCCATTTATTGTGACAATAAATCTCTGTGTCGCGTCTATTATATTTATATAATAAGATAATAATAAGATATTAATAATAAGTTAATAAGATATTTATATAAGATAAAATAAAATAATAATAAGATATTAATTATATAATAAGCTAAGAAGATATTAATATAAATTATAAGATATTACAAAATATATATATAAGATATTATAAAATGTTAATAGAAAAGGATATTGCGGCGTTTATCAACAAAGTTCGATAATTAAAAGAAGATATTGCAACGTGGCATTGTAAATGTATAATAATTCAATACACAATGTATGACATGAAAAAAAAAATTTAATTTATATAAATATATATATTTATCAAATGTAAATAGAGTAAAAATTAATATAACATCACCTAACCTAATCCTAATCAATGCATGATATACCAATAACATACTTGGACGATGTTCTATAGATATACCAATAATATACTAGGCGACGTTCTATAGATATACCAATAATATACTGGGCAACGTTCTATAGATATACCAATAACATCTACTGGGTAACATTCTATAGATATACTAAAGATATACTAAAGATATATTAAAAGATATTCACAGAATATTCTACGAATTATAATAAGTGGAACATAGAAACATTCTCAGTATGTACTCAGTATGTCGTAGTACGTATATCGAATATTTTGAGAATGTACGCAATATACTTTTGCGATATCCTCCGAACATTCTCAGAATCTACATGTGCTGTTAGGGTAATCACTTGTTTTAAACCTACAGAATTCAATACTTTAGTTATGGGTTGAGTAAAAAGTCATTGCGTATTTTTTGTATGTTTTTCAAATTCATTTATTTATATAAAGAACAAAGATCAATCAATGATATATTTTCCGTTTTGTTCGATGACCTTTTGCCATCTTTCGGTGAGCTTCATAATTCCCCGTTCGTAGAAGGACCTGTCTTTATTGGCGAAAAACTGAACAAGGTGCTGATTTACCGCCTCATCTGAATTTAACGTTATTCCACGCAAGGAGTTTTGAAGAGAGCGAAACAAGTGGAAGTCTGACGGCGCAAGGTCAGGCGAGTATGCTGGGTGGGGCAACACATCCCATCCAAGCTCCAATAATTTTTGACGGGTCGCCAAAGATGTGTGTGGTCTCGCGTTGTCGTGATGGAACACAACTCCTTTACGATTGACGAGCTCCGGACGTTTCTGGATGACAGATTCGTTCAAACTGTCCAATTGCCGACAGTACACATCCGAATTGATTGTTCGGTTCCTTGGTAGGAGCTCAAAAAACACCCTTCCAATCCCACCACACTGAGAGCATAACCTTCCTCTGATGAAGTTCTGCTTTTGAAGTCATTTGAGGCGAATCATCACGTCGGGACCAAGACCGTTTGCGTTCCACATTGTTGTAAACAATCCACTTCTCATCACCAGTTATCATTCGTTTCAAAAAAGGATCGTTTTCTTCACGTTTCATGAGCATATCGCAGATGTTTATACGCGCCGTCAAATGAACTTCTTTGAGTTCATGAGGTATCCAAATATCGAGCTTGCTTACGTATCCCAGCTTCTTTAGGTGGACGTGAACACTTTTTTGACTGATCTTCAATGTTTCTGCAATCTCTCGTGTCGTGTAACGTGGGTTTGACTTGATCAATGCCTTTATTTTGTCGTCATCAATCTCGGTGGGCTTTCCTGACCGAGGAGCATCTTTGAGATCAAAATCATCAGCGCGGAATTTCTTGAACCAGTTTTGGCACTGACGTTCTTGTAGAGCATCGTCACCGTAAACTTTACGCAATTTTTCACAAGCTTGACGCGCGTTCTTCCCTTTACGGAAGTAAAACAGTAAAATATGGCGAAAATGCACAGTTTGGTCTTCCATCTTCAACTTGTTGTAAAATCTCCAAAACTCAACCAAATCGCTCATTTTTTTTTTAGAATGAAGCTTAAACCGTCAGCTGTTAAACGATATATGACATACATATGTGTGAATGACTCTAGTACTGCCAAAACTGAACTAATGCCATCTGCTGCAAAAATACGCAATGACTTTTTACTCAACTTAATTTGCCCTTAATATGGTTATTTATTTTCATATTTATATTAAAATCTCCCATTATAATGACGTTATCGTTTCGCATATCACTAGTACTGGCTTCCTCCAGAAAATCTACAAATTTAGCATCACTACCATTCGGCGAACGATAGACCAACATAATTAGGCCCTTGTAATTACTATCACAATTTTTACCGTCACTGTCCACCAGCTTCTTTCACACGATTCTACTGCTATAATTTCAAATTTTATTTTTCTGTCTATGTATAATAAAACTCCGCCCGTTCTACTAAGTTCTGAATTTCCTCTTACACATTCTTATCCATTAATTTGCAATTCGTGGTCTTCAATCTGCTGTGTTACATGTGTCTCAGTAAATCCTGCTATACTAGGTCTTATTTTTTTTATCAACACATTTTCTATATCATCTTTATGTTTTAGAAATCCCTGAGCATTTAAACAAATTATACTATTTTTAAATTTATTTCTATCTTTTAGTTGCTATAAACTACTATAAATTTTACTTTTCTGCTTTTCTAATTCTTTCTTATAGTATGAACAATTGCTATCGTATGCCGAATGATTCGAATTCAAATTTTTAATTTTGAAGTTTTTAATTTTATCCTCACAATTCACGCACTTTTTTACTTGGTTTCTACATTCTTTGGTCGGATGCTGGCCCGCACAATTCCCGCAAGTTTCGTTTTTCTTACAATCCTTCGCAAAATGATAGTATCCGCAGCACTTGAAGCACCTTAGTATCCCTATATAATCTTGCACTTTACACATTTTCCAACCAATTTTCACTTTTCCTATCTCGAGTAGCTTCTCTCGGGTCTCAGTATTTACTTCAGCTATGATCACCGTACCGCTAGATCTTGCCATCGACTTATGCACTATCTTCCCATTTATAGCATCTTTTCTAAATCCATTTTGCTCTTCTATTTTTCCCCAAAAGTCTCGTTCATTATCACTGTCTTCTTTATCTACATCAAGTATTTTTATCTTTAGTTTTTTCTTAAGTGGTGCTTGTATTATGTATTTTCCTCCCAAATCCTTCATGACTTCTTTCTTAAGTTTATCAGCTTGTGTATTGTTTTCACATCCCACCATCACTGCTCCTCTTGTCACTTTTCTCATTTTTGTGATTCCCACTCCCAATTTAGAAATATCTATCTTGCTTTTAATGTCCCTCTTAGTGACCTCACTGGAATTCTCCTCCTCTTCTTCCCTAGGTTTGACAATTATTACAGACTCCTGCTTTTTTACAGCTCCACTATAACTACTCCCTCTTACAGTTCCCGATTCCGAACTCAGTATTGGCACCATATTTTTTAACTTCTGCATTTCTTTCTTAATTACTTCACCTACTATCGATTCCAGTTCGGATGTCCTCCAACGCTGCATTTCTTGTTTTACTCGGTCCATTTCCTCTTCAATAGCTTCAGATATAGCTCTTCTGATTAATTCTTTACCTATTATTGCATTTTTTACTTCTTTTATTAGTTTATACAGATTATCCAGTTTACTATCTAATCCGCTTATAGTTGAACTTCCCGATGCATGACCTCCTTCAGCTTCAGATAACTTCCTTTTTTTACCACTTTCTCCCACTGCACTACTGCCTTCGGTAGCCGGCCCTCTTTTTACTATATATTGTTCCATTTTACCTTTGCAAGGCACTAATTCATTTGACGAATTGTATACTTTATGTTGCTTATGACAACTGGGGTGGAAGTATTTCTCGCACGGCACACATTTGTATGCCTCCGTCTTAATTTCTTTTCTGCAATGCCTACACTCTATCGGAATTTGCAGACTTGCTTCCATATTACTTCTGTTATCGACACCTCTTGCTGCCAATTAATTCTCACCATTGCTCACCGCCTTTATGCGGTGGCACAGTTTTCGTCACCTCGACCAAATCATAAACACTGGTTACCCAAAACGGCGCTCCAGCGCACACCCACTCTAACTCGCTCGTTCAGTCAATTTACGTCCAGAATATTCGATTCTCACTTTAGATAACACTCCCACAGGCTCATCAACCAACGCACTCCTGCAGCCCACCCCTGTTTAACTCCACAATACTTTCTACTCACTTAATTCCTTACTCTCTGCAGAGCACGACGCAACACATCCTCACTCAGAGAGAGAGAGAGAGAGAGAGAGAGAGAGAGGGAGAGGGAGAGGGAGAGGGCGAGGGAGAGGGGGAGGGGGAGGGAGAGGGAGAGGGAGAGGGAGAGGGAGAGGGAGAGGGAGAGGGAGAGGGAGAGGGAGAGGGAGAGGGAGAGGGAGAGGGGGAGGGGGAGGAGAGAGAGAGAGAGAGAGAGAGAGAGAGAGAGAGAGAGAGAGAGAGAGAGAAAGAGGTGTGAGGGAGAGGGAGGGGGAGAGGGAGGGGGAGGGGAGGGTGAGAGCGAGAGGGTGATGGAGAGGGGTTGGAGAGGGTGAGGGGTGGGAAAGGGGGAGGGAAGGGGAGGGAAGGGGAGAGGAAAGGAGAGAGGGAGAGGAAGAGGGAGGAGAGAGAGAGAGAATAAGAATGAGTAAGCGAGGGAATGGCTGTAAAACGATATATCGATTGATAATTCACATCAGTCACTAAACATTAGTGAGCATAAAGTATTGCTACGGAGAAAGATATAACTATTTCCTTTTTTTTCTTATTTTTGGCACTTGTACAGACACTTGCTCAGTTATACTCATATCTTCTTTCTCTCTTTGCCCATTCTTCTCTGTCCATCTCTTTCTTATCCGAGCATACTATATGTGTGTTATATATTATCTACATGTGTGTATATGTTTGTGTGTATGTAATAGTAACTTTAAATTTATTAAAATATCATTAATCTTTTGCTTATTTGTATATTTCACTGAAAATTGATTATGTTTATTTTGCAATAGTAGTTGTGTCATAGTAATTAGTTAGCCAGGAGCGATCAATTCGTGAGTTGGTTGTTGAAAGAAATATTTCCCACCAAATGCGTTTTGCATGTACGCTTTGGTTGAAGAATATATCCCAGATGCGATCAATTCGTGAACTGGTTGTCGAAAGAAATATTTCCCACCAAAAACGTTTTGCATGTACGTTTTGGTTGAAGAATGTATCCCAGAAGCGATCAATTCGTGAACTGGTCGTCGAAAAAAATATTTCCCACCAAAAACGTTTTGCATGTGCGCTCTGGTTATTAAAAAAATAACATTTTATTCCAGAGGCGATTTTTAATCGTGAGCTGCTTGTTTTAAGAAATATTTTACACTAGATGCGATTTGAATGTGTGCTGTGGTTATTAAAAAAATAACATTTTGTCCCAGAGGCGATTTTTATTCGTGTGCTGGTTGGTTTAAAAAATATTTTATTCTAGAAGCGGTTTGCACGTGCGCTCTGGTTATTAAAAAATATTTGGTAAATATGCATATTAGGTTACACCTCACCGATGACTTTGACCTTGACATATGTTGTCAAGGACATAACCCTGAGTAACTTTTCCTTATAACTTAACCGGCGGTCTCTTATAGTTTCTGAGATATTTAAAGTTAACATTTGGGTAATAATATAGAGACAGAGAGACAGTCCGCCCCACAATTGTTGCATGGATGAGAAAGTATATGCGTGGACGAAGTGGGTTCCGCTCCCCCCCTGCGGGGGGCTCCACTTCCGGAAGATATAACCTAACCCAAACCTATTTCTGATTTAAAACTAAAATTTGGTTTGGGTTAGGTTATATCTTCCGGAAGTGGAGCCCCCCCGTAGGGGGGCGGAACCCACTGTGTGCACGCATATACTTTACAAAGCAAAGCGAAGTTCGCCCCACAATTGTTGTGTGGATGGGAAAGTATATGCGTGGACGCAGTGGGCTCCACTATAAAAAAACTGGACACATAGGTTTGCGTTGAACCTTGCTTTGCGTGGAAAGTAAAAAAATCCAAAGAGTTTCGTCTCTGGAAATGTAAAGAAACACTTTTTCCACGTCTGATCTACGTAAATTCAATGTAAACAACTTTTATTTTTCTTTATTTTTTAATAGAAAAATCATTAAAATTTTGAAATCATAACTTTAAATATCTCAGAAACTATAAGAGATCGCCGGTTAAGTTATAAGGAAAAGTTACTCAGGATCATGTCCTTGACAACATATGTCAAGGTCAAAGTCATCGGTGAGGTGTAACCTAATATGCATATTTACCAAATATTTTACCCCAGAGGCGATTTTTATTCGTGTGCTGATTGCTTTAAAAAATATTTCATATCATATGCAGTTTGTGCATGAATATTCTGGTTATTAAAAAACAGTTATTCCAAAAGAAATTTAAAGAAACTTTCGTTTTTGAAAGACTAAGTGTGCAATATCTGGTATTCCATCATATGATTGCAACCAATCATATATAGTAATAAAAGCTTACAAATTATTGGAAGGAATTATTATTGTGATTACTGGCGATGTATTTTTTCTTTTTTTGATGGCACCAAATTTCGCGTATATAATAGTCTATCAGGCTGTGTATATACAAGTTGGTAGCTAAAGAGGAAAAATATATACATCTTCGTTATTAGGAAGCAATCCTTATAAGAAAAAATACTCCAAGGATGTAAAGAGTATGAGGAAACGGTTTTGTAATATTATAGCAAGCAATAAACTGCTGCCTCTTTTAAAATAATAAGAAATTATGAGTAAAAAGAATCTATCCTGATACTCGTAACAATATTGGGCAGAAAAAAGATGCCTCAATCTCGCTTGCAAATTATAATCGCAGATATGAAAATAATAAATAAAATATTTTGGTTACGTTCTCACGAAAATGGGCGATGGAGGAGCCCTTTCTATATTATAAATATCCAAAATATTGTAACAATCATAAAATTTTGTTGCAATGTTTTGCGGAGAATTTATGTGTTTGCATTTATCAATATTTATATTAATATTTATATAAATGTATAATAAATTTTAATATGTGCATACTTATGTCATAAGAATATATAAACATTCACATTTATAGTGAAGAAGTATATATATTACTCATTAGTCCTCAATCATATCGATTATACCGATATACTGTCGATGATAAAGATTTATCATCGTATTCAAAATTATATGTATAATATATTTACATCCATATATAATTAATTTTAGTTCAATTTTCTCGAACTGTACTGCATAAATTGTAACCCAGCAAACCAAGATATGATTGTTATACATATAACATGTATATAATAAGTGCACATGTTACATCTATGTTATATGGCAGATATATTCGATGTTTGCTGGATATATGTATCATATATATATATATATATATATATATATATATATATATATATATATATATATATATATATATGCCATATAACATAGATGTAACATATATATATATATATATATATATATATATATACAGGATGTCCTAGACCACCCGTACACCCCTTTTCTTTCAAAAACTAAGCATTTTAGAGAAAAACGTTTTGAACAAAAATTGTATGGTTTTGAGGGGAACATCACGCCGAAAATAGCGTATCGCGCGACGCGCAATATTACTCGAAGAGCCGAACTTTGTTTACGAGAACGAGGAAGACACTTCGAACAATTTTTACATTAAAATATGAGAGTGGATTAGACCTATTGGGGATACCACTTTAAAAAAAATGCACTGTGTTATCTACCGCAAGGTGGTATGGAAACGATAGCATAATACTTCCTATGCCGCGCGCGCGAGAAAGAGAAAGAGAGAGTGAGAAAAAGAGAGAGAGAGAGAGGGAGAATAGTTCAAGATGCGTGGCTTC
This sequence comes from Formica selysi, assembly GCA_009859135.1. Taxonomy (NCBI): domain Eukaryota; kingdom Metazoa; phylum Arthropoda; class Insecta; order Hymenoptera; family Formicidae; genus Formica; species Formica selysi. The sequence goes on from CM020821.1 coordinate 270,576, forward strand.
AGCATTCGCTCGTACGTAGCCGTATAGAGCGCCCCTTCCACCGCATCGCCGCGCGCCTAGCATCGCCTGAGTAGGAAGTCTCTTCTCGCCGAGCGCTTGTGCAAGGCATGGATTGGCCTATCTTTCTAAATTAATTTCTTAATAATTATTATGAAAATCGCAAAATGGTAAAGGACTTTTCTTCTCGGTTTCATCTGCTCTACCTGCACATGGCGGGTGATCCGCAAATTATGGGACACCCTGTATATTAATTGAAAAATTAATTGAACATCTCGTTATGATTTTAGGCTGGTTAATTATGAATCTAAATATCGAGCAGTGCTGGGATTTACTTGCAACTTTCGGTCGGATTTCTTGACTCACGCCTACTGCTCCACTCTTACTGCTCGGGTCTTAGCAACGCAGCGCCAGACGCTCGTAACTAAGGAGCGCGTCACTCAGGAACGTGCATATCACAAATATAATAGCGCAATACTCTAGTAGCAAAAGTTCTCATTAAAATTTGATATTTTACTTTGTATTAATAATAAATATATAATAATTATTATTCTATTATTAATACAAAATAAAATATTAAATAGAAAATTTTAGTGAGAACTTTGCTACTAGAGTATTGCGCTATTACATTGATGCGCACGTTCCTGAGACTAAGTGACGCGCTCCTTAGTTACGAGCGTCCGACGCTGTGTTGCTAAGACCCGAGCAGTAAGAGGGGAGCAGTAGGCGTAAGCCAAGAAATCCGGCCAAAAGTTGCAAGTAAATCCCAGCACTGGTATAGGGTGATGATGTGAGGGTGTAGTCGAGGGCAAATCATATGCTCAACCACGTTGGAATTCAAAGAGAAAGGGTAGAGTGTCACCGGGGCAATAAACCCACGGCAACCGGATTTCAAGGGTTGGACTACGTCCGAGTGACAACAGCAGTATAAATTCTAAGCAAAATCTAAATTTTATCTAGTATTGATATAATAATAATAGGAATGTTTTAAATGGTTATAGGAAGATAAATTTATAAATGTGGGTTATTAAAATTGACTGACTAGGAAACTGTCAGCGACATGCTAGTGCTTGACAGTGGTTTCTTTTATTATTATAAAAGATATAAAAATGTCGCAAAACAATTAAAATAGGAATACTTAAAATAGGAAACTGGAATAGGAATTAAGGTAATAACTTGGAATGAAATTAATCTGTCAATCTGGGCTGTCAATCAATTGTAGATTCTGAAGTAAAATTTCCTTTGTTTGAGAATATACGGGATTAGTAACTGCAGGTACTTACCGTATTACAGCAAGGAATCCTTCTTTAGCTCAATGTCCTTTGTACTTGTTTTAAGCCCTTCCTTCTCGTCTGTAAGAACCTCGGTCATGGATGAGATAGACTGGATTGATGTAGGCAGGTATATGCTCAAAGTCTTTTATTCCGGACTTTACACAACTTGAACTTATGAATTTAACGCGAGACTGACAGTATCAAGATGATAGAGACACGGTTACGAATTGAGATGATCTGCTGAACTGCTGCTGAGGATAAAAATCTGCAGCTTATATACTATTGAGAATCAAAGATGTTGCGGGCCGTGTGCAGATTGTTCTGGGAATTTAGTTTGCGTTCTAGAAATTCATTAAGATGAAGGTCTTCTACGAAAATCTATAATGAAACTATTTCTAAGAGTTGCCTATCGATTAGTGGTAAATCCTTATCGATTGTTTATGTCTTGGCGTCTATGTCGCGGATCATTCGGAGCCGCCGCGGATCTATGCACCTGTTTATCGCTCGCCGTATCAGGTGTCTCGAATGCATCTTCTATACACTTTTCTTTCATCTCGGATAGTTTTACAATATTAGAACTATAGTATAATATGAAAAAGCTATAGGATAATATGAAAAAGCTATAGGATAATATGAAAAAGCTATATTAATACTTATGAATATTAATTTATGGAATCACTTGTTAAATTTGTTTCAAGTCCGGTAGTTAATTTGGAAATTATCGAATTTTAATATTACATGACTGAAAGGGAGTTATTCCGGATAAATTGTTATATGTACTATGTAATTTATGATTCCATAAATATAGGCTTCTTAAATTTATATCTATATATTATTTGCAATCGCTTGGCCAATGCGATTATAAAGCATATTAATTCATAGTAATGATCCCTTTATGGAAACGTTTTGTAATAATTTGTTTTTGATTAGTTATCATGAAGTTATCAAATTATTGATCTTTATTTTTCAAATAAAATTTAGATAATATTGAAAGTTTTATAATGATTCGTAAAGAATGTAAGAAAAATGTTTTTAACAAATTATTATTGTATGAATTTTATGATTCCATAAAGAGTGGTGCGCGCGTTCTCTTATTTTATTTATTTTAACTATATTCTTCGCGTTTATGCAACAATACTTATCATATAATTAATTAAAATCTTAAAGATTTAGTTAGAATACTTAAAGATTAAGTATTAGTATCGCTGATTATGTTATAGTTCGCTCGCGAGCCTGTTCTTAAAGTAACCGCCGGTCAGTTCTAGAAGGTTACTATTGCGCAACTACATAGTTCTAAATAAAGCTTTCTGATTGGTCGGTTCAAGGAATCTTCAATTTCTTGCGCAATCGATTATTACTATTAAAAGAACTAAAATATAGTTAATTTCTAATGGCGAATTCGATTGGATGCACTAGTGCGCACTCTTTCAGTATTTAGTATTCGGTTGGCTTGCCCTGTACTGGTTCAGAATTTTATGTGTATTCAGTTGATAGTGCACTAAAAATATGTGCTAGTGAAAACGTGTTCGACTGAACTGCATTATCCCAGTGCAGTGTTATTTGTACGTTCGGTTGAAATACATTGCACTAGTGCAGAAGGCACTGAATTGCACTGAGATTTTCGACAGTGCAGTTCAGTGCAAATTTGAGTACTCCAATGAAAAAATATGGCAGCTAAAATATTATTATTAGATGAACTGTTAAATAGTTCGAGCAGTTCTAGCGATGAAGAAATGATGGCAGTATTAATGCGACATGAAACACAAATTCCGAAAGTTCGGAATATGATAAATATTATAAATGAATATTCTGATAAAGAGGTATTATCACACATAATTTCAATGTATAGTTTAAATATTTATTATATTATTTCATATTTAAAGTATCTCTCTTTGATTATTGTAGGTTTTTCTCTGCTCTCTTGTTGATTACAAGTCGCATATTGCACATGTGGGCACCACTAAAGAAGTTACTAAATGCACTATATTGGGATCAGTGCCTGTAACCGCTCCCAGGTCAGTGCAAATAACCGCACTCGGGTCAGTATTAAGCTATGCGCTCCAAACATGTGCGTCTGGTAACAAAAAGTTACTAGCCACTGAAACGGAGCGAGTGCACATCAATCGAATTCGCCATAAGTTAAATAACCATATAGAACTAGAACAATAAGCAATTAATGAAATTGATTAATAACTGAAATAAAAGCAAATGGTTAAATAATTGTTTTATATTCCATAGGTATGATACAAGAATAGAAGCGGTACTTAATTATTAGTTAAAATATGGTTTGGAAAATGATGGGACGTCACAACAGACTTTCAGAAAAAGGCATGGATCACAGAAGAGACATGGGACATCATCAATAAAAGGAAAGAATTATTGAAAAATACAGCTGGCTCTGTTGATAACAGTGAATACAACGAGCTATCAGCGGATATTCAACGCAGAGATTAAAATGCATATCTCAATTTTATATGCCAAGATATTGAAGATCACACACAAAACTTGCAAACAAAGGATCTCTTTATGAAAGTGAAAACTATCACCAAAGAGTTTAAGCCTAAAACATGGGCCATTGAGGATGAGGATGGTACTCTGCTCACGGAAATCAATAGAGTGACAGAAAGATGGCAGTTTTACTGCGAAGATCTATACAAGGCCGACGTAAAATCTGAAGACACGCATCTCCAGATTGAGGAGGAAGACTTAGAACCCGAAATACTGAAATCGGAAATAAAGGATACGATCTGTAAACTAAAATCTAATAAGTCGGTAGAGACACTATAAAAACTGAAGAACTGAAACACTTTGGAGAAAAAGACATAGAAATCTTGCTCGATCTGTGCAACCGGGTATGAAAAACAGGCAAATAGATAAGTGACTGGAAAGAATCCCTGCTCATCCCGCTACATAAAAAGGAATCAACACGAAGTTGTGGAAACTACCGAACAATAGCGCTCATTTCTCATGCAAGCAAGATCCTACTGTATGTAAGTAATACGAGACTTAAATCCTACCTCCAATGGCAGATTCCGAGCGAGCAAGCAGGATTTGTTAAAGATCGAGGCATAAGGGAACAAATTGTGAATGTGAGGCAGATGATTGAGAAGAGCCGAGAGTTCAACACCCCGATATTAATGTGCTTTATTGATTATTCTAAGGCTTTTGACTGTGTGAGATGGGATTGCCTGTGGAACATCCTTAAAGAAATATGAGTACCTAAATATCTCATAGTATTCATCTCGAACCTATACCTGGACGGCCAGACAGTTGTGAGGATGAATGACGTCACGTCTCAACCATTTAAACCCTAGAAGGGGATTCGACAGGGATGCATACTGTCCCCCATACTGTTTAACATATATGGGGGTACATCATGAGGAAGGCCCTGGAAAAATCGAAAAGTGGTATTACGATGGGCGGTAAAAAAATTAGCAACCTGCGGTACGCGGATAACACCACACTTTTTGCGTCATCGGAACCTGAACTCGCGGAACTGATTAACTGAGTAGAGAAGGAGAGTGAGCTAGTAGGACTCAGAATTAACAAGTCCAAAACAAAGGTCATGATCATAGACAGAACTGGACAACTGACTCGCACCGGGGAGTTCATTAATCTCGAGATCGTGAACGAGTTCATCTATTTCGGATCGATATTCTGCGACGAGGGAGGATGTGAAGGAGAGATACGAAGGAAAACATAGATGGCCAAAGCTGCAATGGACAGACTCACCAGAATATGGCGGGATGGAAACGTTTCAAATAGGACAAAGATGAGATTGGTGCAAGCCCTGGTCTTCTTTATTTTTCTATATGGCTCCGAATCCTGAACAATTCGCGCATCTGAGAGGAATAAAATAGACGCCCTGGAGATGTGGTGCTGGAGACGCATGCTGCGTATACCACGAACAGCTAAAAGAACCAACAAGTCCATTCTCGACTAGCTTGGTGTGAAAACGAGACTCTCTACGATTTGTTACCAACAGATCCTTGGCTACTTCGGCCACATTGCGAAGAGAGACCCACAGATAATCTTGAAAAGCTGGTGATTGTGGGCAAAGGAGAGAGACCACGTGGACGATCACCTACTCGATGGTCAAATCAAATAAAAAAAATCACGGGACTCCCAGTTACTGATGCTCTGCGACGAGCTGCATGAAGACAGAACACAATAGAAGGAATTGGTGAACACCTGTATCAAGGCACTCTCAAACGGACACGATCTTCAGCAATAAAGAAACACGACAAGAAAGAAGATACATATATATAACATAAATATATACATAAAATAATTATAATTTCAATAATAACATATACATATATCACTGTTCATAATATGTATTAAAATGAAAAAAATCATACGCAGCTAACAAAAGATATTAATAAATCCATAATATTTTCGTATTTTTGATTAAAACGGCCAATTGATGCATGTCCATGCTAGATCCACAATTATGGATCTAGCATGAACGTGCACCAATCGACCGTTTTATCATAGCACCGAAAAGTGGATCTGGCCATGTTCCGCTGGCTCTAAAATGGATCCAATTAGCGCCACTGTACTAGCTAGAGAAAGCGTTATAGGAAAAACGGCGTGACTTCTTTTTCTCTAGAAGTCTGTGATCAGGGGGTCGATCATGTAATTCCACATGAAACTTTTCACTTTTCATTTTTCACTTTTCACTTTTCACTTTTTACTCATCCAGATTTTACGTGAAACTTTCCACGTATAGCGATTATGTATGTAACTTGGATGCGCGGAAAGTGAAATCATTAAACATATAGCTTCTAGGCTTTATAGCTAAGGAGAATTGATATTATTAGTACAGCATTGCATACACGACAAACCTTTCTTCTGTCAATGCAGTACTAACAAGAATGTACCACACTTATTCTAATTCCGAAGTATATTCATTAATTCCCTAGATTTTCGCTTTTCCGCCACCAAGTTTCATGGCGAAAAAGTTCACGTGAAAAGTTTCACATTTCTGCGGCTGGGAGAATTATATGATCGAGCGAAATCATAAAGTTCACGTGAAACTTTTCACTTTTCACGTTTCCGCCCTAGGAGAAAAGTACATGATCGACTCCCAGATTATGCATTGAAGATTAGGTGCGTTCAAGAGACACAACCATTGCACAACCGTTGAGCATCGTCTTGTCAACACTCGACGTTGATTTGTTGGTTCTAGAAGTTAGAACTAATCACGTTCGATTGCTACTCAACGGTTATGCAACGGTTGTGTCTCCTGAACACACCCATTAACGGTACATTCGGAAACATCACCCATGTGCACACGAACGTCGTTCCATCTTTGTTCAACTTTTAGTAAATAACAAAGATAGAACATCGCTCGTGTGCACACGGGTGATGTTTCCAAACGCAGCCTGAACGCAGATTGAAGATTCAAAATTGAAATGTGACCAATCAGGACAAAAAAATTTTAGTCCCTTCTGTTCTGGATTAGGGCCGTGGAACATAGAAACACGTAAGCAGTAAGCGAATCGATCAATCACAGTTAAATATTCTTATTACGTTGTTAGAATACTTGATTGTGATTGATCGATTTGCTTACAGCCTTGCGATTACGACTAACAAGGCGAGGGCCAAACGTGCCCATCTCAGATTCAAGCAGCGATTTTTTTATGAATAGTCCTCAATGGAAAACAAATTGTGTTAAAGTTTTAGCGCGGGCTTTTCACGCATTCGTCCGAAAAAAATGTGAAAGATTTTCCAGCACGACTTAACCGCTTCGCGATGTACAATAATCGAAACGACCGTGTGGCTGAGCAGGTAGCATAAGCGCGGGATCGCTGGTTAGAATCCCCATGTGTAATTTTTTTTTATATTTTTGTATAATTTTTTTTGTTCCCGGTAGCATTTTAGCATTAAATAAATAAATATTGCGCGAATTTTTCATAATAACATTTAATTTTTAACATTCTGTTTCATATTTTTCAATGAAAATTCGTGCAATGACATCAAATTGTTTTTTATAGAAAACATAAGGGAATGAGCAATGTTTAATTCAAGAAATATATTAATTAGTAAAATAATAATTATATAAACAAATTCACAATAATTAAAAATATTTTTTTTCGTTTTCTCTTATTTTTTGTCTGTTTTTTATTTTTTTATTCATAATTTTTTTTTCGTTGCCAGCAGCATTTTACAATTAGCATTACCAATAAATAATATATAAAGAAAGAAAATAAATGAAACAAATTTGTATAACATAAATTTTTTATTGTCATTGTTGACAATTTTCCGGCACTGCTTATGTTAGAAACGTCCACCTTACTTCCGAAACTACTACTTTCAAAACGAACGGTCGACTGATGATTCAAACAACTGAGTCTTTTCTTTTCTTCGACCCCCCCCCCTTCCCTCACTCTTGCAAAACAAGGTGACCGGCCCCTATATTCCCTATCCGGTCGAAACTTATAGCTGCTGTTGTGTGCTCACAAGGTCAGATATGCGAAAAGCAATCTGAAACCAAGCATAATAATAAAAATATCAATATTGTTAACCTCTAACGCATGAAATTTAAACGAAATATTTCTATTTATAGGGCATTGTGAATTTGTTGTTTATATAATTATTATTTTACTAATTAACGTATTTCTTGAATTAAACATTGCTCATTCCCTTATGTTTTCTATAGAAAGCAATTTGATATCATTGCATGACTTTTTATTGAAAAATATGGAACAAAATGTTAAGAATTAAATGTTATTATGAAAAAATCGCGCAATATTTATTTATTTAATGCTAAAATGCTGCTGGAAACGAAAAATAAAATTATACAAAAATAAAAAGAAAATTACACGCGGGAATTCTAACCAGCGGTCCCACGCTTACAAGATCTGAGCGCTACCCGCTGAGCCACATGGTTGCTTCGATTATCGTACATCGCGAAGCGGTTAAGTCATGCTGGAAAATCTTTCACATTTTTTTCGGACGAATACGTGAAAAGCGCGCGTTAAAACTTTAACACAATTTGTTTCTTGAGGACTATTCATAGAAAAATCACCGTTTGAATCTGAGATGGGCACATTTGGTCCTCCCATTGTAAAACTTTTTCACGTCGAATTGCTTTGATGCCCGGTCTACAATAAGTCGTTAGTCGTTAGTTGCAAGCAAATTGACCAACCACAGTCGATTATTTCGAGAATAATCTTGGAATAATCGACTGTGGTTGGTTAATTTACTTACGACTGACGACTAACGACTCATTGTAGACCGGGCTTTACTGCTTATGTTTTTCTATGTGTCTTAGTCAAATCCAAATCTTTAATTTTCAATTTTCAATTTTCAATGCGTAATTTGATACGGGCTTAATGATTCCTATACATAGAAAGCGGCAACGCTTCTCGCACGGCAAAAAGCAATGTGATAGTCAATCAACTTACAACTATTCTATAAGAGCTATAAATTTATTGGCTACCGCGTCGCCCTTTGCCTATAGACACACTGGAAAAAAAGTCTTGTTGCATTATAAGGAATTCTGGTAGATTCAACCAATACATCTGTTCGAAAATGGACGAAACAGAATTCTTGTAGAAATTACCAGATGAGCATGATAAATTCCTTTAGTTAGGTCATCAAGAAATTCTGGTAGATAATAAAATTCATTTAGTTAGGTCATCAAAAAATTCTGATAAATATATAAATTCATTTAGTTAGATTATCAAGAAATTCTGGTAGATTTAACAAGAAGGAATTTATTTCACTACTAAATTCATTTAGTTAGGTTAACACAACTGTTTAGTTAAAAAACAAGTTTTTTATTTTATTGGTTTTTTATAAATAATAAAATAATAAATTTATATTGAAAATATACATATATTTCACACAACATTATATTGTATACAATTACATACCACATTATTAAATAATAATAATTATATTTACCAGTTTTTTCCAAAATTTTACTCTAGGTCCTGTTTTGGGTAAAAGTGATATTAAATCTTTTGCTTCTAGGCAAATGAGCGCTTCATAATCTATTTCTTGTTCTAAAAAAGAAATTCATGTAATATCGCAAATAATAATAATAATATGCAAATGTTACAAAGAAATAAGTATAGAAATCCAAATTAATTGTAGTACTAACCTTTAAAAACTTCTATATATTTGTCGAAATTCCATTCACGTAGAAGAGACGAGGTTTTTTCATCCGCCATTTATTCTCAACAAGATAAACACTACACAACACAAAACGACACAACACAAAAGATGCGCCCAACTCGCACAATACAATAAGTGACTTAATTTCACCGTTTCGCGCAGGTTTCGACCAGTTATGCCAGAAACGGGCCTCGGCAGCATGCGGTAGCATACGCGACGATGTGCGTAGCGCACATGTACACGGTCGTAGCTTGTGTGCAGCATCCCCTCCCATGCTACCTCATGCTGCCGAGGCCCGTTTCTAGTATCACTAGTGCAGAGCGCTGCGAGTAATGTGAATATAACTAGAAGTTTTGTAGATCCAACAAGAAAATTTTCAATCAGATTCTTATAGTAAAGTCTACCAAACGATGTAGTTATAAAATATCGAATCCTGTCATGATAATCAAAAATTCTGCTTTGTTTAACAAAAATGCATTCTACCAGAAGCATTTTGTTGATACAATTAGAACATTTTTCTCAGTGCATAATAAGTATAGGCTGCTTATAAGGTAGTGGGGGATGTCCTCCTCAAAGAAAAGGACAGACTGTGAATAGTATGCTAAGAGTAAAGAATAACAGAAGTGAGCATTTGGTGTTAAGCGAGCGGACGGAAGTGACTATATATAAGTGGACGCTCAAGATGGCCGCTCAGGGACAAATTGCAGCATGACAGAGATACTGGAAGTACTTCAAAGGCCTGGCAATGCACCATGATCTTATTTACAATTAACACTTATTAATAGTATTTTTTTAGCCTAATACTGGCTCTTCCTCTCACTTATTTAGAATCGGTAATCGTGCGCTAAATAAGTGCAGATTGGAACAAGTAAGGCAACAAGTGGCTGTACACGGCCCTGAAAAACGTCAAAAAAGTGGACGGTCAAGATGGTTGCGATGACGTATTACCGTTCACGATAAGTCTACCTTAGAGTCCTAAATAATCAGTGAAGCGACAATAGCGTCTCGCTTGCTAATTGGCTGACTGTCATGTTGATCCCGTAGTAAATCCTACGTGCAAACTAACCGCAACCGGCGTACCGTAAGTAAGAAAAAAGTATATTTGTAATGTTATTTTCACTGCTCCGAACATATATTTACGATTACCGATTCACTGTTCCAAACATATATTTACGATTACCGATTCACTGCTTCAAACGTATATTTACAAATGGACAGCTATGGGCCCAACATGGCGATCATGGGAAGCATGGAGGGGGTAACGATGTCGCGTCTCTGAGGCTGCGTTCCGATATTCACTGCCAGTACTGAAAATCTATAGTTTACATCACGTGCACTATATATTTTCAGTACTGGCAGTGAATATCAGAACGCAGCCTGATTATTTAGGACATTAGTCTATTCCCACTATGTCCGATATGCTCACTTCTGTTAAAGGTGCCTTTACATGGCAGCGTCAAGCGCCGAGTGTCGAGCGTTAAGCGTCTGCGCAGAATATTGTTGCCCGGAATTATATTTATTTCATTTACTTTATTATACAGGGTGAGTCTTTTTAATCTTAACAGGCAAATATCTCAAAACCTGTAAGTTTTAGAAGGAAACTTTTAGACAAAAGTTGTTTGGTTCTGAAGGGAAAAGAGATAGGAATATTAGTTAGACCTTGGGTGGCATTATTAAGGTCATATCAAGGTCACATTGAATTTTTTAAATTGAAACCTCTATTTTTTATTGCATATTCCTATAGCCCTTGTCGAGACCTTTTCAAAACTCTATAATAAAGTATGTTTTTATTAAGTACTTTTTGAGTTATTTTATATTTTAATCTGACATATTTTGATATAAAAAATAAAATATCTCGTAAAATATTTAGTTTTCGATAATCTTACCGTAATACTTTTATGTACAGAATAATGAGACAAATCAATTAGTGTAAAAAAAAATAATTGTTTTTAAGAAAAAGTATGTAATTATCTACAATGTATTTTTTAACAATTATTTGTTTTTTTACACTAATTGATTTGTCTCATTATTCTGTACATAAAAGTATTACGGTAAGATTATCGAAAACTAAATATTTTACGAGATATTTTATTTTTTATATCAAAATATGTCAGATTAAAATATAAAATAACTGAAAAAGTACTTAATGAAAACATACTTCATTATAGAGTTTTGAAAAGATCTTGACAAGGGCTATAAGAATATGCAATAAAAAATAGAGATTTTAATTTAAAAAATTCAATGTGACCTTGATATGACCTTAACAATGCCACCCAAGGTCTAACTAATATTCTTATCTTTTTCCCCCTCATAACCAAACAACTTTTGTCTAAAAAGTTTCCTTCTAAAACTTACAGGTTTTGAGATATTTGCCTGTTAAGATTAAACAGATGTGTGTGTGTTATTATTATTATTAATCAAAAATATATTATAAAACGTTACTACTCTAGCAGTGTAAATTAAAATAAAATTAAAATACAGCAAGAGATTTTGGATGATTGAAATATTCAAATAAATAAGACACAAAAAGGGATTCACAAATGACAAAATGACACAGTTTGAAAAAGTATTGTTAAAAATATATTTAAGTTAAAAGTATTATTGTTAAAAGTAGGAAATGATTTAAAGGAGCAGTATGTTATAAACATGCAGAAAAAAAAATTATTCCCTTAATCCTTGATTAGATTCTAATATTCTACTGGGGAATAGTAACGTTTTATATATATTTTGTTTAATAATAATAATATCTATTGTGTATAATATAAATAAATATCAATTTTCAGTATTAGTAATGTGTATCAGAACATAATTTTTTTCTCGACCGAATTAATATCACTCATCATGCTATTAGCCGCAAGAAGCTGGAATCTATCTCATTCAGATTCCTGCGCAATGATTTCTGTGTAGACGTTTGACGCTCGATGCTCGATGCTGCCATGTAATGGCACCTTTACTCTTAGATAGTATGCCTCTGTCATGTTGCAATCACAGACTTCTATATATTACTAGACCGCTAACTCGTACAAAATACATGGCCCCGAAAAGTATGTACACAACACATGCGCACACAACATACACACACACACACAAACACTTTTCGTCTTGTACACATCGGCCATATTCAGCCCTTTGACGCTCTCCTATACCACCTATACTGAACGGTGGCAAAATAATGACGCCGGCCAATCGTGGCGTTAGTAAGATACCTTGTCGGCTTCAACTTCAGAATTCAGAATCCGCGTTTTAATTATTTGTATTTGAGAGTAAGGGCCTCAGCCATAGATATAGAAAATATAGAGACCGAGCATAAACTCGTGGTTTAGGCGAGGGGAGTGAAGCCACCATAGACATAGTATATCTAGACCGAGTGTTGAGGAGTGGGAGCCGAGGTGCACGTAGAAAAGGACATACTCTGTTTCGTGGCCCATGCGTTCTCTCTCGCTCGCACGTAGCATGACGAAAGAGAGCGCTATGCTCTGTGCGAGCGAGAGAGAACGCAAGGGGCACGAAACAGAGTATGTCCTTTTCTACGTGCACCTCGGCTCCCACTCCTCAACACTCGGTCTAGATATACTATGTCTATGGAAGCCACTGTGGGACGGTGCAACGAGGTTAGGTAAACTGTGCCTAAAATTGATTGGCTGTTATATTGCGCAAGTTCACGTCAGTGATATTCGTGTCGTTGGCGGCTGTCAAACATATAATTATCACACATATTTTGACACTATTTGTCTATATGTTAAAGAAATTTGTCAGAAATAAAATATAATATATAAATATATAAATATATAAAATGTATAAAAATATAAAATGTATATAATATAATTATATATTTTAAAATGTATTAATATATATTTTTTTAACAGCTTTAAAATGTATATATAAAATGTACATAATAAAATATATTAAAGTTAAATATTATATTAAAGTAGTAAAATCAAAGATAAAAGGATAATAATTATATTATAATTATATTATTTTATAATAATTATATTATATTAATATAATTATAATATTTAATAAATATTAAATATCTATTAATATATTAAAATAATAATATGGATAAATGGCAACTTAGAGTCTGTTTAGAATTGGGGAATGCGATATCTAGGCGGTGCGCGTTCGATGCGTTAAGAAAGCCAATTTGATATTTGCGCATATATGAAAATAAGTAGGGATATCTCTTAAGTGGGGATTCGAGATATCTCCGGGTAGGAAGCGAATTTAGGCACTGTCGAAAGGTCGCGCGACAACGATACATTGTAATAACCGAGCTCATTATACAGTCCGCTAATAAAGTGTTAAAGATCGATCAAGAACAATTTGAACTCAATATTCAAAACCAGCAACATTTATGGTCCTTCGAGCCGGAGCCGCGTGCGCGAATCTGAGATCTGTGAAACAATTCGGATCAAGACAAGGAATCGTGCGTAAAGGCGGATCGATACATAAAAAATCGTGCAAGAAGATAAAAGCGACAAATTCGAATTAAATTCAAGAAATCGCAGAGTCGCAATATATTTCTGGACGTGCGCGTCGACAGACATTCCAGAATTTTCTATTTGAGAGAACAAAGCCAACCGTGTTTTTCGAGGCCGATTTGTCGGTCAAAGTTGTTGTCGTGACGTCGGCATTTCTCGTCGTTAATCGCACTTCTAGTGTCGCGAAGACGATCGAAGAATTCAAATTTAACGGTCTCAACGACGATCGATTGCGTCAATAAGCAACAATGAGTATTGAACAATTAAGAAGACAAAGAGGATCTATAAAGGCAAGATTCACATTGACGAGGAATTTTGTGAATCGAGTAACGGATAATTTGGAATCGACCACGAAGGAAGAAGTCGAATCACGTATTCAGCATTTAGATGAATTATACGCTAAATTTCAAACGATCGCACAACAAATATCATCGATAATTCCCGAAGAAGAATACGCGAAGGATTTATCGGAGGAAACGGAAATCGAAGATCGCTATTTCGCAATAAGGGCAGCATTATCACAATGTCTCGAGAGATTAAAACCACCTCAAGCTTCAACTAGTGGAAGCGAAGGTCAAGCAAGTGATAGCACGCTGGCGCAGGTTTTGGAGCAACAAGTACATCTTATGCGGCAGCTGTCAGAACGTTCGAACGATACTAGTAGTGATGTTCTATCACGGATACTGGAACAGCAGGGTCAGATGCTACAACGATTAGGAGGACAACCCGGCACACCACGTGAACCTCAAGTAAAACTGCCGATCATCAAACTACCAACATTCAACGGAACCATCGAGGAGTGGAAAAGGTACGCTGACACCTTTAGAACATTAATTCACGATAGCGATCTATCTAATGTGCAGAAGCACCAATATTTAGTAGGATCATTAAGCGGTTCGGCCGCAAGAATAATAGAATCAATTGAGATTTCCGATCAAAATTACATAGTTGCATGGGAATTACTAAAAAATCGTTATGAAGACGAGAAATCTATTCGAAAGCGACACGTTCAATGTTTATTTGAGATACCGCGAGTGCAGCGAGAGTCAGCTGGAGCAATTCGAGAACTCATAGATCACGTTCAAAAGCATCTTCGAGTCTTACAGTCCATGAAACTCCCTACAGAAACATGGGGAGAATTGATTATTTATTTGATCGAAAAAAATTTAGATGGGTTAACAAGAAGACGTTGGGAGGAACATGCTGAGACAGTGGAAGACTTAACAACTAATACTATAATCGAGTTTTTGCAGCGCCGATGTCAGGTTTTGGAGCGAGCGTCTCTGAGCGAAATTTCCGGAGAAGGCAAATCGAAATTTAACAATTACGAAAGGAACGATGGTAAACAGAAACAGCCATCTCAATCCAAATTTCAGGGCAAAACATCGCTGTCAACAACCGCTCAAGGACGACGATGTTATCTCTGCCAGGGACAGCATTTGATTTATTCTTGTGATCAATTTTTGAATTTGTCTGTTGAAGATAGAATCCTAGCAGTCAAACGGTTAAAGCTGTGCATTAATTGCCTGCGCAACCATCATTTTGTTGCGAATTGTAAATCTAGCTCATGTCGAAAATGCGAAGGGCATCACAACACATTATGTCATCGGACTAAGGAAGCGGCGAGTTCAAGCAAATACCCGAGAAGAAATTCAGTAAACGGTTCCACTGAATTATTACAAGGCGCAAGATCATCAACAAACTCGGAACAAAAAGCATCAGCTGTTTACAGCGAACCATCGAGCGGTCCATCAGTACATCATATACGCGGAATTGCGAAGTGTAAGCGCGTTCTAATGTCAACCGCTATTGTAGACGCCAAGGGAGGTAATAATTATGATTGTCAATTGCGAGTTTTATTGGATAGTGCGAGCGAAAGTAATTTTATAACTTCGGCAGCATGTAAAAGGCTTGGGCTGAAATTGGATAACGTTTGCGAATCGATTAATGGTTTAAGCAACATGAATTGCATTATTAAACATAGTTGTCAATTGCAAATAAATTCACGAACTTCCGAATTTGAAACAAATTTATACTGCTTGGTCGTTCCGAGAATAACGAAAGAATTGCCATCATTTTCAATTCAAGTTTCTCAATTGCCTATTCCAAGGAATCTTAAACTAGCAGATCCATTATTTTACAATCCGAGTAATATTGACGCGCTTGTAGGCGGAGAAATCTTCTTTCAATTGTTAGAAACCGAAAAAATTCAACTTGGTAATGATTTGCCAATCATGCAAAACAGCAAATTGGGTTGGGTAATTGCGGGTTCGATACCAGAACGTTTGGTCGCAAATCAATCAGCCAATTGTCTATCTTTGGGCGCTCATACGTGTTTGTCGTTACAGCGAGAATCCGTTAACGATACCTTGTTAAAATTTTGGGAGTTAGAGGAATATCCAATCAATAAAAACATTACAATGTCAAGGGAAGAACGAGAATGCGAAATTCATTTTGTAAACACGATGAGTCGGGACTCTTCAGGACGATTTGTTGTTAGATTGCCCTTTCGAGAAAGTAAGGGAGAGCTTGGTGAATCGAGAGAAGTAGCAATGAAGCGATTGAAATATTTGGAACGCAAGTTTCAAGGTGATCAAAATTTTTATAATCAATATTCCGAATTTATGAGAGAATATATTCAGCTAAATCATATGTCTAAAATAATTAAAGAAACAAGCACAATAACACCTATATATTTGCCGCATCACGGCGTATTACGCGAGTCTAGCACTACGACCAAATTGCGAGTGGTGTTTGATGGTTCCGCAAAAACCACATCAGGTATCTCATTAAATGAAACATTAATGGTCGGCACTAATCTGCAGGATAACATAATTAATATTATTTTGCGATTTAGATTACACGCGATTGCAATTACTGCCGATCTGAGAAAAATGTATCGACAAATATTAGTTCACGAGAAGGATCGAGATTATCAAAGAATTTTGTGGCGATTTTCGACGAATGAGCCTATACAAGAATTTAGACTAAACACGATTACATACGGATTGTCGTGTGCTCCTTTTTTAGCAATACGATGTGTTAGACATTTAGCAACTCATGCAAGCAATCAATTTTGTCAAGCATCTCAAGTTTTATTAAATGACTTGTACGTTGACGATATTCTTAGTGGAGTAAATTGTAAAACAGACGCGATCAATTTGATTACTCAACTAAAGGCATTATTAAACGAGGGTGGATTTGAGCCTCACAAATGGCGCTCGAATTGCAAAGAAATTCTAAGTAATTTACATTCAAATGAACAAGAAGATGAGTCGTTGAATGTCGCGATCGATGTAAATAACGCAAAGAATACAAAAACGCTGGGTCTAAATTGGCAACCCGAGCGAGACATATTTGAATTTTCAATTCAATTAAGTACAAGCTCACACAGAACGAAACGAGAGGTTTTATCTGCTATTTCGAGATTGTTTGATCCGTTAGGTCTAATCAGTCCCATTTTAATACGAGCCAAACTAATCATGCAAGGAACATGGGCAGCAAATTTGGATTGGGACGAACTATTGACTATCGAACTTCAACAGGCCTGGAGTACGTATGTGGAGGATTTGAAGGATATATACACAATTCAAATTCCTCGTAGAGTTATTTCAGGGACAAATGTAACTCGATTCTATTTACATGCATTTTGCGATGCGTCATTAAGAGCGTATGGAGCGTGTATTTATTTGCAAACGAAAGATAATGATAACAATTTCAGCTCAGCATTACTCTGCTCAAAATCGCGCGTTGCTCCTATAAAAAACAAAACGATCACGTTACCAAGACTCGAGCTTTGCGGTGCCGTTGTTTTGGTTAGGTTAGTGGAGAGGGTCCTTAAGGCGCTCAAAATCAAGTTTGACGGAGTGTATGCATGGAGTGATTCTATGATTACATTGGCATGGATAAGCGGCGATCCATCGCGCCAAAGGACATTTGTGGCGAACCGAACAGCAGAAGTTCAATCAATTCTTCCATCAAATCATTGGCGTCATGTAAAAAGCGAGGACAATCCTGCCGATTTGATTTCGCGAGGCACAAGTCTTGGGGATTTGCAACAGTGTAAACTCTGGTGGGAGGGCCCCAAGTGGTTGTCAAAAATTGGTAATCATCTGCTAAATGAAATGCAAGTAACAAATCTCTCGCAAAATGAAATTGATATCATTGAAGCCGAGCAAAAAACAGAAATGCGAATATTTGTAAATATTAACAATTCAAAACAAATTATTTTATATTTGTTAAATGACTATTCTTCTCTGTCAAGACTCGAGCGCGTTTTAACGAGAATTCTTCGATTTATATTTAATTGTAAGGTAGATCAAACACGACGCAGATATGGCAATATCTTAGCAGACGAAATTCGTAGCGCAAATCAATTATTAATTATAGAGACTCAAGCAGTTTATTTTGCGGATGAATTATCGGACCTAAAAGCGGGTAGACAAATTAAATCGTGCAGTAAATTATTACCGCTCAGTCCGTTTATAGATCAAAAAGGACTCCTCAGGGTGGGCCGCAGAATTCAAAACTCAACAGCGACGTTTGATACTAAGCATCCGATTTTATTGCCGTCCGAGAGTAGATTTACACGATTACTGTTTGAGCGAGAACATCGTCGATTATTGCACGCTGGTCCACAAGCATTATTGTATGCAATTCGCGAAAAATATTGGCCGATTAAGGGAAAGAATATCGCAAGAAAAACTGTGCATAATTGTATTACTTGTTTTCGCAATAATCCGAAACCGTTATCACAAATAATGGGGCAATTGCCGGCGGACCGAGTTACTCCGAAGAGTCCATTTTTTGTAACGGGAATAGATTTCGCCGGACCAATCACAACATTAGTCAATCGAGGTCGCGGTAGAAGGGTTAATAAATCATATATATCATTGTTCGTCTGTTTTGCAACGAAGGCAATACATCTCGAAGCAGTAAGCGATCTTACTTCTAATTCATTCATAGCGGCTCTTAGACGATTCGTGGGACGGCGAGGATGTCCGCAGCGTATTTTTTGTGACAATGCCACTAATTTTGTGGGAGCACGAAATGAGTTAGATGAAATGCGAAAATTCATTAGAGACAAATCGAGAGACATAAACGATGAATTCTGTATTCCTAACACTATCGAGTGGAAATTTATTCCGCCGTCAGCACCGCACATGGGGGGCTTATGGGAGGCAGGCGTGAAATCGTGCAAATTCCATTTGAAGCGCGTTATAGGTCAAAATTTGCTAACGTTCGAGGAATTGACCACAGTTTTAATACAAACGGAAGCGTGCTTAAATTCAAGACCAATTTGTCAATTGCCATCCACTCCTACAGATTTGCAACCATTAACGCCTAGTCATTTCCTAATCGGTGAACCGTTGACGACTCTTCCTGAATCGGATTTAATTGATGTGCCGATCAATAGACTCGACCGTTGGCAGTTAGTACAAAAACTTACGCAAGATTTCTGGCGTCGTTGGAGCAAAGAATATTTAACCTCATTACAAGGCAAAACCAAATGGAAGTCGGAAAAAACAAGTTTAGCAATTGATGACGTTGTTTTGATTCAAGATAATAATCTACCGCCCTTGAAGTGGAAATTAGGCAGGGTAATGAAACTCATACGGGTGCGGATAATAAGGTGCGTGTTGTCACATTAAGAATAGCGAACGGAATTTGTAAAAGAGCGATCACTAAATTATGTAAGTTGCCATCCACCGATTCTTCATGTATACATGCAACGAAATAATAAAAAATTAATTGACATTAATTGGTGGGCGGAATGTTTAGAATTGGGGAATGCGATATCTAGGCGGTGCGCGTTCGATGCGTTAAGAAAGCCAATTTGATATTTGCGCATATATGAAAATAAGTAGGGATATCTCTTAAGTGGGGATTCGAGATATCTCCGGGTAGGAAGCGAATTTAGGCACTGTCGAAAGGTCGCGCGACAACGATACATTGTAATAACCGAGCTCATTATACAGTCCGCTAATAAAGTGTTAAAGATCGATCAAGAACAATTTGAACTCAATATTCAAAACCAGCAACAGAGTCAGCGCGAAAATTAGTGCGCGTACATTTCTAATAATTTATTATAATAACATTCCTCAAATTACAATGAGACGGACGTTTCGACCCTTTTTTTGGTCTTCATCTGCGCGATAAATACTTTAAATAATGTTGTATCCTGTTCATCTTAGATAGATTACTAATATTACAGTGAAAACTTACGCAAATTGCAATTTACATGTTAAGCGGGAACGAAATAAACGTGTCAATTAATACGCTATGGAGCAATACCAGGGAACTAAAAGTGTGTCATCCTTGAAGCTGTTTGATTTCCCCTCCATCCTCGGTTGACTAGCCGGGAAGCCGAGAAATAAGGATTAAAGAGACATGTTCTCGATTATGTGCTTCCTGGAATCAACAGGGACGGGGTATATCTTCAGACATGGACCACAGTAATAAATATTTGACACTCAACTTCAGTCAACGTAATAAAAACATAACAAATAAAAAATAAAAAATTAAAAAATTAATAAAAAACTTAAAAGAAATAAGAAGTCAAGTACAAAAATAAAAACATATATATATAAAAATATAAAAATATAAAAAAATAGAATACAATAAAATTAATAGTAATAAGTTTAAGTTAAATTTAAAGATAGTCATTTGAATAAAATTAAAATTGTAAAAGTGACTAGAATGTTAACTATTTGTGAAATACCTGGTATGTTCCAAAGATGTTAGTACAATCAATGATTAAAAAGGACCGTCGCAAACGAGAACGCAAAACCGACTGGTGGAACGCAAACGAAGCACATAATCGAGAACATGTCTCTTTAATCCTTATTTCTCGGCTTCCCGGCTAGTCAACCGAGGATGCCCTGCCGAAAATGGTCGATTAAAACGGATTAAAAAAAATGTAATCCGCATCGATCGGGATTTCTGCACCGAAAATGCGGTATTAAAACCGATTGAAAATAGTCAAATCGAATTTAGTACGCTTCAGGCGAGTTTAATGTTGGATGATATATCTCCACCTCAATGCAAAATTATACGATTTCATAAAGTTATAATTAAACCTGTTTTAATGCAATTGAATTGGAATTTATCATAGTCAATCCATAGGTAAAAATAATCCCTTTTAATAAAAAATTTTATCATTTCGCAGATGGAAAGTAAATTGATTTTATGTAGTGTGAAGTCGGATTTGCTGTTATCATGAGTCACAATTAATTATTGAATCGGTGTTTCTGCAATTGAAACTCAGTTGTTAAAAACAAATATACGAATTCTCCGCAGAGGGTCCGCCTTATATCCCCGCTTGACCGCTTTCTACTTCCAGGTTGGCTCGCTCGACCTTCGCCGCCTAGCGGCGCCGCCCGGAACTACGCGCGGACGCGCGAGCGCGTGGGCCGCCAAGTTGCGGGTCGCACTATTGTATCGCGGATTGTGCTTAATGTGACGACCTACGGCAGCAACAATATCCATTCGATTATTCGTGTTTATTTGGATTGACAACAATATGGATTAGAATGTAATGATTTTAGATTGGAAATAATCTGCGAAAGCGATATTAAAACCGATTATAGTTCGTTCGGAATTAAAATCGATTACTTTTTAATCCGGGCGCGGATTGAACCGATTAAAACCGATTAAAACCGATTAAAACGGATTATGTTTTAATCGGTTTTAATCGACCATTTTCGGCAGGGTGGAGGGGAAATCAAACAGCTTCAAGGATGACACACTTTTAGTTCCCTGGTATTGCTCCATAGCGTATTAATTGACACGTTTATTTCGTTCCCGCTTAACATGTAAATTGCGATTTGCGTAAGTTTTCACTGTAATATTAGTAACCTATCTAAGATGAACAGGATACAACATTATTTAAAGTATTTATCGCGCCGATGAAGACCAAAAAAAGGGTCGAAACGTCCGTCTCATTGTAATTTGAGGAATGTTATTATAATAAATTATTAGAAATGTACTATTGCGCACTAATTTCCGCGCTCTCTCTAAGTTGCCATTTATCCATATTATTATTTTAATTTATTTATAAAGAGTCTGTACTTTGATTATTCTATTAATATATATTGATAATATTTATTTATTTAATAAATATTATCAATATTTATTATAAATATTGAATATTATTAAATATTAAATAATAAATATTAAATATTAAATGTTTAATAATAAACATTAAATATTATAATTATATTATCATAATATAATAATATAATTATATAATGATATAATTATCTTATATTATTATTATATAATATAATTATTATAAAATATATATAATATATTTTATTATGTACATTTTATATATACTATATTTATACATTTTAAAATATATAAATATATTATATACATTTTATATATATTTATATATTTTATATATTTATATATTTATATATTAATATATTTTATTTCTGACAAATTTCTTTAACATATAGACAAATATTGTCAAAATATGTATGACAATTATATGTTTGACAGCCGCCAACGGCACGAATATCATTGACGTGAACTTACGCAATATAACAGCCAATCAAATTTAGGCACAATTTACCTCGTCGCACCGTCCTGCAGTGGCTTCCCCCCGCAGTGATATGCTCGGTCCCTATATTTCTATGTCTATGGCCTCAGCATAATAAAGGCTAATCTACAATGTGCTTTTTGCGTCTTGTTTCGTGTCCTCCGCCTTCTGTTTTTTTGCTACTTGTATTTTTGTCACATGAAGCCGAGAAACCACGAGAAACATCGTCATCTACAATTTGTCCCTTCTGAATTTTCGAAGAGAAATGTTATTTCACATAGACCAATCACAGACCGATATTCATAGTTCTTATATTACGACCATCTTAAATAAAAGTCTCAGATGCTAATACAGCATTCTTATTGGCTAATGATGTTTAAGGCAATACTTAAGACATCTTAATATATGAGCTATGAATATCGACCATAGAACAAATCATTCGGCGTTGTATTATTGTAATAAGGTTATGTGATCGCTACAAATTGTGTTTTCTTTAAAATGGACGAAGAATTATTGAATGTTTTGATTAGCGCCCAATGTTGGAATTTCCTTCTAATGCTTTTGCTCGCAAAAAAGCAATCAAAGAAAAAAAGGATCAGGCGTTGGTGGGTGCGTCCAATTAATTATGGTCGAGAAACCCAGGGAATCTATAGGAATCTGTTTAGAGAATTGAGAACTACAGACCACGAAGAATTCTTTGATTATACACGCATGAATGTACAGCAGTTTGATTACATTTGTGATTTGGTGAGACCATATCTAACTAAGCGAAGCATCAGAACTCCATTGCCTCTACAGTTACGCGTGGCCATCACTCTTGAGTAAGTACATTTTCAACTTCTATGTATTACTAATGTTAAGTTATTTGTGTCACTGAGTGAGCTCTATGTTATTTTCTTAAAGAATGCTAGCGCGAGGCACATCAATTAGGACATCTTCATGGAGTTATAGAATTGGACGTTCCACTGCATATAAAGTGTTTAGAGAAACCTGCAGTACTTTGTGGAAAGCTCTTCAACCGATATATTTGCAGGCATTGACAAGAGAGACTATGGTGTAGATATCTGAGGATTTCTTTAACCGATGGCAGTTTCCCAATTGTATCGGAGCTATTGACGGTAAACACATATCGATACAGTGCCCCCCCAGAAACTGGTTCTCAGTTTTATAGCTCTTACAAGAAAAGATTTTCTATAATCCTCATTGCTGCATGTGATGCTAAATATCGATTCACGTGGGTGGATGTTGGCGATTATGGTGAGTACCTCTGTGACAATCACCGAGATATTATAACTTGCATTATATTGACTTACGTAAGCTTCACTTTCACTTCTCCTGCAGGATCTCAAAGTGATGGTGGTGTGTGGGCAAGCAGCGCTTTCGGCCAGGCTATCGATGCAGGTGAAATTGACTTTCCTTTTCCAAAGGAGATTCCTGGCAGTGATGTCATCCTTCCCTTCACTTTTGTCGCCGATGAAGCATTCCCACTTGGCATCCATATGATGCGTCCATATGCCAGAACTTACAGAACTTTTGGCAATGCAGAAAGAATATTCAATTATAGACTCAGTCGTGCCAGACGTACCATCGAAAATACGTTTGGAATCATGTCATCAAGGTGGCGTATCTTGAGAAGGGATCTGTGTTGCATACCAGAAACAGCGGAAGACATTGTAAAAGCAATTGTGTGTCTTCATAACTTTCTGATGGTATCTGAAGACGATTTAGCACCATTGGAAAGGACCTATTGCCCTGCATCTATGCTAGATAGAGAAAGAGTAGATGGAGATGTCATCGAAGGTGACTGGAGAAGAGAAATGTACAGGGGACCGATCACTGATGTTGGTCGACTTGGGTCCAACAATCCCACAGTGAGAGCTGATGCTCAGCGAAACATCCTCAAAGATTATTTTTGTTCAGACATTGGCCAGCTGGATTGGCAGTGGGAACAAGCGCTAAGGGCATATAATGTTAATCCCCCTTAATAATATAAGTTAATGTATAATAAGTTAAGTTTAATAACAGGAATTAAGTTTAAGTTTAATTTTAAGTTTAGTGTTAAGTTTATGTATAATGTTCAATAGTCATGAATGATCTACGTTCTACTTTTATCTATTATCATTATTTGTATTTTTTCAATGTGATATTCGAACGCTTAACTGAATTCGATGAAACAGTAAGTGTATACATAAAGCTTGTTAAAGTTGGGGAAATAAATATAATGTATATTAAATAATCACTTTCATTTATTGTTCTGGAAATAGTCTTAACGTAAAAAACAAAAATACTGACATCAAATACTAAACATTTGTACCTTGACCACGAACACATTGCACTTCTTAATAATTAAATATAAGAGTAGGAACACTTGTCCAAGAACAAAAATTATCGTACAAAAAAAATTAAATATTAGTTATTAATGACTTAAAAAATCACATTATGTCTTATATCAGGCACATAAATGTATAAAAAATAAAATGTTATTAACAACTCAAAAAATCATATATTATATCTCGCGAAAAAATATGTTATAGTGACTAAAAAAATCATATGTTTTTCTAATCATTATATGTTTTGTATATATATATAATTTTTTTATATACTTAAATTATATATATACTTCATAAAATCTTTAATCTACATAACAAAACATAATTACACAAGTATTCCAGCTGTAAAAGAATTACAGATTTTGAACCGTTTCCACTGTTGTCAGGTTCTGATATTTATCCAAAACAGATAAACATTTAATATAACATTGGATTTTGTACTTGGAGCTTACTCTTCTCAATGCATAAATTAACGCCTTTGCCATTGCTGCCTCTTCTCCATTATCGTCACTGACAGGCTGTCAGCGCTTTTCTGTTAAATTATGCATAAGCATGTTTATAGTCTCAGTCGTATTGCCTATCAT
Organism: Formica selysi; assembly: GCA_009859135.1. NCBI lineage: Eukaryota > Metazoa > Arthropoda > Insecta > Hymenoptera > Formicidae > Formica > Formica selysi. The sequence goes on from CM020821.1 coordinate 295,914, forward strand.
TTTAGACAGCTGTTCCTGTTCTTTATGAGACTCCTTTAGTCTCCGAGTTGCAGATTGGTCAGGTGGTGGGGAAAGTAAATCTCTCCGTGCAATAGCTAATGACTTTGACTGACTAATTGAAGATACTGAAGTTGCTAAAGATTCTGAAGACGTTGATCTCTCTGGTGGTGGAGTTGAACCATCACTAAAAAGATTTGGAGTCCACACATTGCTAAACGATGATCCAGATGCTGACTGCGATGCTAACTGTAGTGCAGATTGTGGTGTTGACGGGGATGATTGAGTGATTATTGTACTCCCTCGCACAAAGTTGCTAGATGTACTGCGATGGGCCACATGTGGTGCCAAAAAGAGAAGGGAGTGATACAAGTACCATGTTTTCCGTGGGCTCTTAGAAGTGTCATTCCCTGTACCCGATGGCTCGTACATCTTCTCAAGGCGGTGTTCTCGAGTGAATTGACCGCGAAGAATTTTCCACTGTTTCTGTACCATGTCCACTGCAAAATAAAATGAACTATAATCTCTCCAAACTAATCTAACCTAAACTTATCCCTTGAATTATGCGACCATCCAGTATCCATAAAATATGTACAAACTATACAAATGAGTCCATGTTTTTATCTCAAAATTAAAAAATTTTTTGTTTATTTACCTGACATATTGCAGGCACTTGCGATGGAGCTCCATGTATCAGCGACGAAGTTCTTGTCTTTATATTCTTTGCACTTTTTATCATAAAGACAAGGATTTCTTTGGACGAAATTGGCGATCAGTTCGCCAAAAGCTTCATCTACCTGATTTTCTTCATTTTCTTTGTCCGACATGTTATTTTTTGGTTATCTCGCATTTCGCGTTCACTCCGCTGTGTCCGCGATATCATCGTATTTAACGCGACGTTTCTTCGTTTTCTGTCGCCCGAGATAAAAGTTGACGAACTCCAGAAGAAACAAGAAATACGTGACAAAAAACACAATTGTCGGTAAAACAGTGCGCAAAGAGGCAAAAAGGCAAGAGGCAAAAAGCAAGAAACAGGAAACAAAGAGCACATTGTAGATTAGCCTTAAAAGGAATAAGGAACAGGGAATAGAGAACAGAAAACAACCGCATTGGAGGGAATGTGCACACAAGTGTTGTGCGCGCATTCCCTCCAATGCGGTTGTTCTCTGTTCTCTATTCCCTGTTTTTTATTCTTTTTATTGTGCTGAGGCCCTGAAATATTTTATTATATTTTATTATATTTATTAGGGTAAGTTGAAGTAAGCCGGCCAAGGTATCCTACTAGTGCCATGTAGTGCGCGGCGTCATTACGTAGTCAGCTATAAGCTTTATGTGCCCTGTCCTTATATATAAGTCCGCTCTGCGGAAAATAATCGATTAAAACCGATTAAAACATAATCCGTTTTAACCGGTTTTAATCGATTCTAATCGGTTCAATCCGTGCCCGGATTAAAAAGTGATCAATTTTAATTCCGAACGAATTATAATCGGTTTTAATATTGCTTTCGCGGATTATTTCTAATCCGAAATCATTACATTCTAATCCATATTGTTGTCAATCCAAATAAACACGAATAATCGAATGGATATTGTGGCTGCCGTAGGTCGTCACATTAAGCCCGATCCGCGATACAGTAGCGCGACTCGCAACATGGCGGCCCACGCGCTCGCGCGTCCGCGTGTAGTTCCGGGCGGCGCCGCAAATAGGCGGCGAAAATCGAGCGAGCCAACCTGGAAGTAGAAAGCGGTCAAGCGGGGATATAAGGCGGACCCTCTGTGGAGAATTCGTATATTTGTTTTTAACAACTGAGTTTCAATTGCAGAAACACCTATTCAATAATTAATTGTGACTCATGATAACAGCAAATCCGACTCACACTACATAAAATCGATTTACTTTTCATCTGCGAAATGATGGAATTTTTTATTAAAAGAAATTATTTTTGCCAATGGATTGGACTATGTAAATTCCAATTTAATTGCATTAAAATAGGTTTAATTATAACTTATGAAATTGTATAATTTCGGATTGAGATGGATGTATATCACCCAATATTAACCCGTCTGAAGCGTACTAAATTCGATTTGACTATTTTCAATCGGTTTTAATACCGTATTTTCGGTACAGAAATCCCGATCGATTTGAGTAGTATAGCTAGGCCGGTTCTAACCCCGGTCCTCTGAGGGGGGGGGGGGGAACCAGCGCGGGGGGTTAACGTCACACGGAGGAGGGGGTGACGCCACGCGGGGGGGGCGTCACGCGGGAATCGCGTCCTAACCAATAGGTGAGGGGTTCAACCTAACCTAACCTAACCTAACCAATAGGCAAGGGGTTCGACCGCGTCCTAACCGGTAGGCGAGGGGTCCGCGGAGAGGAAGAGGGGGACCGCGGCGAAACCGGTTGGCGAGGGGCCCGCGTAGAGGGGGGAGGGGGAATCGCGTCCTAACCGGTGGGCGAGGGCCCCGCGGCGTGGGGGAGGGGGACCGCGTCCTAACCGATAGGCGAGGGGTCCGCGGGGAAGAGGGGGAACCGCGGCGAAACCGATAGGCGTGGGTCCGCGGGGAAGAGGGAACGCGAAGATACGATGCCGCGAGTAGGTGTGAGAGAGATAGGGCGAGGCGTCCGCAATGTGTAAGAGAAGGATAGCGCTAATGATATTTTATGGGCGTGGGAGAAGGATAGCGCGAAGCGTCCATATGAGCGTAAGACAAGGATAGCGTTTGCATGCACGTTGGAGAGAGATGGCGCGAGGCGTTCGCAATGTGTGGAAGAGGGATAGCGTCCGCATGCACGTTGGAGAGAGATGGCGCGAGGCATGCACTTGGGAGAGAGAGAGATAGCGCGAAGCATGCACGTGGATGATGCGTTTGTAAGGCGGTGCGAGAAGGATAGCGCGAGGCATGCACGCGTGTAGGAGAAGGATAGCGCGAGCAAGGAAGGGAAGCGAAAGAAATACATAACCATTTTTTCATTTTAACACATTTATTTATTAAATATAATATATAAAAAGGCAATTAGAGCCACGCGCGGTAAATAGTGCGCACAATGTTAATAATTAATATAAATAAATATAGATTAATATAAATTCACATGACGTACGTTTCGACCCTTTATTTGGGTCATCTTCAGCGCAAAGAAATTAATTAAATTAAACTGACGCAACTTAACGCAACATGATTTTTAATAATAAACGGACTTAAAATGAAAGTAAGAGCTCAAAATCTCCCGTCATCTTCGCATTCCACAATGATGAATCCTTCGTGTAGTAGTGAAGGTGGCTCACTACTACACGAAGGATTCATCATTGTGGAATGCGAAGATGACGGGAGATTTTGAGCTCTTACTTTCATTTTAAGTCCGTTTATTATTAAAAATCATGTTGCGTTAAGTTGCGTCAGTTTAATTTAATTAATTTCTTTGCGCTGAAGATGACCCAAATAAAGGGTCGAAACGTACGTCATGTGAATTTATATCAATCTATATTTATTTATATTAATTATTAACATTGTGCGCACTATTTACCGCGCGTGGCTCTAATTGCCTTTTTATATATTATATTTAATTTTATTATCGAGAGCCTCTACTTATATTTATTACATTTATTTATGTTAAAATACATCACCTCGTTTCAAGGTTTCAGACAAATGTTCATCCACAGCATACGCTAATAGTTCGCAATCTATGACAGATGTTTTATCATAGACGTCGCGCAAGATTTTAATAGCATCATCTTTTTCGGCACCAAACATATTACCTTGCAAATTAACGACAAGTTGATCGAAACTCTCATTTACGGCTTTTATATTCTCACACAGTTTCAAATATTCATGATTAACGCAATGTTCGAGTTCGAATAAAAAAAATATAGTTGACGGTTTCATGTACAAGCGAGAATCGCGTAACGTAAGTTTGTAACAAGCCGCTTTCGCGAGGCGGGCGACGGATAACTCGGTCGGGATCCTAGGCAGTGATGCAAACTCTGCGGTTTCTGCCCGCTACCAGCGCATGTGGAGGGGGTAGCGCACACAAGGAACGAGTCCTGTACGTGTGCGCTCGGCGCTCGGGCAGAATCGGGTAGTAGAAGAGAGCAGATATACAATGCGCTGTCTCCTTTTTTCTCGAGCGCGAGCTATAGCTATAGTTGCGATATCGAGAATACACGTAGCGGCTTGCGTATTATACGCGTACTCGTTTATTCAACCCTCGTATAAAAATGTATAAAAATTAGAAATAAAATAAATCTAACAATTATTTTTAATCTTATAATTATTTTACACATCAAAAATGTTAATTAAATAAAAAGAGCGTAAATGATAGGAATCCCACTCTTGGCCAACATGTACGTCTTTTCTTTACGAAATCAATTGTTATTAATTTAAAAAGATGATTTGATGTTAAAAAATTAAATAAAAAATTAAATTATATGTCAATCATGTTCTAAATAATTTATTCTATTATTTATTTTTTTATAAATAGTCAACGTACATGTTGTTGCTCAACGGAAACCGCGGGAAGGTGGTGGTCTCTTCCGTCAGGAGGAAATGTAAAAAAATATTTTTTTACATTTCCAAAGAATGCAGATAGAATATAGGATAGAAGAAAGGATAGACATAGAGTAAACATAAAAAAAAGAATAGATATAAAAGAATAGATACAAAAGAATAGATATAAAAAATATAAAAGAATATTAGAGGTCAAAAATGGAAAAAAGTATGCTTTATTTAATATAATATTGAAAATATAAAAATATTAAAAATATTTTCAACAATACAGCTAAATTATTACAGCTGTGCATAGCTGTAATAATATCATTAATAACTGGCAACTACAGTTATTAATTGAAATTAACAGAATAAATAAACAAGTTAATATATATTATATATTATATAAATATAAATAATATAATAAAAACAACCACAAAATAGAATTTAATTTATATAACAAGACAATATAACATAAATGATTCTGGATATGATAAAAATATATCATTTTAACATATTTTTTAGAATTCCGATTAATAATCAAAATATATTATGATTTTTTGATTTTTTCAAGAGATGTTCTACATTTTAAACTGTAACTGTAGATATATATGTATAAATTTTTCTACATTTTGTTACTATACAGTAAAACAATTTTAAAATTAACTTTATATTTTATTATTTTATTGCTTTATTATTTCTTCTTATTTTGATAATGGGAATACCGCCGGATCTAATTTTACTTAATGAATTATTGACCTAGAGGAAAATTACTTTATCAAATATATAAAAATGTGTGTGTGTGTGTGTATGTGTAATCTGCAAATGTATATTTTATTTTTTTATATTGTTTTTATTTTATTTTATTTTTATATTATTTTTATTTTATTTTTTATATTGTTTTTATTTTACTTTATTTTTATATTATTTTTATTTTACTTTATTTTTATATTATTTCTGTTATTTATTTTTTTATATTATTTATATTATAGATATTTTTATTTCATTGATATTTAATCCATTTAAATTAATTGAATGCATTCTGTGCAAATTTCAATAATTAAGCTTTGTTATTTTTACTTTCCCAAAAAGAGAGTAAACAATGAAGACTCAAAAAAATACAAGTTTCTTAATTATACGAAAGAGCATAGATGAACACTGTACAGATAAAAAGAATGCACATAAAATGCAAATCTCCTCTTTTTCTTCTTGCTTATATTTTTTTTCATTATTTCTTTCGATGTTGTATATTAAAAATAAATAAAAATAGTTGCACAAATATAAACTAAATTTTGTAAAATTTAAGATTTTTTATCAATAAAAGTTACATTAATAAAAAATTACATTAAGAAAAAATATATTCTACAAGGATGTAAATCTTGTAATAATTATTTTATACACTATACCAATATTATTTTAAACATATAAGGCACCCTCGTCGATTGCTTTGCCGTCTTATCAATCGACACAGCCCTGTATAGTCGATTTTCATCTGTTTCCGAATACGCGAAACTTGATACGCCGCTTTATTACAGAGCGTCTTGTTATCTTGTACGAACACGACGTTTACGAGCTCTTCAGATTGCTTTCTACGGTATTTTCACTTATTTTCAAATTTCTATTTCTTATTCTTTTAATTTTTAATTCTTTCTTCTTTTCTATTTTCTTTATATTTCAGCATATTTCTATCTTTTGCTTTTCTTTGTCTTTCTTCGCTTTATTTCGCAATTCTTTCGCTAATTCCTCTTTCTATTCTTGTTATTTTCATATTTTATATTTTTTTCTACTTTTTTTCTTACTTTTTCTTACTTTTTAATAATGGAAACGTGCGATGAATTAAAGACAAAGCGAAAACAAAAGTTTTCTCAAGCTTGGCTTAGCGATGATCGTTATAAGCTTTGGATACGCCAAGTGCCGAGTGATAATACCCTTTTTCATTGCAATGTATGCAATAAAAATTTTTCTTGTTCATCGCATGTTTCCAGGCATGTGGATTCTGCGTGTCATAAAAATAATATGAAAGAAAACATTTCATTTGATGCTAAAAAAGCACAAAGAACATTTAGACCACAATGGCTAGATGTAGAAGAATTGAAATTATGGTTACGTGAAGTACCAAATGATGCCAGCGCGTTTTTTTGTTCGATTTGTAATAGATCAATAAAAATTTCTGGCGGTCTAACACAATTAAACCGACACGCAGAATCCAAAATGCATAAACAAGAATATGAAAAAAGTGATATAGCGAGCACGTGGAACAAAGATTTAAATACGCAATCTGTTGAATCTCTTTTGACGTTTGATGAGCGAAGAAAATCAGCGGAAATACGGTACGCCGCATTAATTGCTGAAAAAAATATTCCTCATCAAACGGCAAAAGAAATTCTTAATCTTTTTCAAGACATAGGAAAAGATCCTAATGTCTTGAAAAGCATGAACATGAGTCGAACGAAATGCAACTATATTATTTCAAATGTTTTGTGTCCGGTTGAGACAGAACGTGTCGTTAATAACATCCAAAATACTAGATTTTCTATTTTTATTGACGAAACATCTGATTTAACCAACGAAAAATGGATGACGTTTCTTGTTCGATATGTAGATTCCGAAACTTTAGATATTCGATCGCAATTAGTAAAATTGATTAATATCGATGCAAAAGATTGCAGTGCAGAAAAATTATTTAATGCATTTGAATCGGAAATGTGTAAACTTCAGATTCCATTTTTAAATATTATTGCTCTGTCATGCGACAATGCGTCCGTCATGACGGGAAAACATTTATCTTTTAAAAAGAAACTGGAATCAAAATGTAAAAACTTATTAACATTTTCATGTCCTTGCCATTCCGCCGCATTAGCTGCGCACGCTGCATGCGCTAAAATGCCTGAATTTTGCGAAGAATTTCTTAGAAAAGTTGCAAGTTACATTAACGGTAGTCCAAAGCGTTTAGCCATTTTCAATGAATTTTGTGAATGCTTTCAAGACACAAATCACAAAATTTTGAAGTTATGCGATACTCGGTGGCTTTCACATTATTTATGTATTGATAGACTTCTTGAGTCATGGGATACAATAAAACATTTTCTGAATGAAATGGTCGTCAGTGAAAAAACAAAGTCTGGAGAATATTTGTTGTCTTTGATGGAAAATGTAGATACAAAAGCATATTTTTTATTTCTAAAATATGTTTTAAATTTTTTTAATTCATTTAATGCTTTTTTTCAAGCTCACGACACTAGAATTCACTTATTACAATCTAAATCAGTTAATTTCCTTATACAAATCTCTCAAAACTTTTTGAAATCAGAAGTATTAAAACATTTGCTTTTAAATATTTCGTTTCATGAAAAGGAGAATCACAAATCACTTAATAGTATAACTTTGGGATCAGAATGTGAAGAATATCTTTGTAAGTTAGTGAAGGAAGGACATGCAGATGTTATAACAATTATCCGAGAAAATTGTTTGCAGTTTTACATTACTGCTGCCGAGGAAATTAGAAAGAGGTTACCTGTCCATAACTTATTTTTATATAAATTAAAAGTATTTCAATCGCACATAGCTTTGTTTGATAGTAACAGAGAAACATCCTTCAATGATGTTTCTTTTATCGCAAAAACTCTTAATGGTTTCGATGAAGACGGTTTAAAGATAGAATGGCTTACATTATATTCTGATATTACCATTGAAGAGAAACAAAATCTAGCAAAATTCGATTTTGATAATATGTGGAAAGAAATTTTCAAACGTCCATCCATTAATAATTCAAAATATGCTAATTTAAGATCACTTTTGAATGCAATCAGATCACTTCCACATTCCAACGCGGATCCTGAGAGAACATTTTCTGTCTTATCCGATCTAAAAACAAAAAAAAGAAATAGGCTTTCGTCGACATCTATTAATGCAAGTTGTGTATTTAAATCAGCGTTGAAGGCGAGGAGGGAAACAGCCTTAAACATGACAATAGATGATGAACATCTGCAGCGTATGTCAAAAGAAAATTTATATAAAACTCCGGCCAAAAAAGCAAAAAAAAATTTGACATTATACGCTGCAGATGTTGCAGATATTGCAGGCCCCTCCTCGTCTAATGATACGCAATAATAATGTCTAATAGATAAGATAAATTATCTTTTGTACATTATTATACTTATCATAATATGAATAATAATGTTAAAAGAATAATACATTTATTTTTATTCTCTCTCTCTCTCTCTCTCTCTCTCTCTCTCTCTCTCTCTCTCTCTCTCTCTCTCTTTTAACATTATTATTCATATATTATTTAGTATACATAATATATTCAAAGTTCAAAAAATAAACACACGCACAGTCAGAGAGGGTTTGGAGTCGTTAAATACTGTGGGAGTGACGAACCACGGGGTCCTGATCTCTGCTGTGATACACATACACATACACACACATACACACACAGACAGAGAGGGTTTGGAGTCGTTAAATACTGTGGGAGTGACGAACCACGGGGTCCTGATCTCTGCTGTGAACACACATACAGCACACACACACACCTACAGGTAAAGAGGGTTTGGAGTCATTAAATACTGTGGCAGTGACGAACCATAGGATCCTGATCTTTACCTGTGACATTTTATGAACTTTGTATAGTATTATTATACAAATATTTAATATTCCATTTGTTCGCTATCTTTCTCTCTAAATTTCTTGGATCAAAATTGCAAAAAACATGATGTCCGAGTCATTCAAAATAAAGTGACCTTTTACTCCTATAGAGTGAAATTTGTATATTATTAAAAGTTTATTTATTTTAAGAACGAATCTGTAAGTGATACAATAAATTTAGGATTCATTTGAGAAAATATGGAAAAAGTCTATTTTTCGATCGACTGAGAAATATTGATTTATAGATCGAAAGTTTCCTCTATGGGAATGAATAATTTTTTCTTGTAAAAAATGAAATGTCACTTTTTCTTTCGGAATGACAGTGTTATTATTTAAAGTGCAGTCTCACTAATTTGGAGTGAAATTTTACTCCAAGAAATTTAGAGAGTTTATGCTTTACTTAATATAATATTTAAAATATTTAAAAGTATTACAAAATATAAAAAATATTTAGAATAAATAAATTCATAAATATAAATAATAAATAAAAAGAAAAATTATAATATTAAAACAAAATGGAGATAAAATATATTTCCTATTTTTCAATTTTGCCAAGACATGTTTTGTTTGAAACTGTAATTTTGTGAACAAAATATATACAATATGAGAAAATTATGTTTATTGCAATTATAAAGAAATATGAAATCCTTTTAATATAATTTTTTTCTACATTTTTCAAAAAATAATTTTACTGAATACAATTTTAAAGTTAACTTAATATTATAAAAACAACAAATATCATCGGCTTTATGTCATATATAGATATATAAATATAAAATATAAAATAGGTTGATCCGATTTTATTTCGCATATATTTTGATGTATATATCCGTCATGCGCATATTTAAAATTATATATTTTATTGGCTTGCATTTCATAAAAATGACTTCTCTAAACTGATAACGTTGACCAGCAATACACTCTATTCAATCTGTAAGAAATACTCCATCAACATATTAATGAAAAAAGAAGAAGAAATGAAGAAAACAAGATAGTCATTTTTGGTGTTATTATCATGTTTTACGAAGATGAAGAATAACAAGATTTGTGAAAATTGTAACCCTTCATTCATGGGAGTTTTTTTAGTTTTGACTCTGGACTCATACAGAATCATTAACCCAGCCTGTAAGGGCAACAGAGTCATCTTCTCTGAGTCCACTCGGGTAATTCTCGGTAGGCACGTCTACGACGTGGGGCTCAACACTTAATAAAGTGACAAAGTTCTACCGAGGTCCCAGTACTGTGGGGAATAACACAGTCCCCTTACCCAGGGTTACGGGTGAAGTCCACAACAACGATGAAGACAAATATATTTTAAAGAAATTGATTTTCAAAATGATGGATTCGACGAATAAGACATCCCGCTCCTAGGATTGAAGAGACTGAAAGACGAGTCTTACAAGTCTATTAAGGCAAAGAGAAAAAGTTTTGAAATAAAACGTCAATTTAAAATTAAAATAAAATATCAAAAAGCAAGTTAATTTATTTCAAGATGACGATGTCATTTACCTGCAACTATGAAGTACAAATACATATATATATATATATATATATATATATATATACATTTTTATATATGCGACATTATATGAAATCGGATCAAATAATTTTCCTCTAGGTCAATAATTCATTAAGTAAAATTAGATCCGGCGGTATTCCCATTATCAAAATAAGAAGAAATAATAAAGCAATAAAATAATAAAATATAAAGTTAATTTTAAAATTGTTTTACTGTATAGTAACAAAATGTAGAAAAATTTATACATATATATCTACAGTTACAGTTTAAAATGTAGAACATCTCTTGAAAAAATCAAAAAATCATAATATATTTTGATTATTAATCGGAATTCTAAAAAATATGTTAAAATGATATATTTTTATCATATCCAGAATCATTTATGTTATATTGTCTTGTTATATAAATTAAATTCTATTTTGTGGTTGTTTTTATTATATTATTTATATTTATATAATATATAATATATATTAACTTGTTTATTTATTCTGTTAATTTCAATTAATAACTGTAGTTGCCAGTTATTAATGATATTATTACAGCTATGCACAGCTGTAATAATTTAGCTGTATTGTTGAAAATATTTTTAATATTTTTATATTTTCAATATTATATTAAATAAAGCATACTTTTTTCCATTTTTGACCTCTAATATTCTTTTATATTTTTTATATCTATTCTTTTGTATCTATTCTTTTATATCTATTCTTTTTTTTATGTTTACTCTATGTCTATCCTTTCTTCTATCCTATATTCTATCTGCATTCTTTGGAAATGTAAAAAAATATTTTTTTACATTTCCTCCTGACGGAAGAGACCACCACCTTCCCGCGGTTTCCGTTGAGCAACAACATGTACGTTGACTATTTATAAAAAAATAAATAATAGAATAAATTATTTAGAACATGATTGACATATAATTTAATTTTTTATTTAATTTTTTAACATCAAATCATCTTTTTAAATTAATAACAATTGATTTCGTAAAGAAAAGACGTACATGTTGGCCAAGAGTGGGATTCCTATCATTTACGCTCTTTTTATTTAATTAACATTTTTGATGTGTAAAATAATTATAAGATTAAAAATAATTGTTAGATTTATTTTATTTCTAATTTTTATACATTTTTATACGAGGGTTGAATAAACGAGTACGCGTATAATACGCAAGCCGCTACGTGTATTCTCGATATCGCAGCTATAGCTATAGCTAGCGCTCGAGAAAAAAGGAGACAGCGCATTGTATATCTGCTCTCTTCTACTACCCGATTCTGCCCGAGCGCCGAGCGCACACGTACAGGACTCGTTCCTTGTGTGCGCTACCCCCTCCACATGCGCTGGTAGCGGGCAGAAACCGCAGAGTTTGCATCACTGATCCTAGGTTCGGGAAAGCGGTATCGAGACACGAATGCGTTGTGGTGTTTGGTAAAATGTAATTTATTTCGTGTAAATGTATGGTGGTACAACGTGAGTGTATGTGTAGGTGTGAGTGTAGGGGTAACGAGACGAGTGGCGAGTGTGAGTATTTACAATGTATGCGTGCGGTTACGCAATATGTGTGTGTGTGCGTACGTATAAAGTATCTATGCGAGTATGTACAATGTGTGTGTGTGATTACGAACTGTCGGTGTGTGAGTACGTATAAAGTATCTAGGCGAGTATGTACAATGTGTGTGTGTGCTGTTCCGCACTGTATGTGTGCGAGTATGCAACGCCGGGGGTGCATGCAATGCACCGTGATTGCGCGCAGCTCGATTCGCGATTTCGGGTGTTCGATCGTGTATCGATTATAAATCGCGCAGCGTAAATCCGGCAGGAGCCGTTAGCTGTCGGGTGGTCCTTTTCGGCCGCGTCGGTGGGCGGTGGGCGGTCCTTCGACGCGGGAATCGATTTCGGCTGTCGATCGGTGTCGCGGTAGGGCGCAGGTCAGCCCTCGGCGCGGGACTTAGCGCTCCCGTATTAATGGCGCGTCCCGATGTCGTAATGGCGGTCGAGCCGTATTAGATATGGGTGTCTAGTGCGGTCGGTAGTACGTCAGGATGGTCTGTCCCCGTGTATGTGCAGGAGTGCAACGGCCGACGAGAACACCCGTCGATGGCAGGGAACTCCCCACCACTGGAAGATCGCCGTTGCACGTAGGTGGTCGGATTTATTCGAGGTGTCGAGAACTCTCGACGGGGACGAGTACGCCCGTTCCCGTTTGCCTCTTGTTAACGGTTTCAGAAGGAACGCTCTCTGAGATGCCGCAAACTCTCGGCGGAGGCTGGGTACACCCAACCCCGTTTTCTCTCTCTCTGAGCGGTTCAGGATCTAGGCGGTTTCCAGGCGTCTTACAGACTCTGGCGGTGCGGAAGATCTGGTCCCGATATTCAGAAACGCGCTCTATTTATACCGGTTTTCGGCGCGCGCGTCTGCGTAATTCGCCTATTGTTCTAACGGTATCTGGTTTATCGTTGAACCGGCGCGCGCGACTCGGGTATTTTCGGTAACGGTCGGACGGTTACCCGAGCGCGTCGTCGGCTCTCGATGTTTTCGCGCGTCTAACGGCGGTTATATGTTTACGCGTTTCTGATGTTATTTAAAAATGGGCGCTCAGCGCCTCCGCATTTGCCCGACCGGTGTTCGTCGGGCGGCGGACTTCCGGCGGATCGGCGGCCGGGTACGGTGTAGTAACGCTGGGGAGATGCATCGTTACATCACCCCCCCTCGTAGAATATGCCTGAATTTAGAGGCATTCGCTCGGTTACGCGGTGTTCGGCGTACTTCGCTCGCATTTAGTTGAGCCGGCGGCGGTATCTCAGTTCTCCCGTCTTGGAGAAACGCATCACCCAATGTCCTTGGGGTGATCGGACCTTATACTTCCGTGCTACGTGCACGGCGAAGTGAGGCACGTCAAATATGATACCGGGCTCCACTTGCACGCGGATCGGTGGCGGCGGTAATGGGCCGGTCGGCATCAGGAGGCGAGGCGGCTGGTCGGTGCTGGTCTCTCCCCTGGTTTCCCGCGGTGCCTGGCGGGCTGGCTTGCTCGCTGGTCGGCGCGAACGTGCAGGCGGCGGGGGTGGTGCCTGCATCAGCTGCTCCATTTTCAGCTGATTCTGCCGATCTGAACGCTGGATCAGTGTTCCTATTTTCGGCGGTCGGCTCAGTGGTCGGGCGGCTGGGCCGGTCGACGGACGTTCGGTCGTCGGCGGTGACTGTCGTGGAGACGGTCCCGGTAGCGATGGGTCGTACCCGAAGAGCGGGTCGTCCAGGAGTTCGTTAATCGCGGCGAGGATGTCTCTCGGTTCGCTCATCCTTGCCATCTGTCTCGATCGCTCGTGATTTCGGTGGTTTATTCCTCCCCGGCGGTGGTGGGGGTATCGTCATCTTCGTCCCCGCTGTTGTTGTTTTCGGCATTGTTTTCGCCGGTTTGTTTTGTTCTCGCTGCTTTCAGGTCTTGTACGTGTACGTGTCGGTACCATTTTCCCCGCTTGCTCCTCAGGTCTACGATGACGGGCGAGACGATTCGGCGAACTTCGAGCGGCCCGATGTATTTGGGCGCGAGTTTCGCATTAAAATTGTCGGCCTTCTTCGACAGTGGGTGGTCTCTTTTCCACACCCAGTCCCCTATGCGTGGCTTCCAATCGCGTCGCCTGAGATTATAATATTTTTCTTGCCTCTGGAAGGCTCTCGCTAATTGAATGCGGACGATCTTGTATGCGTCGTCTAGCCGTTCTCGGATGGTGTCTGGCGGTGGTCTTTTGATTGCTGGTGCGATGCGGTGTGGTGGCACGAGCTCTCGCCCGTGGTTCAGATATGCTGGTGTGTAGCCGGTGGCATCGTGTACTGCCGTATTGAACGCGAATTGGAAGGCGGGCAGGTGTTCGTCCCAGTCTCGATGATCTTTTTCGACGAATTCGCTGATCATTGTCTTGATGGTTCTGTTCGTCCTTTCGACCGGGTTACAGTGCGGCGCATACGCGGGTGCGGTTTTGTGCTGTACGTTGAAGGCTTGCAGCCGTTCGTCGAATTCTTTCGACGTAAACTGCGTGCCGTTATCTGACAGGATGGTTTCTGGTCGGCCGTGTCGGAGTATTACCCTCTCGGTGATGGCTTTCGTGACTGCTTTGGCAGTGGCTTGGCGGAGAGGTGTTAATTCCACCCACTTTGAGAACCGATCTTGCATCACATAAAGCCATGTGTGGCCTTGTCGTGAGCGTGGCAGCGGTCCGACGAGGTCGGTGGTGACCTGTTCCCAGGGTCGTTGCACATCGGTTGCATGGAGCCTGCCGGCTGGTGGTTGCTGAGCCGCTTTGTGCGCTTGGCATTTCTCGCATGTGCGTACATATGCGGCGATGTCCCGGAACATTCCCGGCCAGTAGTGGTGTTCGGCGATTCGAGCAATTGTCTTGGCGATTCCGAGGTGGCCCGCGGTTGGTGCGTCGTGATAATTATGCATCACGGTTGGTCGTTGCTCTTTCGCTACGCATTCCTTCCACTGCTCGTCCGCTGCGTTCTCCTTGAAATCCAGGCTGTGCAGGATGTGTCGGAACAGTTTCCCTTCCGTGATGCGGTAATCGGGTCGGCTGTCTGGTTCGTCTTGGACCTCCTGGAAGATGCGCTGATACCAGCGGCACCGGCGCGTGGTTGCGGCGCAAATCTCGGGTTGGCGCGATAGGGCATCGGCTACGCGGTTGAGCGTGCCCTTCCGGTATTTGACTTCGAGGTCGTACTGTTGGAGTTCGAACAGCCACCGGGCGAGTCTCCCGGTGGGTGCCTCCAGACGCTGCAGCCACTTCAGTGACTGATGATCGGTCAATACGGTAAAGGGGTACCCCTCGAGGTAGCCCTTCATGCGTCGGATGCCCCATACAACCGCGAGGCATTCTAATTCGGTGGCGCTATAATTCCGCTCGGCGCTATTGAGCGTTCGGCTCGCATACGCGATCACGCGCTCCCCTTCCTCGAAGTATTGGGTCAGGACGGCCCCGAGGCCGCTAGTGCTAGCGTCGGTCTGTAAAACGAATCGGCGTGTGAAATCCGGACAGGCGAGTACTGGGACCGAAATGAGCGTCTGTTTTAGTTCGCGGAACGCGTTTTCTTCTGCGAGTCCCCACGCCCATCGTGCGTTTTTCTTTGTGAGCTGGGTGAGCGGCGCGGCGACGGTCGAGAAATTCGCGATGAACCGCCGGTACCAGGACGCCATCCCTAGAAACTGTCGGACTTGCTTGACGGTTCGTGGCTCGGGCCAGTTGGCGACGGCACTAACCTTGTCGGGGTCGGTTCGGATCCCGTCGCGGTCGACCACGTGCCCCAGATACTTCAATTGATCGACGCAAAAACGGCACTTGGCCGGGTTGAGGCGCAGGCTTGCCTCGCGTAGTCGGCGGAAAACTTCGGTGAGTAATTTCAGGTGCTCCTCGAACGTTGTGCTTATGACGATAATATCATCCAGGTAGACGAACACGTTTGGTTCGAGGGCTGGTCCGATGATTGTGTCTAATAGCCGTTGGAAAGTGGCCGGTGCGGAATGTAGCCCGAAGGGCATGACCGTGAATTGATACAATCCCCGTCCTGGGATCGTGAATGCGGTGATCGGTCGGCTTGCGGGTTTGAGCGGTATTTGCCAATACCCGTTTTTTAAGTCCAGTGTTGTTAAGTATCGCGCGCCCCGTAGTTTGTCGAGCGTCGCGACTACTTGCGGTAACGGGTATGCATCTTTCTCCGTGGCATCATTGACCTTGCGGAAATCGATACAGAACCGGTACTTGCCGTCTTTCTTTTTGACGAGTACTACGGGCGAGCTCCATGCGCTCTTGGACGGCTCGATGACGCCGGCGGCCTCCATCTCGGCTACTTCCCGGTCGATGACCGCCTGCATCGCAGGGTTGCGTGGTCGGTAGCGTTGTTTGATCGGCGTCGGGTCTCGTAACCGTATCTCGTGCTGTACGCGGTCGGTCGGACCCTGGATGTTCTCGAATTTCATCAATTCGTGTTCGAGGAAGTTCTTCAATCGTTTTTCTTCCGCGCCGGTTTGCGGTGTCAGTCCCCCGGTCGTCCCGTGCAGCGCGGGTGCGTTCGCTCGGGGAGTATGTCGAGGCGGGGCCAGGTGGATGCCGGTGCGTGCCCAAAGATCCATACCGATTAAGATCGGGCTCTCGAGATTCGGCAGGATCGCGAAGTCGTGCGGATACACGCGGTTCCCGATGCGGATCGGCAAGGTGATGGTGCCGGGGATCCGGGTGGTTTCGCCGTTCGCGAGTTGTACCTCTCCTTCGTGCTGGTCGATTATGTGACCCCCTCGTTGTGCGTGGGCGGCCGTTCTGTCGTTAACGAAGGATATTTCGGACCCCGAGTCGAGCAGGGCGTCGTATCGGTCTTGATCTACTTGGACGCGTATGTGCGGCCGCGGCGTGAATCGGATGCGGGGCTCGGGGTTCTGGCGGCTGATGTGGTGGCCCCGGCCCGCTCGTCGTTTCCCGGCGGTGGGTGACATTGCTGGGTTAGCACGCCGTCTTTGCCGCACCGTGAACAAAATTTTCGCGGCGGGCGTTTGCAGTTGAAACGTGTGTGACCCCGCTGTTTACACCGCCAACAACACTCCTCCCGGTTGTAGGCGGCGGCGACGATCGATTTCGACGCTTCTGACCGGCGGTGCGTTGGTTCGGCCGCGCACTGTTCGTCGATTTCCTCCAATTCGGTGGCTCGCGCCTGAAGGTCGTCTACGACGCCAGCCTCGTCGTACGTGATGAGTCGCTTTATCTCCGGTCGCATGTTTTGATAGACGCGCTCGTACTCTTCTTCCGGCGTAAATCCGCCGGCCCGGCGCATCAGCGTAAGTATATCTGCGGCGTACTTTTTAAATTTCTCTCCCGGTTGTTGTCGGCGGTCGGCGGTCTCGCGGCGGAGGACGGCCTGGTATCGGCGGGGCAGGAATTGCGCGCGAAATGCGCGTTCGAAGTCCCCCCAAGTCTGCCACCGGTGGCGGGTGTTTCGGCACCACCGTAGGGCATCTCCCCGCAGTAACTCGGGGAGCCCCAACAACATTGAGGTCTCGGGGTATTGGTGTCCGGCCTTCAACTCCTCTAAGCGTTCGAGGAAGTCGAACGGGTCGCGTCCGTCAAAATGACACCCCCATTTGCGCATCTGACACAATACCTCAGAGCTAGTGGGGGGCGCGGGGGTCTCGGTATGGGTTGGCGGTATGGTACGCGGCGGTGTATGGGCCGCGGTCGTGGGCTCGTCGCCCCGCGCACCGAATTCCTCGGGGTGGTCGTCGACGTACTCGGACATCCGTCGGCGGATGTCGTCGAGTGTTCCGGACGTGTCCACGCCCCGGCGGACGGCGTCCTCCATCAGCTGTGTTTTTTGCAGATTGTAAATCCAACCCTTCATTGTCGGTTCTTATTACTCTCTCGTCTCGTTAAGGTAGGGTTCGTGTCTCGGTACGGACTGGAAGCAGGTCCCTGTTCGGGCGCCAATGTAACAAGCCGCTTTCGCGAGGCGGGCGACGGATAACTCGGTCGGGATCCTAGGTTCGGGAAAGCGGTATCGAGACACGAATGCGTTGTGGTGTTTGGTAAAATGTAATTTATTTCGTGTAAATGTATGGTGGTACAACGTGAGTGTATGTGTAGGTGTGAGTGTAGGGGTAACGAGACGAGTGGCGAGTGTGAGTATTTACAATGTATGCGTGCGGTTACGCAATATGTGTGTGTGTGCGTACGTATAAAGTATCTATGCGAGTATGTACAATGTGTGTGTGTGATTACGAACTGTCGGTGTGTGAGTACGTATAAAGTATCTAGGCGAGTATGTACAATGTGTGTGTGTGCTGTTCCGCACTGTATGTGTGCGAGTATGCAACGCCGGGGGTGCATGCAATGCACCGTGATTGCGCGCAGCTCGATTCGCGATTTCGGGTGTTCGATCGTGTATCGATTATAAATCGCGCAGCGTAAATCCGGCAGGAGCCGTTAGCTGTCGGGTGGTCCTTTTCGGCCGCGTCGGTGGGCGGTGGGCGGTCCTTCGACGCGGGAATCGATTTCGGCTGTCGATCGGTGTCGCGGTAGGGCGCAGGTCAGCCCTCGGCGCGGGACTTAGCGCTCCCGTATTAATGGCGCGTCCCGATGTCGTAATGGCGGTCGAGCCGTATTAGATATGGGTGTCTAGTGCGGTCGGTAGTACGTCAGGATGGTCTGTCCCCGTGTATGTGCAGGAGTGCAACGGCCGACGAGAACACCCGTCGATGGCAGGGAACTCCCCACCACTGGAAGATCGCCGTTGCACGTAGGTGGTCGGATTTATTCGAGGTGTCGAGAACTCTCGACGGGGACGAGTACGCCCGTTCCCGTTTGCCTCTTGTTAACGGTTTCAGAAGGAACGCTCTCTGAGATGCCGCAAACTCTCGGCGGAGGCTGGGTACACCCAACCCCGTTTTCTCTCTCTCTGAGCGGTTCAGGATCTAGGCGGTTTCCAGGCGTCTTACAGACTCTGGCGGTGCGGAAGATCTGGTCCCGATATTCAGAAACGCGCTCTATTTATACCGGTTTTCGGCGCGCGCGTCTGCGTAATTCGCCTATTGTTCTAACGGTATCTGGTTTATCGTTGAACCGGCGCGCGCGACTCGGGTATTTTCGGTAACGGTCGGACGGTTACCCGAGCGCGTCGTCGGCTCTCGATGTTTTCGCGCGTCTAACGGCGGTTATATGTTTACGCGTTTCTGATGTTATTTAAAAATGGGCGCTCAGCGCCTCCGCATTTGCCCGACCGGTGTTCGTCGGGCGGCGGACTTCCGGCGGATCGGCGGCCGGGTACGGTGTAGTAACGCTGGGGAGATGCATCGTTACAAGTTTCATAATACTCGCATTGTGTATTTTAACAATCTCAATTGATAAATCGTAAATCCATATTGGTGCATGATTAGGCGTTTGTACAAGCTGTTCAGCATTAGCGATTCCCATGTGTCAATAGATAATACGATTTGATTGCCTCGGTTATCGCCGAGATGTAATTCCACGTAAGATGTTACTCCAACGCTGATTCCAATATCCAAGTATTTATAAGCAGTGCGCATCAAAGCAAATCTGCGTACCAAAATACGCGGTATACAACGAGGTTTACCGCATCTGAAAAATACAAATAAATATGAAATAGCATGGAAAAAACATATATGAAAAAAAAAAAATATATATATATGAAACATTTGTGATACTTACAAATCATGTGGTTTCTTGTACAGCTTAATTTCATCTCGTGGTTTCTTGCACGGCTTAATTTCATCTCGTGGAACGTAATAATTCATGCGTTTGCAACCGTTGCTGCTACTTCCTTCAGGAGAGTACATTTTGTCTCTCGGTTATGAGAAGTGGACTATTGGACTAGCAGTTGACGCGACACTGATCGTATAAAAATTAACCGAGTATACGTGACGCTTATTTTTCAATAGTATGACGTAGTGGGAGATTAATACTCTGAAAATTTAGAAGAAGGGGAAACGGTCTGTATGCCACTCTTGCCCCTTCATCTACTTTATGCACCCTCAGCTTTTTCGACGCGATATTTTTTCAATTTTTCCATTCAAGCGCCGATGTACGGCTGCTTCGCGATGACATCACCCCCAGGTGGAGATTTAGCCGAATGCACAAAAAAATGCAACATAATATAAAATTTTCAAGCGCCAATGTGCGGCTGCTTCGCGATGACATCACCCCAGATATCAGAATCCAAACGCGCGTGTCAAAACGTGACAAAATCGTGAAATATAAGAATAATTATCAAGGTTAAATTGTGCTAATATATAAGTAATTTAAAACTTTTGCGATGCATCTTGGCTGAGATGACATCATCATCAGGTGTGACATTTAGCGGAATGCACAAAAAATGCAATGTAATATAAAATTTTCAAGCGCCGATGTGCGGCTGCTTCGCGATGACATCATCCTAGATATCAGAATTCAAACGCGCGTGTCAAAACATGACAAAATCGTGAAATATAAGGATAATCCTTATGGTTAAATTGCACTAACATACTTTGACAGCAGCATGTAATTTGAAACTTCCGCGATGCATCTTGGCTGAGATGACATCATCTCTAGACGACAAAAAAAAATGCAATAATCGACATTAGTCAAATTGTACGTGACAAACCGCGAAATAAAGATTTAGTTGATACACATGATAGAAAGAGACATCAAGATAGAATATAAAATCATGGTAAAGAGGCACACCCTGTCAGTATTTTCGCCAAGAGTTCCGAGACAAGAGCTACTAATAAGCGCATCTTGTTAGCAAAATTTTTGGCATAAATTTGGAAATATGGCGGAAAACAGTGCCGAACGAAATCTGCGCGAGCAATCTGCAAGGGTAAATTCGATCGAGGAGTACGTTGCGTGGGAGCAACGATGCGACGAATATATCGAATCGTTGGAAGAGCAAAGTCGAATCAAACGTCCACGATTATCGATCGGGATTCGACAATCGCTGATTGCCCGAATCGCGCGACTCGAGGGATTGAAGAACTCGTTACGCAGGCGTTTTGTACACGCGGGTGCAGGATGCAGTACGCGACAACAAGGATTGATTTGGCGGGAGATCGATACGGCGTTCGAGAGCCGCATATTGACTGGTGCGGTTATAAATCATAATCACATCGAGCCTCGTCAATTTCTCGAGGGTGCCAAAGACATTATGCTCGAACACGTGCAAAACGTGCTGAAAAAACATTTTAATGTGAAAATTAATACATTGTTCAATGGTGAATTTGTGACGGGTGATAAACGCGCAAATAAAAGTATCAATACGAGAAACTATGAACTTTTTCGCACATCCGATTTACGCGAATGGTACGAGCGGCGCGTTGTCGAGCCCACTCTAGCATCGCTCGAAGAATTTCAGGAACGTGATAGCGGGTGGGCATTGTCGCGAATACTCGATTTAACTGTAAATACAAATAAATATAATCCTTTGTGCGCGGGATGTCATATAAAATTACCGCGGGCGATAATGATGAAGAGAGCGGTAATCAACGTGCAATCTAATGACAATGCGTGTTTCGCGTGGTCTGTGGTCGCCGCTCTACATCCAGCTAAATTGAAAGTGGATCGGGAATCTTCGTATCCACATTATACGACAGTGCTGAATCTCCAGGACATTGAGTTTCCAGTGACTGTGAATCAAATTAAAAAATTCGAACTTGTCAACGATATCTCAATCAATGTATATAGTATCGAGGAAAAGAACATTGTCCCGATACGTCTGAGCGAGCTAAAGAGAGACAAACACATCAACCTGCTGTACGTGGAAGCCAACAACGTTGGACATTTCGCGTGGATCAAGAATCTATCCAGGCTTGTGAGCTCCCAATTGAGCAAAAAAGAACACAAGAAATATATCTGTGTTCGGTATGTATATATTTAATAAAATATATTGCAGAAATAATTGAACAAAAAATAAAAAATTATTTCTTTTACAGATGTTTGCACTAATTTGGCTCGAACGACAAGTTACAGTCACATACGGTGGACTGTCGAGAGATGAACGAGTGCGCTATCCGATTACCGAACGATAAGGACAAGTGGCTCACGTTCAACAACTATAATCGGAAAGAGCGGCTTCCTTTTATCGTATACGCCGACTTGGAGTGTGTTTTAGAGAAGACGGAGGAAGAGAGAAATTACCGGCATCACAAAGTATTTAGCATAGCATATTATGTACATTGTTCGTACGACGAATCGTTATCCGCGTATCATTCTCGTCGCGGTACCGATTGCATGTCACGGTTCGTCGAAGAACTTAAAAATTTAGCACTGCGTGCAAAAACAATTTTGTCAGCTAATGTCCCCATGGTAAATTTAACATCTGATGAATGGGAAAAATTTCACAGCGCGACGCATTGCCACATATGCGAAAAACCATTCGTCCAAGACGATACACGCGTACGCGATCATTGCCATCTGACCGGGCGGTACAGAGGTCCCGCGCATTCAAATTGCAATTTAAATTATAAAGATTCTTTTTGCATTCCAATAGTTTTTCATAATTTATCCGGTTACGACGCACATTTTATTATAAAGGAAATAGCTACAGCGTTCGAAGGGGAAATTGAAATACTTCCGATAACAAAAGAAAAATATATATCGTTTACGAAAAATGTTAAACTTGGCGGAGAGAAATCACAAAATCATATTAAATTGCGTTTTATCGATTCGTATAAATTTCTCACAGCTAGTCTCGATAAATTGGTATCATTCTTGAATAAAGACAAACTCAAAATTTTAAAATCAGAATTTCTAAATTTATCGAATGACAATTTCAATTTATTAACACGGAAGGGCGTCTTTCCATATGAATATATTGACTGCGCCGACAGGTTGCAAGATACGTGTTTACCACCGCGCGAATCATTTTACAGTTCCTTGACCGGTGACACAATATCCGAGAGCAATTACGCGCACGCCGAGAACGTCTGGAAGCGGTTCTCCATTCGAACGCTGGGCGAATATAGCGACTTGTATCTCAAAATTGATGTCTTGTTATTAGCAGACATTTTTGAAAATTTCCGCGAACGTTGTATTAAAAGTTATGGACTCGACCCCGCGTATTACTATACTCTTCCCGGATACACGTGAGACGCCATGTTGAAACATACAAATATTACGTTCGAGTTGCTTACGGATATCGATATGGTTTTATTTATCGAACGCGGAATACGCGGTGGTTTGAGTCAATGTTCCAACAGATACGCACATGCTAATAACAAGTATATGCAATCGTACGATCCATCGAAACCTTCAACGTATCTCACGTACTTTGATGTAAATAATTTGTACGGATGGGCAATGTGTCAACCTTTGCCCTATGCAGATTTTCGATGGGTCGACGACGTATCCGATTTTGATACATCATCGATCGCGCTCGATTCGCCTATAGGCTACATCCTTGAAGTCGATCTCGAGTATCCGCAACGTGTTCACGATGCGCACACTGACCTACCGTTTTGCCCGACACGCGACAAACCACCTGGTAAGCGGCAGGATAAGCTGCTCGCAACTTTATATGATAAGAAGCGTTACGTAATACATTACCGCAACCTGCAGCAATGCACGCGACACGGACTTCGAGTTACAAAAATACATCGAATATTACAGTTTTCGCAATCTCCATGGCTTCGCAGTTATATCGAACTCAATACACAATTCCGAACACTCGCGAAAAATGATTTTGAAAAAAATTTATATAAATTTATGAATAATGCGGTATTTGGCAAAACGATAGAAAATGTGCGCAATCACGTTAATATTAAGCTCGTGACACATTGGGACGGACGATACGGCGCAGAGGCGATGATCGCAAAATCAAATTTTCATAGTAGAAGCGTGTTTTCGGAGAATCTGATCGCCGTTGAATTGCGCAATCTCGAGGTGAAATTTAATAAACCAATCTACGTGGGTATGTGTATACTCGACATATCCAAGACATGTTTGTACGAGTTTCACCACGATTATATGGTACCTATGTATCGAGAGAAATGTAAAGTCATGTACACCGACACCGACAGTCTCATATATCACATCGAGTGTGAAGATGTATACGAGAATATAAAGCGCAACGTCGGCAGATTCGATACCAGCGATTATGCGGTGGACAATGTGTACGGTATACCGCTCGCGAATAAAAAGATACCGGGTTTAATGAAGGATGAAAATAATGGTGCCATCATGACCGAATTCGTCGGGCTTAGGGCAAAAATGTACGCGTTGCGAGTAGATGGTAAGAAAGGCACGAAAAAAGTAAAAGGCGTCAAGAGTAACGTCGTCGCGAGAACGATAACGTTCGACGATTACACGCGGTGTTTGAACGAAGAGATTGAAATGACGCTTCAGCAGTCTTGTATAAGATCTAAATTACACGAAGTATACACCATCCGCGAGACAAAAATTGCTCTAAGTCCGTACGATGACAAGCGGTATATCGTACCCGAAACCACCGACACGCTACCGTGGGGACATTACAAAATACCGTTATAAATAAAAATCATGTATATTTATTGTAAATAAAAAATTACGTATATTTATTGTAAATAAAAATTATATGTATATTTATTGTAAATTATATGTATATTTTATAAAGCTTACAATTTTGTTTATATTTGTAAAATATTATTATGTATTATTGTTAACATATTTATAATATATTATTTTTATCTATCCAAGAGTTGTGTGTAGCATCAAATCCCAGCCATTTCACATAAACCTCGTCACCCTTTTTGCGTATCACCTTTTCCACGAGATGTACGTCGGGATTAGCAACGCGTTGTAACTCGTATTCGTAAAATCCGCCGGCGATGGGATTTCCGCGCGAATCTTTGAGTACATAGGTCACGGGATTAGTTTTCTGCACTTTAACGATCTTAAACACTTCGGTCGACCAATTTGGCGTGTAACCTTTCTTAAAGATGGTCTTGACTTTACTCACGCGTACCGGATCGCCTACTTTGAATCTTGCCGGTGCCGCAATCTTTACGTTGCTGTATACCGTATTTAAAAGTTTATCGGCGATCGCGGGGGTAACATCGATAGGTCTCATACCGATAGTGCGATGTTTTCGCGCATTGTACTCTCCAACGAGCCGGGACAACGCGTCGATCCACTTGTAATTTCCATTAAGCGTAAACATTTTCCACATATTGTTTTTTAACGTTCGGTTGAATCGTTCCACGACCGAGGCTTTCATGATAGAGTACGTCGAATAATGATTAATGCTATGCTTCTTCACGAGTTTCTGTACATTTGCGTTGTAAAATTCTTTTTCTCTGTCGGTTTGAAAATTTTTCGGGCATCTTCCATCGTCTCGAATAATCTTTGCGATCGTATCCGACATCTCGTTTCCACTCTTACTCTTGAGCGGTACAGCCCACGCATACTTGCTCAACACATCGATAACTGTGAGTATGTAGTTGTAGCCTTGTTGAATCGTGCATATGGACGCATCTCGACTATGTCCGCCTGCCACAGATCGTCGTATCCGTGTACTATGACACGTCTACGTGGAAAATATTTTCTCGCTGGAGCATGCAATTCTTCCACGAGCAGCTGTTTTTCAGAGGTCTTTTGCGACATATTTGATCGAGGCATTATTTGCAATAATGAGATAATTCCTCCACGTATATTCTTTATATATATTTCTTCTCCTGCGCTGAATTAGATGTAGTCTGCGCGTGAGTTGCATACCGAAGCATTTTCTGCATCTCATCCATCATTATTTGCAGCGTTTGCACATTCGTCTCGAGCGTGATTATTTTTTTCTCAAGTTCTTCGAGTCTATCTTCTAAAGGCTTGACACGTATTTTCACGTACTGTTTGTTTGCGGCATCAGTATCATCTTCCGGTTGCGCTATCCGTCGTATCTTGCGCGACCTTGCGTCAAAGCCGGAGGCTGTCTGACACAGAGCGTTATCGCGCACGTAATTTCTTAGTAATCCATTCCATTAATAGTATGAGTTGTTCGGTGTTCCCAACGATAATCCAAATTTATTAATCGACATTGTGTTACAAACAATAATGACAGACTGACTCGTTTCGCCGACGCATAGATTAATTTATAATAAGGCCAGCTTCGTAAAGTTCCTCGATAATTGATAATATTTCATTGTCGTGGGCATTGTTGCCGGCTTGACGCGAAGCTTCCAGCAATCGCAAGCGATCTACCAACTCGTTGGGATCATTCCAATGCACATAATCGATCTTATTATCGATTAACGCCATAGCGCGCGGTATGTTTATACCTCTTCCAGCTTTTTTTCCAGGCGCTATTATATTTTTAATAGAGATTAATGGCGCTATTATATTTTTATACTTGTATCCCTTGTTACTTAACAATGGATTACGCATATCATTGCCACATCTATGCGCATTTGTCGCCAGTAATATATTTTTGTATTTAATTTTATCATCGTCATTGTATACGTCACCGTCGGGTATTCTCTTGAAAATCAACTCGTAGAGACCTGGTGTTCCCACGTATCTTATTCCACCGATAATTATATTGTCAACTTTATCCACATCAAAAATTTTATCACCAAGCATCATTCCTTCGTTGCAAAATTTAACACCGTAAACATAATCCATACTGATATTTTTATCTTGACTCAAAATAGCTCCCACATATTTTTGCCCTTGTGTACCCAGATGTGTGCGCAATGTATTTTGACCCTCGGATGTTTGTAATTGATATTGAACCGACGTCACAAGCGTTTCAGGCATGGTTTCGAAAATTTCTTCCACATACGGAGACGATCTTTCGTACAATATTTGACTCGATTGTACATCTTTTATCGGAGTAGAAGCAACCACATTCGATAATTGTTTCATTCGCTTACGTTTTGATTGATTTGGAGTAGAAGTTATTAGCGAATCGTTCAATGATATATTTGACCTTGTTCGCTTTGTTCCAGATTCTTTTTTCAGATGCTTGTCTTCGAGCATACTCGATGGTTCGATTTTCGCTTCATTAGATTCCACATTGATTGTATTTTCGACAAGTTGTTTTAGAGGTTCGATAATTGGTTTAAAGTGCCTCTCCAATGCGACGTCTTCCTCCATTTGACCGGTTTTTAAAGAACGATATTTTTTGCGGATTGATTCGCTCGTTTTTACAATCTCTTTCGCAATCTTCTCACGATCGTCACTGTCAATCGTCGTCGTCATGTTGCGCTCGGACGAAAATTTTGAGACGTTGCTCGATCGATGTATCGATAGCGACTAACCACTTTACGGTATTGCAAAATCGTTAAATCCTTTTCGATATCGTCCATTAGTCTGTAAACTGTCTTTATCAATCACTACAAATCCATACTCGTGTTGCCAACATTTCTGACAGAATGCGCGAAAATCGCCGTAAGACATGTCAGTATTTACATGATCGTTGTATACATGTTTCAAGTTTGTACCATCTTGTTTAAATAAAATCAGTAAATTTGCATTGTCCCGTATAAGATGCTTGGGCATCTTGGCATACGTTTGACAAAGATAGAAACAGTCGACGCTCGAGTGTCGACCCATTGCAAAGTACTCTCTTATCGTATCTTGCTTATCGCATGCCACGTCGTCAAAGATAAAAATGGAATTCGGAAGCGCCTCGCTCGGTGGAATAACGTCACTATTATTAGAGAATGTAAAATAACCAATTTCATCGATCGATAATAGCAAATTTTCCAAGTATCGATATTTCGGTTGTTGAAGTGATTTCGAGTATACGTACACATTCTCGAAATGTACACCGTGTGGACTTTCTATCAAACTTATCAACACGTTAGTCTTACCGCAATTCGAAGGACCGCAAATGATACCGCGTATAGTAGTCGGCAGCATGTTTCCATGCTTGCGTATTTCTTTCTCGGACATTACTCGTGTTTTATCGTCAAAATTTATCACTTTGATTATCGTCGCTTGTCGCGCGAACCGCATGTTTGCTCTCGCGAATCTCAAATCAGATTTTGAAAAATGAATCATCGGGACCCTATTTATAGAGGTGCACCGAATCGAAACCGCTCAGTCTCAAAAATGTTTCTTCTTCTATCGGTTGACAGCGATATTCTCGAGCTTACCACCGAGCAGTTACAGATTATCCCCAAGATTGTTTTACTGCGAGACTTTGGTAGCTACGTGGAACAATTGTGGGACAAGCTTCCCGAACATATAAAAGCTGACTCAGAGGTTCAACAGTATCGTCGATGCACGCGACATTATAATTTGCCGTGCCAACAAACACATTTCGACGGTCCAACACCGTTAATAAAAGATTGTGGCAAATGCCAGCAAAAATTATAAGAGGTAGCGGTTTGTTAAATCGTGCGATAAACGTACTTCCTATCGAATTACATATTCCAGGCTATCAGTTTTGCGGACCGGGAACTCATTTAGAAATGCGTTTGGCTAGAGGCGATCGAGGTATCAATCCATTGGATGCCGCGTGTCGCGAGCACGACATAGCTTATTCTGGAAGCAACGATCTCGGTCAACGACACGTTGCGGATAATATACTCGCCACGAAAGCGCGAACACGTATTACCGCGAGAGATTCGACTATTGGTGAGAAAGCAGCCGCTACAGCTGTTTGGGCGGCTATGAAAGCAAAGACAAAATTCGGTATGGGGATGAAAACAAAAAAATCATCGATGAAGAAAAAGACTGCGAAAAAACGAATACTTCCTATAGCGAAGCGCGGTGGTATCTTACCCATTTTACCATTATTGGGAGTTCTCGGTTCGTTGGCTGGCGGAGCAGCGGGAATCGCGAAGGCGGTGAACGATAGCAAGGCGGCGCAACGTCAGCTCGAAGAAATGCAGCGTCATAATCGCGCCATGGAAGGTCACGGTCTTTATCTCGCTCCATACAAGCGCGGACGAGGGTTCTCAACAGCGGCCAAGAAAAAAAAACGTCAAAATAAAAATGCCTGCCGGTGTAACAACTAATGTACAATTGGAACAACTTGCAAGACGTATGCGTATACAATCTTTTAGAGGCGTTTTCATGCGCAATAATTTACCGATAAACGGTATACGGCGAAATGAGAGCGGTATCGTCAATTTGGATGACGTCGATGGTTTCGGTACTCATTGGGTTGCGTATGCAAAGAGGGGAGATCGTGTGGTATATTTCGATAGTTTTGGAAATCTTCGACCGCCCAAGGAATTAGTGCGATATTTTGGACTGAATGTTGCAAATATAGAATACAATCACACGGCCTATCAAAATTATAATCAAAGTATTTGTGGACAATTGTGTCTTCGATTTCTTCAAACGGTCGATGATCGATATGAATTTAAAGCCTGACAATTCACCATCACCACTCAGTATTCGTTCGACAGTTTTCCAGCATGTCACTCACGCTTACGTTGACCGGCAAGAGTAGCGTTCTTGCTGTAAGCTACTTTCCAGCTATAGATTTAAACGATGGCGATTACGAGCTTGGTTTAACGGATTTTGAAACTTGTCATACGATATCGAACGTGAATTCTTGGAATAATAAATTTTATTTTGATAACGACGATAAGGAAATTACGATTCCCGAAGGATCGTACGAATTACACGCAATAAACGAATATCTCCGACGTGCAATTTTGCGACATCGACGCGTAGTTGATTCCAACGATATTGTTGATGGCGAAGAACACGATGAATATTCAATAATGCTTCGCGCTAATCATAATACGCTAAAAAGTGAAATCAAATGTGTCTATAGAATAAATTTTAGTAAACCGGGCAACGTTGGATCGTTGTTGGGATTCTCATCGAATCGTATATTACAGCCTCGGATATGGCACGAATCGGATGTACCGATAAATATTATTAGCGTAAATATTATTCGCATAGAATGCAGCGTAACCACTGGCGCGTACAGCAATGACAAGCGCGTACACACGATACATGAATTTTCACCGAGCGTGCCGCCAGGATATAAGATATCGGAAACGCCAGCACAGATCATTTATCTACCGATCGTCGCACGGAGCATTACTGATTTAACGATACGCATTGTTGATCAAGAAGGACATTTGCTCGATTTTCGAGGAGAGGAAATTACCGTAAGATTGCATATACGGCGGCGGCAAAACTAAAGCGTTTGACAAATGAAATGCTTGTGTTGAACGAAGGCACGGAGCACGCGAGAGACAATATCTTTACGAGGGACAATATTTTTGCGAGAAGGCGAGTGACTGCGGTATCGGGTGACAATAATCAGATATCTGGTTACGCTAAGAAGAAGCTCAACGCGTTGAATCGCGAGTTTTTAAAATCATTGGGATTCGTCGTACGAAATACTTGAACGATATGATTGACATCTTGAATATCGGAGGCGAGCCGATCTTTGACGATCGTATCGTCAAGATTGAGACTCATACGTACAATCCATACGCCAACACAACGCTTGGATATAGCGACGAGATACGGATACCGATACAACATCAAGATTTGTACACGTTACCATGTGAGTTTTCTATACGTCGAGGGAAAGTTGAAGGTGCGTAAAGTAGATGAAGGAGCAAGAGTGGTATTGGGAAACAATTGTGTCGCGTTTATGTTTGATGAACTTCGATATGAACTCGACGGTGTGGAGATTGATCGCAACAGAAACGTTGGAATAACTTCCACGATTAAAAACTATGTCTCTCTAACAACCGAGAAAGGTAAAATCTTGGAGAATGCTGCGTGGAATATGTCGCATAATGCTGCTGAAGCTTACTTCAATTTTTGCGTGCCGCTAAACCTACTATTGGGTTTTTGCGAAGATTATAAGCGAGTTGTGATCAACGCTCGTCACGAATTAATTCTGATACGTTCGCGCAACGACAACAATTGCATATTTGGACATGCTTCGGCTGAAGCTGATATCGAATTATTCAAGATACAATGGCGTATGCCTCATGTAATATTGAGCGAGGTCAATAAACTATCCTTGCTACGCGCGTTGGAAAGCGGGCGATACTTGAATATGAGTTTTCGCTCTTGGGATCTATACGAATTTCCTCTATTGCATAATACGACTAAGCATTCGTGGACTGTGAAAGCCGCCTCTCAGCTGGAGAAGCCGCGATACGTGATCTTTGCGCTGCAGACTGGCAGAAAAAATGCTGTGTCAAAAGATATTACTACATTCGACGACTGCAAATTGACCAACGTTAAACTCTATCTAAACTCGGAATTTTATCCCTACGATGATTTGAATTTAGATTTCGATAAAAATAGATTCGCCCTCTTGTTCGATATGTACTCTCGTTTTCGCAAATCTTATTACGGATGTGATAATGATGATGTGCTATTAAATATTTCAAAATTTTTACATTGCGGTCCTCTCGCGGTTATCGATTGCTCGCGACAAAACGAGTCTGTCAAAAATTCCGTGGATGTGAGATTAGAGTTTGAGTGCAAGGAGGATATACCGGCAAATACTACCGCCTATTGTCTCATCTTGCACGATCGCGTTGTCGAATATTGCCCATTGACCAACGTAGTTCGTAAAATTACCTAAATCAGCTAATATCCCCTCCAATGTCAAAAATATATAAAGATTGAGATTCTGACGATCGACAGCAGTCGTACATCATTCTTACAATCGTACAGTAATATTATCAGCATGATCGCGCCAACGTTTGTGGATCTGCAAGGATTCATTATCGGGAGAAACTTTGTCGTGAAGGAAGTAGCGATACTGAGAAATGGATTTGTTCTTTCTCACTACTTTTTTGCAAGTCCCGTACCATGGCGTGCGCTTACAAAATCTGAGAGATGCCAAGCTTCATGGCTAATCGGACATCACCATGGACTTCAATGGGAGGATGGAAACGTTCCATACAGCTTCGCTAGGCGTTTGATTACGAGAGCTGTGATGGGTGCGACGGAAGAGGAAGATGGAGCATCTCCTATCGTGTACGTTAAAGGACACGAAAAACGAGAATGGTTGGTTGATATACTTGACGATGATGCGAGAAACGACGTTATTATTGAGACCTTGGATGCGGACTATGAAGATATCACTTCGTTAAATAAGCTAGATGTTACTAATACTATGCGCTGTGAAAAAAATTTTAAAAATTGCGTTTTACAAAATGTTTTTAAAATATTCAATTGGTGGACGAATCATCATAAAGATTCACCCAAACATTATTTAGAATAAACTATTGTTAAAATATATTTTATTCTCTTTTATTCTTCCCTTTTCCTCTTTCTTATCCCAGTATGCGAGTATTAAATTTCTGTACGTGATGTTAGATAGCGGCGTCAGCTAGTTAATTAAAATATAGATGTTACATTTCAGTACATGGACATAGACTTTAAATATTTGAATTGCGTATAAATAATTGTTTTGTCGTTCAATAGTCGTTCGATAGTCGTTTATAGCCGTTCAATAGCCGTTCGATTGCCGTTCAAAGCCGTTCGATAGCCGTTCAAAACTGTTCAAAGCCGTTCGATAGCCGTTCAATAGTCGTTCAATAGTCGTTTATAGCCGTTCGATAGCCATTCAATAGCTGTTCAAAGCCGTTCGATAGTCGTTCAATAGTCGTTCATAGCCGTTCAATGGCCGTTCGATAGCCGTTTGATAACCGTTCAAAGCCGTTCGATAGTCGTTCAATAGTCGTTCATATCCGTTCAATGGCCGTTCGATAGCCGTTCGACAGCCGTTCAAAACCATTCGATAGTCGTTCAATAGTCGTTCATAGCCGTTCATAGCCGTTCAATGGCCGTTCGATAGTCGTTCGTATCCGTTCAACGGCCGTTCGATGGCTGTTCGATAGTCGTTCAATAGTCGTTCATAGCCGTTCAATTGCCGTTCGATAGCCGTTCGATAGCTGTTCAAAGCTGTTCAATACTCGTTCGATAGTCGTTCAATAGCCGTTCGATAGTGGTTTACATATTATAATAATATATTATTCATATTTAAAAGACTTTAAATAGTTGGCTGTGGAAACATGCTAATTTTTGTTTTCTTATCAAGAGCTGAGAGTAAGCGTTCTTCGTAAAGTGATACATCCCCTACTCTAAAATGTTTAATCGAGACAATGTCTATCCCGGTATGTCCGTCACAAAGTGTCTGACTGTTCGTAGTTTTGAAAGAAGTGAAGTGAAAAAAGTATAAAAATGGCTCAAGAGATGATTGATATGTCGCGGCAAGCAACCAAATTTTATCTAAAGATATTAGATGCTGCAAAGGCTGTATTTTTCCGTGGGTACGTAGTTTTGTAGTGTACATCTTTTGTGCAAATTGTGTATTATAATTTTTACAATATATTTACAGTGCCTCATCGATGTCCGCATAGACGGATTTGTAAATATACGGCATCGACAGAAGGTGCGTATGTTGCGGTGGAACGCACAAAAAGATCTTGTAGAGTTATGGGGTGACACCCAAGAGGC
This sequence comes from Formica selysi, assembly GCA_009859135.1. Taxonomy (NCBI): domain Eukaryota; kingdom Metazoa; phylum Arthropoda; class Insecta; order Hymenoptera; family Formicidae; genus Formica; species Formica selysi. The sequence continues at coordinate 329,451 of CM020821.1, forward strand.
CCGCGAGTGGGCGGAAATATTTCCGCTTAATGATATCTTTTGCCTTCGAAAGCTTTTCGAGTTTGAACCCTATGACGATTACAGTGATTATTTCGGTGATGAAGATTGGGAACTGGAAGAGCTAAAAGAACCTCCGAATAAGAAGCATAGAACTAACTGTAAATATCTTCTTTTTAGAATTTTAGTACGTTCAAACTAGATTAATATACTAATAATACTTGTTTTTGTTTCAGAAGGAGCGCCGCCTTATTATTATATTATACATATTTTATATCTTTTTGAATATTTTATATTTTTATATTATTATTATTATTATTATGTTTTATTATTTTTAAACACACACACACACACACACACACACACACACACACACATACACACATTTAAACGAATACACAATTTTGAATAAATATTATTATTATATTAAAAAATGTCGATTATTTCTGCGCCTTCTTCTTTCCTTTTCCCACTCGTGCATACCTCGCATTATCTCTCTCTTTCTCCCGCGAACATCATCCTTTTCCCATGCCAATGCGGACTCAATCCTTTTCCTACTCGTGCATGCCTTGCGCTATCCTTCTCGCACCGCTTTACGAACGTCGTATTATCCACGTGCATGCTTCGCGCTGTCTCTTTCTCCCAAGTGCATGCTTCGCGCTATCTCTCTCTCTCCCAAGTGCATGCCTCGCGCCATCTTTCTCCAACGTGCATGCGGACACTATCCCTCTTCCACACATTGCGAACGCCTCGCGCCATCTCTCTACAACGTGCATGCAAACGCTATACTTGTCTTACGCTCATATGGACGCCTCGCGCTATCCTTCTCTCACGCCCATAGAATATCATTAGCGCTATCCTTCTCTTACACATTGCGGACGCCTCGCGCTATCTCTCTCACACCTACTCGCGGCATCGTATCTTCGCGTTCCCTCCGCGGACCCTCGCCTATCGGTTTCGCCGCGGTTCCCCCTCTTCCTCGCGGACCTCTCGCCTATCGGTTAGGACGCGGTCCCCCCCCCCCTCCCCGCGGACCCCTCGCCTAACCTGAGGACGCGGTCGAACCCCTTGCCTATTGGTTAGGTTGTGACCGGACAAAACACGAGAGATGGAGAATTCTGCGCTAAATGCAGGTTTTCCTACCTTAGTTATTACGGTCGCCAGTTCGTTTATCCTCCTACGAACAAGGAATGCCCTCGGACGACGTCCCGTCAGGTCTGCCGTCGGACGGGTTGCACAGCGTCAGGATCACGCTGGTTCGAAAACGCCACTGCTTTTCCGCTTGGCTGGGTGGGAATTTTCCTAAATTCCTCTCCTTGTTGTTTTCAGGTCGCCGTTGAATCCTCCGGATTAACGCCCGTGGTTTTCTGGACTACCCGTTGTCTGGAATTCTTTCGACGCCTTGTTTTTACGTCGGAACGACGTTCTTTGTGCAACGCTCTAGTGTTGGACAAATTATCTGCTTCTTAATTAATCCCTTCTATTTTTCTGTTTCAGGTCGCCGCTGGACTCGTCGGATCAACACCCATGGATATGTAGGCTACCCGTTGCACGCCGCTGGATCGACTCTCGTTCACAGGTAAGGGATACAGGTGCGAGGTAATTAAATTACTTTCACACTACTTTTAGATAAAAGTATAAAATATATTTTAAATATTCAAGCGCGTTTCAACTGTCCGCTTTTCCGCGAATCTCCACACTTCGGAGATGTTTCGCGATTAAAATAATATTGCCTTTTTATATGTCTCCCGCCGCGAATCTCTACAGTATCGAGATTGGTTTTTCGCGACTAACACCTTTCACGCACGACATATATAAAAAACCCGCAAGTCGTATATGTTTCATACGCTTGGTTTCGGGGAAAAAAGGCCGGTCCTTTCCCTTGCACACTCGCGTGTCCTTCCGCAGAAAGTTTTTCAAACAGCGATGTACAATGTTCCTGAAGACGAGATATTTCGTGTTCGGTAAAAAAGGCCTCGAATGCCGCTCTGCACGGCCTTTTATAGCGCTCCCACTCTTCGTAGTCCCCGCTTTCGAGGTTCCCTCTCTTCTAGAACACGCTCCTTGTGCGTGCGCGTGTCCTACGCTATATTCTATGTACAGCTATAATACATGTGCAGCTATACGAAGTGCTGCACTAACGGGTGTAAATGTACAAAAGTCGCTCGGATTCCGTTTTCCTTAAAATCTAGTAATGCGCTATATACAGGGTGTCTTAAAACTATATTTACAAGTTCTTTCCAAACTATAGTTTGGTCCGTAAAAGTACAGGCGTGCTGTACCCCTGGTGTAGTACTTCCCGTACAACACCTTTGCACTTCGCCAGTTCGGCGAGTTTTCTTAATATTATATCGCGCTTTTAAAACTAAGTATAATACAACTGTCCGCGCAATATAACACACTTTAAAGTTAAAATTAATTATTTACAAAGCCACTAGACAGTTTTCTTTTCAGGTTCGTCTGTGGCGTGCTCGGACTCGTCAGAGCTGTCAATCATCTCCAACACGCGAGTCATGGTGTTTCCTTCACCGGTTTCCGTGATGACCGAACGAAATTTCGGTATCCTCTTCTCTCTCGGCGCCTTCGCGTCCGATTTTTTCTTTCCGTCAGGTTTCGGGGATGTCGTGCAGGTGGGTTTCCTCCCCGGCTTCAAGGTTAGGTTGTGACCGGACTAAACACACGAGATGGAGAAAATTACAACAAATGCAGGTTTTCCTACCTTATTTAAACAGTCGCCAGTTCGTTTTACCTCCAACGAACAAGGGATGCCCTTGGACGACGTCCCGTCAGGTCTGCCGTCGGACAGGTTGCACAGCGTCAGGATCACGCTGGTTTGAACGCCACTGCTTCTCCGCTTGGCTGTTGAGGAATTATCCTTAATTCCCTTCTCCTTTTATGTTTCAGGTCGCCGCTGGATTCACCGGATCAACGCCCAAGGATGTTTGGACTTCCCGTTGTATGGAATTCTTTCGACGCCTCGAGAATACGTCGGAACGACGTTATTTGTGCAACGATAGTTTGTTGGACAAATTATCTGCTTGTTAATTAATCCCTTCTGTTTTCTGTTTCAGGTCGCCGCTGGATTCGTCGGATCAACGCCCCAGGATGTCAGGACTACCCGTTGCACGCCGCTGGATCGACACTCGTTCACAGGTAAGGATAGTTTAGGTTTGTGGTGATTAAATCACTAACACACTACTTTTAATATATATAAAAGTATAAATATATTTAAAAGAAAATATTTCAATCTTTTTATAAAATGTTCGCTTACTCGCGAATCTCCACACTACGGAGATGTTTCTCGTTTTTTTAAAAATAAACTGCCTTTTATATTAATTCTCACGCGAATCTCTCAACGCACGAGAGTTGTCTATTCGCGACTATCTTCTTTAATAATCTCTCTGTTATATCACAAAAAACCCGTGAAGACGTTTTGTTTTCTTTCAGCGCTTCCTAGTCGGGAAAAAAGGCCTCGAGTGCCGCTCCGCACGGCCTTTTATACGCCTTCCCACTCTTGGTTCTCCCGCTCTCCGGCTTCCCCTTCTTCCGGAGAACCGCCTCTCTGATGCGCGCGCACGCGCATTCGGCGATGTACAGCAAGTGCTGTACATCGGGTGTAAAATACAAAAAAGTGGCTCGGATCGTATTTTCCTTAAAAACTATACCTAAATCTATACTACGTGTCTATGACTATACTATATACATTTTTACTATACTATCTGCTACACACAATAAGGTGCAGAAGTGCTGCACTTCGAGTGTAGCAACTTATTTCTACATTTTTGCACCTTTTTTATCACAGGTCGTTGCGCTGCATAAAAACATAAAAATAAACGTGTTTTTCTAAAATGTCCGTGCAAAATAATAAAACTTAAAGCTACTTAAAACTAATCAGTCTTATTTACAGTCTTATTCTATTTTCCTTATACATTGCTCTCCACATTTCATGCAAGTGGAGTAGCGAGTGTGTTATCTGTATTGTTTCTAATGCATGCATAATCAGCCAATATAATAGTCTAAACCTATAAATCTTATATATAATATTCATGCGTTTTCGTCGCATGATCAACGCGATATTTAGTCCCTGTCTTATCAATAATTTATTGGACCTCTTCAAGGCACGTGTCTTGTCCTTGTGTAGTTTGTCCCCGTGCGTTCTGTCACCTCGGTGTTTCTCGCACTTCTTGGGCCGTTTGGGAGGCTTTCCCGGGTTCCTTGGTTGTCTCGTACTCATCGTAGGCCCCGGCTTCAAGGTTAGGTTAGGTTGTGACCGGACAAACTACTCGAGATGGTGAATTATTCACAGTATACAGGTTTTCCTACCTTGATGTTACGGTCGCCAGTTTGTTTTACCTTCCAACAAACAAGGAAGCCCTCGGACGACGTCCCTTCGGCCCGCCGTCGGATGGGTTGCGCGGCGTCTCGGTTGCGCTGCGATACGTGCCACGGCTCGTTCGCCTGGCTTTTAGGGGATGTTTACTAATCCCTGTCTTCTTCTCTGTTTCAGGTCGCCGCTGGATTGCTGGAACGCCTGGAGAAGGTTCCGTCGGATCGACGGCTCGTGTACAACGTTGGCAAGTTGTACTCTTCCCTCTCGCGCTGCTAACTTCCCTCCTTTATGTTTCAGGTCGCCGCTGGATTCGTCGGATCAACGCCCACCGGTTAATGGACTACTCTCTGAATGAAGCTGGATCAACGCTTGGACACAGGACAAGGATCGCGCGTTTCGAGGAAAGAAATTCACACTCACGGTACTTTTAGTATATAAAAGTATAAAATATATTTAATAAATACTATGTAAAATATATAACGTGACTATGTGAACGCGGAAGACTTATCGCGACTCTCCACAACTCGGAGATATAATCGCGCTTCCGTTAATTAAAATAAACTAAATTTATTTTAATGTTTTTCGTCGCGGGATGTAAAACGCGACTGTTGCCCTTTCTTAATCCGTTTCCGGGAAAAGGCCGTCCTTTTCAAGCACACTCGCGTATCTTCTAAAAAGACTTAACGAAATATACTTCTTTCTCGCAAATCGATTACTCGGTTTCCGGGGAAAAGGCCTCGACTGATGCTCTGCATCGCCTTTTATACCGGTTCCCACTCTCGGGATTCTCCCACTCGCGGGTTCCCTCTCTACTCGGTCACGCCTCCCGAGCGTGCGCGCGCCTTGTGCTATAGTGCATGCGTCCTATACTGCATGCTGCACATCGGGTGCACAAAACATAAAAATGCTCGGATCACAAAATCCTTAAAATTAATATACCTGATCTTATACAGGGTGTCAAAAACATAAAATCTATAGTCTATACATAACTAAACTATATACAAAACGGTGCACGAGTTCTACACTTTAGGTGCACAAAACATAAAATATCGCAATTTCGCTCAAACGACAATTACGCTTAAAATAAAACATAAAATGACTTACGCGCTTCATAAATCGCGACTTACAAAGTAAACAAAACAAATAAAACATCGCGCATAATTCGCGCGAATCATCTATCTCGCGGCGAGGATGACTTTGTCGTGCGTGTCGCGTACTTCCGCACTGATCTCTTGATCACCCTCTTCTTCCGAACGGGCTCCCAATCGCTATCGGAATCCGAGTTTCTATATTCCGGGCGCAATCTCGATATTTTACCTCTCGAGATTGAGAGGGCGGGTGAGCTGCTCGCCTGGATGCCGGATGAAGTCGAGGGTTTATCCTCCGGCTTCAAGGTTAGGTTGAACCCCTCGCCTATTGGTTAGGACGCGATTCCCGCGTGACGTCATACCCCCCCCCCCCCGCGTGACGTCATACCCCTCGGCGGTTTCCCATCGCCCCTCACCTTTCCTTAGAGGACCTGGGTTAGAACCGGCCTAGCTATACTACTGATTTGGATTACTTTTTTTTTAATCCGTTTTAATCGACTATTTTCGGCAAGGCGTGGCCATATTACATATCCAGCTTTTATCCTCTTTTTTCCTACTGATTCCTACTTAAGTCACGCATGCGCAGCTGTTTATTTCTCATACGTAATACATACTTTTTGGAATCAATTTTTTGGTACAGTATACAGTGCCTACCAAAAGTTCCGGGCCACCTAAATAATTTTTTAATGGTTTGAAATATAGGATTGAAATTTATAGGGATACAATGGGATCACAAAGTTTATTATTTAACCACAAAAACACCCACCTCTACACCCGCGGGGGACGGGGGGAGGGGGGAGCCAAAAAATCTTAAATGGCATGTGGAGTTGAGTGAGGGCTCGTTCGAAAGGGCTTTCCGAGACGAAAACAACGCAAGATCGCTGAGGTCTCTACGATCTTTTTTCGCGGAGTTATGTTCATTTGAACATTTCTATTAAAATTTTGCGATAGCGAGGGATCACGGCGACAACAGAAGAAAGATGAGGCTTCACGCGGGCCCGCGCGTTCCTGAGTGTGTGCGTGTGCGTGTGCGTGTGCGTGTGCGTGTGCGTGTGTGTGTGTGTGTGTGTGTGCGTGTGTGCGTGCATGCGTGCGTGTCCGGCCAACCAAGGCAAGACTGCTCGCGTGTCCTGCCAACTAAGGCAAGACCGGGATGGGAACGGGAGCGTCCCGTTTGACCACGTTGATATTGACCACGGTCCCGATTGACCACGTTGAGATTGACCACGTTGCGATTGACCACGTTGCGATTGACCACGTTAATATTGACCACGGCCCCGATTGACCACGTTAATATTGACCACGGTCCCGATTGACCACGTTGATATTGACCACGGTCCCGATTGACCACGTTGAGATTGACCACGTTGAGATTGACCACGTTGATATTGACCACGGTCCCGATTGACCACGTTGAGATTGACCACGTTGATATTGACCACGGTCCCGATTGACCACGTTGATATTGACCACGGTCCCGATTGACCACGTTGATATTGACCACGTTAATATTGACCACGTTAATATTGACCACGTTAATATTGACCACGGTCCCGATTGATCACGTTGATATTGACCACGTTAATATTGACCACGTTAATATTGACCACGGTCCCGATTGACCACGTTAATATTGACCACGTTAGTATTGACCACGTTAATATTGACCACGGTTCCGATTGAGCACGGATCAATACATGTCGTTACTAGGGCATGTACTTTGCAAGTTGTAAAGCGAGGTCCATTGTGCCTGACTGGCGGAGGGGGTGCGGGGGGAGCCGAAGGCCCCCCTTGCACCCCCCGTATGTGTACACACACGTGTGTGTGTTACATGGTTTTTCAATCGGGACCGTTGTCAATATAAACGTGATTGATCGGGACCGTAGTCAATATTAACGTGGTCAATATCAACGTGGTCAATCGGGACCGTGGTCAATCGGGACCGTGGTTAATCGGGACCGTGGTCAATCGGGACCGTGGTCAATATTAACGTGGGCAATTGGGACCGTGGTTAATATTAACGTGGTCAGTCGGGACCGTGGTCAATATCAATGTGGTCAATCGGAACCGTGGTCAATCGGGACCGTGGTCAATCGGGACCGTGGTCAATCGGAACTCTGGTAAATATCAACGTGGTCAGTCGGGACTGTGGTCAATCAGGACAGTGGTCAATCGGGACCGTGGTCAATATCAACGTGGTCAATATCAACGTGGTCAATCGCAACGTGGTCAATCTCAACGTGGTCAATTGGGACCGTGGTCAATATTAATGTGGTCAAACGGGTCCCACTCGATGGGAACACTGGTGTATGTGAAGGAATAAAAACACTAATTATTTTATCAAATGTTCAAATTGATGTCCTTCGACAACTTGGCAGTGTCCTAAGCGAATGTAAAACGTATTGATAACGTTAGTTAAAAAATAGGATGTGATTGAATTTGAAACGTTCACTATTTTTTCCCGCAGCTCTTCTAAATTTTCGGACCTAGTCTCATAGACCTGAGAGGGTATGGCGACAGAATAAGGTCCTATCAAGAAGTAGCGAATTTATTCAATGCTACATATCCTGACCGTGAACCAATTTCAAAGTCAACTGTTGAAAGAACTGTTGGTCGTTTCCAAAGAACCGGTGTAATTAAAGATGCGCTTAGATCTGGAAGACCCCAAAATGCTAGTAATGACGAAAAAGCTTTAGATGTTCTGCTAACTGTATACGATAATCTCCATACATCGGTCTCGAGAGCAGCTCAAGAAAATGATATTAGCACAACATTAGTCCATCGAATTTTGAAGAAGCATCACTATCATCCTTAAAAAATACATCTGGTCCAGGAGCTATCCGAAGACGATTATGACAGAAGAATGGAATTTTGCGACACAATGATGACACGACTTGCTGATAATTGTCTTATAGTTCGTTCTTATATCCAAGATCGTCTTAAGTGTGGTCTTGGGTCGTCTTAAGAACCCATTCAACCAATGAAATGGCCGCATAGCATCTTAAGACCGTATTTAAGACGATCTTGAATATAAGAACGGACTATGAATACCGGCCTATGTTTCAGCGGCTCGTAAAAATGCACCTTTATGGCCGATATTCATAGTCAGTTCTTATTTCAAGACCGTCTTAAGTAATGTCTTAAGATGCTAAGGGTGACGTCCCATGGTGCGTATTGCGATACGCGCGTATCGGGCGTATCGAACTCTGCGACCAATCACAGATGATCCGCTGTTTTCAGTACGCCGGAGTTTGGTTCCTACAGTCCCATGGAGCGGATTACGCGGAAGCGGATCCAGCGGATCGCCAATCACGGAGTTGTTCCGATAGATCCCTTTCAAAGATTACGTCAAAGCAGTCCTGTGATTAGCGATCCGCTGAATCCGCATCCGCATAATCCGCTCCATGGGACTGTAGGAACCAAACTCCGGCGTACTGAACACGCGCACACAAGCACGCATGCACCTAAAAAGTAAAGTTTTTGCCAGTTGCTTGCAAATATTTAATAATGTAAAAAAGAAGTTAAAAGTTTGAAAATTGCTGTTAGTGTTTATAAAAGTTTAATAAAGAAAATTGTGAAAAATAGTTTGTAATAAATAGAGGTAAATAAAATATATTAAATTAGGTTAATGTATATATATTATCTCTTGAATGTTTATTTCCATTCTTATTGCACGTTATAAGTTTGTTCCAATAATCTCTTGTTCTTATATATATAAATTCGATATATATAAGTTCGATATATTATATAGTAATTATATATTGTTCAGATTCTATGAGCTCTTTAAATAAATTATGGTACTCCCCTTGATGCAATCTATTCTGATTAATTGGCCTTACGTACCATCTTCTGTTGACCCATCTCTTATTCTTTCTTTTTTGTTTTAACTTAATTTTTATTAAAATTATTATGTATAATAATAAAAGTAATAGCAGCTTTTGATGCATGTTTTGCAGTTTGGACTATTTTATTTTTATCTAAAATTTTTCATGTAACGTTAAACTATCTGAAATAAAATTAGAGTAATATGTATGAGTAATTAGATTATATGTAAATTAATAATGAACATAATATCGAAAATAAAAAACCCAGATAGTGCTGTGGTTATTTGAAAATAAGAGGTTATATTTTAAAAATACCTGCAAAAATGAACTACTCCAACAAAGTTATAAATATGAATAAGAGTATTAATTTATCAAATTAATCATTAACAAAACTTTTTTATAATAAAATATGTCATATACTTACCTCATATATAATGACGCTTTGATCACTCTTTTGCTACGTTACTTTTGTTTTGTTACGGTTACGATTTTCTTTGTGCGTTGACTGAAGTTTAAGGTTACGGACGAATCTAAGAGCTCTGTTACAGGGCACCCTTAGGGCCAATTTCACCAAGTCCGGTTAGATTAACCAACGGTTAAAATTAGCAGGGTTCCAACTGAAATTATATGAATGCTTGGTTTTCCTTCACCTCTATTTTCTGTTGGCCACCCTGCTAATTTTAACCGTCGGTTAATCTAACCGGACTTGGTGAAATTGGCCCTTAATCGGGTTTAATAACATCCGTAGTTGTGAAACTGACCAATCACAGCTATTCCTCTGAAGAATGGAATGACTGTGATTGGCCAGCCTTCGAACTACGGATGTTATTAAACCCGATTAGGGGTGACGTGTAAACGTAGTCTAAGTTTACAGTTAGTCCTTAACGTAACGTAACGCGTTACGGAAGAGCTTGTGCAGTGGCCCTAATACGGCTCTGTGATTGGTTTAGGACATCTTAAGATTGTGCTTAAGACGGTCTTAAGGGTCGGCAGGAGAGACGGTGGGGACCTCTCACGGGAAGCCGTGAATTACGAATTCGTAGTCTACGTCCTACAGCCAAAATAAAGAGAAAATCGGATTCTAATGATGATATTCGTATTCAGCAGCATCGTCTTCTTAGACGTACAGAGCGTTTTTTTGAAAAAATGATCAAAATAAAAATTCTAATACTGACAAACAACATACAGCTGATTGTGGATCAGGTGTAGTTGCTCTCGAATTCATATTATATTTTTATTATAAATTTTTAAGAGCCAAATTGCAAAATCCGGCTCTGTATGACTAATTCTAACGATGTAAGGAATACATCAAAACAAGTTTCATGAAAAAATATTAATTTTTCGAGATGTAGGACGAAGACTACGAATTTCACCACATCTGTATCTAAAGTGCAGCTAACAGCAGAACATGGGGAATATTCCGTAGTGGCACACTGGCCGCGTGACAAGGAAAGATGATTGCGTCATCTTTGTCTCTCTTGCACCGCATGTGTAGTAACGTCCGTGAAGGCACAAATACCGATATGTTGAGCACACGGATGCGATTGTTGCGTGATAATATCAGACAAGGAGCGATAATCGCGTGCTATCCTTGTTTCTCTAGCGTATCGCTTTACGGCCGAAATATGGCCTGAAAATATTTTCTGACCTCTCGTGGCAGAAAGCAGTAATGCAACATGACTAATGGGCGCCCATTCTTTGAGAATTTTATATTTACGTATATACATATATGCATATATATGTTTAAATTATAGTTAAAATTATACGTGCAATTAAATATTGTATGATGATCAATAATAATATAGATAACAGAGTGAATAAATATACAATATGTAAGACACGGGTGCCTGTTAGACTTTGTGAGATTTGTTGCTTTGTTACTATCGATATTTCGTTTATCATATTAGCGGGATAGAGAAATAGCATGATTGTCAATTCTTGTTTGACATTACATTATCTTTTAACAGTCTTAATCGTAGACAATTATATTATATATTCATAGACAATTATATTATCTTTCTTCAATTGTACCGATATAGCGTAAGCACATACGAGTCTGGTATATGAAAGCATATATATAAATAATACATGTAATGACGAAGTACAAAATATTCAGTCTATCATGCAGTACACTCCAAGTTCAATTCCACAGATATCTCAAAAAAATTTTTATATATGTTTTGTTATTACATTTTATGTTTTGAGAATTATATTGAAAACAAAATTTGAAAATTTTGAAAATATGTTAATATTAATATATGTAATATATTTAGTAATAATTAAATAAAATAATAATAGCTTTTCTCTCCTAGCTATTATTGGTTTATTACAAGATATATTAAATACATAAAATACATTTTTTATACACATGTACAATTACAAAATGGTCAACATATTTTCAAAATTTTAATAATTATTCTAAATATAATTCTCACACAAAATGTAATAACGTTTATATAACAAAAAATATAAAAAAATTTTGTTAAGATGTCTGTGGAATTGAACTTGAGTTTACTGCGTGATAGATTGAACATTCTTGCACTAAGCCATCACATATTTCTTGTAAATGCTTTCATATTATCAGTATTTATGTAGCAGATATTTTTACACGATAATATTGATATAATCGAAAAGAAATCAAGATAGCATACTTGTCGGTCTATAAATTTGCAATTACTGAAAGATAATGTAAGCCAAGAATTAACAATCGTTCTCTCCTTGTCGTTCTATCATGCTGACAATACATAAAGTATCGATGAAAAAGCAACAAGTAAAAAAGCAATAAATTGCCAAGTCTAATAAGTGCCCGTGTTTTACATATTGTATATTAGTTCACTCTGTAAGTTATTATTTTACTGTTATTATTTATCGTCATACAATTTTTAATCATATATATAATTTTTAGATATTATTGATACATATATACGCATAAATGTGCATAAACAAATATAAAATTTACAAAAAGTGGGCGCTTGTTAGCCTAGTTGCATTACTGTTTTTTGCCACGAGAGGCCAAAAAGCATTTTCAGGCCGTATCTTGGCTATAAAGCGATACGCTAGAGGAACAAGGATAACGTGATCGTTGATCCTTTTCTATCTTTTCTCTCCACGGTGCGTCCACGCGAGCAATTCAATCGTGTGTGTACGTATATGGACATACACCTCTACATAGAGATCGAGAATTTATTTCTCAGATTGGTAATCCTGAAGTCGGAGTTTCGCATTGTCACCGCGCGAGGTCTCCAATATCAATTCGGAGTTTGGCCGTCACTCTTAGAACATATATAAATGGAAGGGGAATGCCTTTGTTTCCCGATAGAAAAACATGTCGGAAGGAAGTAAGAAAGAAAATTATAGTTGCCTCTCTCTTGTGAGTTACTCTGCTCAAAAGTGCGCATGCGCGGCCATGTGTGTGTACACAAAAGTATGTATACTACAGACACGATGCTTGTATGTGTAGTTACTCACAAGAGAGAGGCAACTACGATTCCTTTCTCACTTCCTTCCGACACTTTTCAGCCTGCTATTCCCCTTCCATTTATATATGTTCTAAGGGCCAATTTCACCAAGTCTGGTTAGATTAACCGACGGTTAAAATTAGCAGGGTGGCCAACAGAAAATAGAGGTGAAGGAAAACCAAGCATTCTTATCATTTCAGTTGGAACCCTGCTAATTTTAACCGACGGTTAATCTAACCGAGGTTGGTGAAATTGGCCCTAACCCTGGGTCCACAATAGGTGATTTAAGCCCTAAGCCTTAAGAAATTGACTAATCACAGTCGAGTATTCTCTTCATACTTGATTGTGATTGGTCAATTTCTTAAGGCTTAATGCTTTAATCACCTATTGTGGACCGGCACTAAGGGTCCTGCCGACCCTTAAATATAAAGCCCGAATCACACTAGCGGCTCGCGGCTGCGATTGCGATTGCCTCAGCCAATCAGATAGCATCAATTGCAAGTATAATTGGAGCGTAGCAAATCACAATCACAAACGCAATCGCAATCGCAGCCGCGAGCCGCTAGTGTGATTCGGGCTTAAGAACTGACTATGAATACCGGCCTATGTGTAGGAGCGAATATTGGCTTCTGCGCACAGGACACGGAAACGCTTGCCGCGTGGCAAAAGGCGACACAGTAGCCAATCAACTTACAACTTTTCTATTAGAGCGAAAAATGATTGGCTACCGCGTCGCCTTTTGCCGCGCGGCAAGCGTTTCCGTGTCCTGTGTGCAGAAACCATATGTCTATGATGCGAAGAGGGATCATGTTTGTTCGGTAGTTGGCGTTGTATACTATTGTGTAAGTACGATGCCGGTTAACATTGGTGGAAATTGTCAAAGATAAAGTGTTGTTGGTCAAAATGGGTCCCATATTTTCTATCATTTTCATTGTACTATTATCTGCATATGCCAGTGCGGATGCACAGCAGCAAACGAAGGATAGCTTAGTACAACAACTTAACGAAGATAATTGGGATCTCATGCTCACGGGAGAATGGATGATTGAATTGTAAGTTTAGCCGTTTTCGAATTGATACCTATCCACCGTCATAGTTGATGGCATATCAAACAGCAATATTCGAATTGCTATTAATGAATATTAACATATATTATGGAATGTGAAATATAAAAATAAACCTATTTGATGAAATATATCTTTGTAATCTGTAGTGCTACAAAAAAATTGTTTTTTTTTATATTTATACTAAATTCTTACACACATTGTCCTAGTTTACACCGATATACTTTAATACATACTAAATACTATATTGTCCAATCACAACCGTTCCATTCTTTAAAGGAATGACTATGATTGGCCAATGTAGTACTTAGTATGTATTAAAGTATATTGGTGTAAACTAGACCATTGTTTCACATTAGTATTTATTAATATTACACTGTACCAAGTTATATATATAAAATATATTTTGTTAGAATTTCTACTATGTTACGATATTTATTATATTATAGTTATGCACCATGGTGTCCTGCGTGCAAAGCACTTGAACCAATCTGGGAGGATCTTGCATTATTAAAAAAGAATCTTAATATAAATATTGGGAAGATAGATATAACAGATTCCCCAGGTCTTAGTGGTAGATTTATGGTTACAGCTTTACCTACAATATTTCAGTAAGTTTGTAATTTCTAAATATAATTTATATTGTATTTTCTCTTTTTGTATATAGCTATATACAAATATATAAATATATATTAACAATTATATTCTTTATTATAATATTATAAGTATATCATTAATATTTAGTTTTATAACTATTATAATTTTATAACTTTTAAAATTATATTTTACTTTCTAGTGTAAACAATGGAATATTTAGGCAATATAGAAGTCCAAGGGATAAAATTTCATTAATTGAATTTGTATCTAAAAAGACGTGGACAAAAGTTGATCCAATACCCAGCTGGAAGAGTCCAACTTCATTTCATATGTCAATTTTGAGTCAATTCTTTAAATTGTCTCAAGTATTACGAGTAAGTATATGTGCATGCGTCATACGTAATTTCTAGATTCAGTATATCCTATTACAAGTAGTGACCTGTTTTTCTGAAAACCAATAAACATATATATATATATATATATATATATATATATATATATATATATATATATATATATATTGCAAATTATAATTGTCATAAAAATTATATGTATTAGAGAATGGAAAAGCATATATAATTTTTTTACAATAATATGGATATTTTAATATAATACAAATTATAGTGCTATTTATACAACAATATATAACAGAATTATTTTATAAGTTATACAAGTTTTATTGGTTTGAATCTTTACTGGTAATTTCTATTTTTTCATTTTTACTGCAACATTGCCAGCTTCTCACTCTTGTACATTGTATATTGTGATCAAACGATGTATTAAACATCAGTTATTAATACAAGAGTTAAAAGTTGCAGAACCAAAAAAAATTGTTTAATTTCAAATTGATAAAACTTTTATAATTTGTAAAGCAATTCTTAATTGATACATTAAGTAATTGTTATATTTGTTTTAAATAGTACTACAACTTTTATTATATCAGGATATCAACATCATTATATATTAAAAAATTATACTTATTTTTCCGTTTTCTGACATATAACGTTTTCGAATGAAGCAAGTTTAATAATTTTTAACTCTGAGAACAATTAATGTCATCATAAACTTTGTCTTGGGTTATTAGAAGTATTTGGATTATTATATTAATCAATGAAATACTTTGAATAAGATGATTGATTAATCAAGGCAAAGAATGTGTTTTAAAGCTAAAATGGCGTCAAATGGGATATACTTTATATTATTCATATTATAAATATATTTATATTAATCAGATTCAAAACCCATTTTCGGTCGATGTTCATGGCAAATTGGATTTAATCTTTTTCAGAACGATTAAACCTGCTTCATTCGAAAAAGCTAATAGATAATTTTCATGAATAATAGTTATATATATTCACAATATAGTTCAATTTAAATGATTTAACCTTTTGTGGCACAAATTTTTCTTTAACATATTTTGCTGAAATTTAATATATGGGGGTTTTTGGAATCACTGATTACAAATTTGAAGCCTAAATTAAAAAATTCAGAATTACAAACCTAATATGTAAGAATCTTTTAGGCTTCTGATTTTAAATCTGTAGTCAAAATTTGAAAATTTAATATATGGTGGATCCAATATCAAGAAAAGGACCCCGCACACTCTTTATGTAAAATTGGAGTTGATCTTGTTTAAACTCAAGAATATGTTATTAAAATTATAATCGCGAATTGTGGAATATTCTGTGTATATATATAACAATATAATATGTGGAATTGAGATGCATGGCTTTGATTTTTACATACAAATTAAATTGGTATAATATTATAGAAAAATTCCAATTTAATCACTTTTCCATTTTAGGCTATTCATAATAAACTTTTGGAAGATATTGGATTACCTACATGGGGCAGTTATTTGATTTTTGCTGTTGCAACAATTATTTTGGGTGCAATATTAGGATTAGTAAGTGATATATGAATTTATGCAATACATGAATTTCATATGGACATTAAATGCAAGATTAACTATATTTATAATTATATACAGCTTATTGTATGCTTGATCGACTTCATTTATCCACCAAAACCTGCACAACAACAAAACAAAAAGAAACAGAATACATTGGATGGTTCCATGCAGGAGAGAAGTTTGGATGAGGATGAAATTGCTGAAAATGTTGGAGATGATTTAGTAGATGAAGAAGAATCTGAAGCAGAAGAACCTGAAAAAAAAGAATCTGAGATAAAGGAACTTGAAGTGAGTGAGAAAGATAAGGATACTAAAACTGATACTAGTAGTCCCAATGTTCGCAAGCGTAAGCCACGCAAGGCTGATTAGAGACAATAGTTTGCTTAATGTAAATATTTAATAATTATGAATCAATTATGACTAATTTTTATGGTATATTCCCAAAATCATTCCTGCATTGCGATAGCACATGATGTGACATAATATCTTATATCTCAAAATCTAAATAATCAGTATAGATTATTCAAAGAAACAATCATGTTTGCTGTCCTTATATTTAAAAATTTAAGTGCAAGAAACTTCTTTAAATTATCATTGTAAATGTTTTCTTATTTACAAATATATTTTTGAAGTTATGAAAATGGACACTTCTGGTATATTACTCACTAAAATCTTAGAACTTTATTCTAAGCAAAATACATTGTGGAGTTTAAATTTTTTTGAATGTGTTTAAGACTTAATCCTCTCAAAGTAATAAAAAGATATATATAAACATATTGGAAAAACTTTTTTCCAAGTCAAATAAATTTAATAAATGTTTTGATTAGCAAGTTATTTGTTAAATGATAATGCGTTCTTAAGAGTTCTTGAAGTAACTAAATTCTCTAAAACACTTTTTACATATGATTTTTATAAAATGTTTGAGATCACAAAAAAAGACAAAGATAAACTAAAATATTTGTATGAATTTTTTTTTATGATTATAACGAGAGAGAAATAAATCTTTAAACTATTTGATAATTTCTAATGCTTTGTTTTTCATATGAGAAAAAGAAACGAGTAAAGTGGAAATATTAAGAAGAAAATGGAAATATTAAGTAATATTTATTGTATATCTAACAATATGTTTAAGCATATTTGATATCTTTATTAAAGAAAAAATAATAACATTAATTACTTCCTTTAAAGATGCATTGTAAGACCATTAAAATATAAATCTATTTATTAATTATAGTTGCTATATGACAATTATTATAAGTTTATATATTATATATTAAGACGTCCTAGAATCAGCGCACCACCTGATAATGATAGATTCTTGAGATTATTTGGAGATGAAAACTTTTATACGAAAATGTCGAGACTATAATAATTTTTGAATGAGAAGCAAGTTAAAGTAGACCAATAAGATTGCTCAAAATTTGCTTTTTTAGACACGGTGCATTGCATAGTAGTAGGTGTTTTAAGATATCAATTCACTTTTAACTATTAATATATTTTCAAAATGTTATTATAATCATTTCTCAACAATCTTTTTCACATGAAGTATATCATAGACGAATAATGTCTCTCATATAGTAAAAATGTTCTAATTAATATAATTAATAAATTATCTTTTTTCTTATCACAAAATAGAAAATTTGAATACATTGATAAAGTAGAATTTTATATACATACTTGTAATGTTATGTTAAGTTATAATGTTTATTTTTTAATGGTTATTTGTTTATTTTCTTCTTTATTTATTTTTTTTTTTCAGTAAATTATCGACATAGAAAACTTCTATTTGATACCTTAAAGAATCTTTGTTATTGTGCGATGTATTGTGCCTGAAAGCGCAAACTGTAGGCAATTATTGGCCAATTGTAAATGTTTTCCTTTTAAAAACTATTGTAGCCTCGGTATTTTGATATTAAAATTTTGATCTCCAAATGATCTCAAGAATTTATCATTAACACATGGTGCATCGATTCTGGGACATCTTGTATATTACATCTTGTTTAATCCCTTTTTTCTCTGCTATTTCTAAATAAAGTATTTTATTATATTTAAAAAATTATTGAAAAATAATTGGAGAATTATTTTAATTATATTATACACACAGATCGATTGTTTTTATAATATTTTTCATATATACATTTTGGTTAAAATATACAGGGTGTCATTTAAAGACCGCCCACTAAGTTATTTCTTACCAAAAAATGAGTCGAAAAATCCTGAATCATTTTTTTCTATAACATTTAATAAAGGAGCAATTATTGAGTAAAGTCAGGCCAATCGGCGCCGACCTTTAACCGGGCGCATCAGTGAGAGGCGTGCCTGGTAATGTGTGCTCATGCATTTTTTGGTAAAGAATAACGCTATGTACTTAGTGGGCGGTCTTTAAGTGACACTCTGTATAATTATACTATAATATTTTGAAACACATTACTAAAAAAAAAATAGAGGATACTTTTCATACCCTAAAAATTGGGCTATTTTCAAGCCACTGACACTCGAAAAATTATCGTATACAAAAAACTGAAAAAGCATTTTGAAGCCTGAAGTTTCAACTTTAACATCTTATCGGTGGTTTCTAAAAAATTTTTTATCTTGTTCTGTGCTTTAAAAAAGAACATATTGTTTTGTTCCTTAAAATTATGTATCTTTGACACTCTGCAACACGATAAAAAAATTTCTCTCGAAAAATTCAACTTAAATTCCATAAATTACATTTTGCCTACAAAATGCTATTTTTAAATTTTTAGGGCATGAAAAGTGTTCCCATTTTTTTTTTTTTTTTAGGTAGTGTATTATAGTTATTTAATATAATTATACGTGCATTTATATAAAAATAAATTATGAACTTTTTCCTAAACAGATTGATAATTTCATTAGCATGTATTATAATATTAATGTAATATATTAACAATTGGTGTTCATTTTTATCATTAATTAGGAACAGTGATCATTGAATATAGGTTTTAAGAAGAATGTTTTGTATTTGGTTTTTTTATAGATATGATTGCTTTCTTTTTATGAACTATAACAATTTCTATCAATGATCCGATAAAATCAATTTATCATTCAAATGCTACAATGCACAATACTACCTTTTGTAATACATTTTAAATTACATTTTTATAAAGGCCTACTTTAGCTTGCTATATCTGAAATTATTTTTCCGACTTTTATACAATACTATGAAAAAAAGTGTGTATGTATGTGTGTGTATATGCATGTGTGAGTAATATAGTTATCTTCATAAAAATATTCTTTCATGCCATTGTGACAAGATATGTATGTTATATTAGAATTATGAATAAATGAAGTCTCTGTTCTTAAAAGAAGTATAATTATCGATTATTAATAGTATGAAAGCTATTTTATTTATAATTTTCATATATGTACTTTATATATGTATATATATATATATATATATATATATATATATATATATATATATATATATACTCTTTATATACACTTTGGCGTGATTTCTACAGTGAATTATTATATATGCTATGTCTTCAACATTTCCAATATACATAAGTAATTCGTGGAATAAAATTTTTAAAATAACAATGACATGTGTATATTTATAATATATGTGTATATTTAAAACTTCGTGTTATTTAATTCTATTTTATATTGATGTAACTTTACGCTCTATACTACTCTGCTGTCTGATCAAGCGACGCGGTAGCGTCGCGACGCCAAGTATATAAAAAAAACGTTTCAGCCTGTCAACGGTTTGCCTATGTTGCTTATGTACAAGGGCCGCGACGCTACCAATAGCTTATTCGGAGTTTTACGTCTAATAAACTTTCGATTAAAATTCCTCAGGAACTAAAGCCATAATCAAAAATCTAACGGCACTTTTCTTATACAATATGGATGCAAGCTTTCGATTGCGACCAGTTTGAATAAGATTGGTGCAGTCAATCTTGAGGAATGATAATCGTATACCAGAAATGTGATTATTTTTTCTTCATAATAATAATAAGGTTCAAACTCTCACGTACGTATGCTCGCACGCATACACGCAAAGCGATTTTGTCCCTCAAGGCGCGTTTGCAGCGCTCATGTACGATTATTCGCTTGAGTGTGCAAATACGCCTTGAGAGACAATGTATGTGTGTGCATACGTATATGATACGTATCAAGCGACGCGGTAGTCACGGTACACAGTAGCATCGCGACGTCAAGATATAATAAGGTTGAGATTATAAAGTTATATTTGAATCTGTTGCAGAAAATATATTTGGTCCTATCGAGTAAGTAAATTGAAAATTTCGTATATATATCTGCTTATATATGTTTATTTATTGTTTTATAAGTATATATTATTTCTTGATTATATCTGAATATTGTCTAAATTATAGCGCTTATTTGCAGGATCAATCTTTCCGAGAAGACTGGTATATTTTTAGCTGGGATTTTTTCGTATAAAACCGTATGCAATCCCAGCTGAAGAACTTTGCTAAACAGCGTAACATATTGGGTTATAGAGATCTGGCAGTAACAGACAGTAAGTGCAATTAAGTAGCATATATAAAACATAGAGTAGCACATATAAAACCAGATATGTAAACTAAATTAAATATTACAATTTTGTTCTTTTCTTTGCACACAGATAGAGTGAAGTGAAAAATAATATTAATGCATAGAAGATCATCAGTTTCAACCTAAAAACTTCTGGAACGGTTGCTGGTTCGATATAGACTGTAAGTTTTACTCCAAATTCAGCAAACGCCGAATTGAGAGATAGTCTCAAAATACAAATACATTATTATGAAGATGGAAATGTACAATTGGTCAGCGAGAAGCAAACAGCGAAAGATTTGATACATGCTGATTGTAAAATATAGGATGTAAGTCTACGTCTAGTATGTATAATATCAGTAAAATGATTTATTTATATATGATTCAGAAAATTTACAAACAGTAAAATTAAATATCATTGTTATTATTATTATTATTATTATTATTAATTATATAATTATATAATTATTATTAATTATTATAATTATTATTATAATTATTATTGTTCGGGAGTCGACCTCTACGAGATCGCCCGAATCTTGAGAAACGCTCAGAGATGGGCGAGAAGCGGTGTGTAAAAATCCGAATCCGTAGATCCGCTGGAGGATAAGGAGATGTTCAGAAAATACTCGACTGCAGATTGTTTCAAGATTCCTTTAATTTTGAATAATAGGAGCGAGCGACGGCACGTATTCCGCGACTCCGACGGAAATCTTCAAAATGTCCTGTTAATGACTGCTTTCGACGCGTATCGGAAATCTTGTAGGGCTTCTTGCTAGAGGCTCTCGCGAAAACGGATATCTTGCACGCGGACGCCGGATGTTGCTTGGCGCGAGGCAGAAGATATTCGCGGAACGGTTAACGCGCGTCGACTCTCGGACTCCACACTCTTAACAATCACAAACTCAATAAGTATAGAGCAGGTAGTAATACAGACAATGAGGCGTCTTTCGCACTGAGTTCGATGCTCGATTGTACGCTAGAATGTCGGTTGAGAACTTACAACGAGAATGACGAAAGCGCATACGACACGAGCGAAAGTAACAACAGCAGCGCGAATGGTCTATGAGTACCGCGACACGACACGAGCGAGAATACGACACGAGATAATATCATACGAGAAATTATGATACGAGAAATTATGATTGATTGCTATCGACCAGCTCGAATCGTCGTCAGCGGCAGACTGAATAACGACAGAAAAGAGTCGCGGTCGACCGATTTCCTCGAAATAGGATATTTTCGGCGCCGAACGTTCGAGAATATAGGTGTTTGTCACACTTTTCTTTGTTATGATCACGCGATCACGCGCCGATCGGCTGATCGCGACGATGTTTATTCTTGCTCGGGTTTTGATCGCGGCTCTTACCTTTCAGATTTGTCGGTTGAATTTACAGTTTAAATTTATCGATTAAATTCAACGTTCCAATCTTGAACATACCGCCCGCCTTGGAACGATAGTTCCGAAATAATTGATACGACAGTAGCATTGAACGATAAGAGCGCACGCCATAATTAACGATATAAGGAAGAATGACTCCCCTTTTTTTTTTTCGATATGATTTAGCACCGTGAATCAGCCGCCCGTCTTGGCGGTATGACGCTCGCCTTTTGACAATTTTGTGCTTAAGTCTAATGAATTACAATAAATGAAAAGCAACGCAGCGAAGGTGCCTAATTGCTCGTCGCCTCACTATTGATAGGTAGAACGCATAATTTTACGATCGGTCTTTTGAATTCCGAGGTGGCCGTCTTGACGGTGACGACCCGTACAAAGCCGTCGGAACCGGGATGACATTGCGTAACTCGGCCCAGTTTCCACTTACAGGGAGGTAACATAGGATTGCGCAGGAGGACGAGTTGCCCGGTATCAATCGGCGGTTCTACCTTTCGCCATTTTGCTCGTTGTAACGTATTGACATAGTCGTTACTCCGTAATTTCCAAAACCGCTCAGTAACGTGTCGGATGAGTTGCCATCTCGACAAGCGATTCTCGTTAATATTGAGCAAGGATGGTTCCGGGTTTACGGTAAGCGCGGATCCGATCAAGAAGTGACCGGGGGTGAGACACTCGTATTCCTCAAGCGTATCGGAGAGGGGCGCTATCGGTCTTGAATTAAGACATGCTTCGATTCTAGATAATAAAGTCGAGAATTCTTTGTATGTTAGCATATGATTTCCTAACACGCGGCGCAGATGCGTTTTTACGCTACGGACGCCCGCTTCCCACAACCCGCCGAAATGCGGAGCAGACGGGGGAATAAAATTCCACATCACGTTATCGGAGGCAGTCAGGTTCAAGAAATTCGGATCTCGTAATGCTGACCGGTATGCGACGGTCAGTTCTCGGTCCGCCCCGACGAATGTTGTCCCGTTGTCCGAGTACATAGATTGTGGAAGACCGCGGCGAGCACAAAATTGAGAGTAAGCATTTAAGAAAGCTTGAGTGGAGTAGTCGCTTACTAACTCCAAATGTATTGCTTTTGTCGCAAGGCAGATAAAGAGCGCGATGTATGCTTTACGCGACGTAATCCCTCGTCTAGCGGAGGCCCGAATTTGCACGGGTCCTGCGTAATCGAGACCGCAATGCAAAAAACATCAGACTGCCGCTGTCACGCGTTGTTCGGGAAGATCTCCCATGATTTGTGTGGGAACCGCGGCGCGTTCGCGAGTATACACAACACATTTGTGAATTACAGATTTGACGATATTACAAGCGCGAATTATCCAGAAATCGCGGCGCAGAACATTTAGCGTGAGTTGCGGTCCGGCATGTAACGCTCGTAAATGAGTTTGATTCACGATAAGTGTGACTAACGGGTGTGACGCAAGAAGGATCGGATGTCGAACGGACAATGGCAAAGGAGCTTTATTAAGCCGTCCCCCTACGCGCACAATTCCGTCCCGGTCAAGGAACGGTCGAAGAGAGAGAAGTGAGCTTCTCGACGAGAGGCTCTGATTTTTTGACAGCACGTTTATTTCCGTCGGAAATAAGTCGGCTTGAATTTTCGTAATCCAGAAAGTTCTGGCATTGTTGCAGTCGTATGCAGAAAGCGCGATGTTTTGTGATGCCGGATAATGAGATGACAAAGGCAAATACGACAATGAGCTTGTGTCACGACAAGAGCGATTACTGCGACAGTTAGTTACGAATTTATTTATATAGGCTGTGACGCGAATTAACATTGGCTACGATGAATATTTAGAAGCGAGGTCCCATTTAAAGAGCGATTGAGAGCATTGTAGCGAACTAACCTTTTCTTCGAGAGGCGCTTCCTCGGGAAGACGCTCAGTGTTACACGGCCATTTATCGGAATCGAAGAGCAGCCATGGAGGTCCATGCCACCATAGCTCGCGATTGATAATTTTATCGCCAAATATTCCGCGCGAAGCGCAATCCGCGGGGTTGTCCTCCGTTGGCACATGCCGCCATTCGACGTCTGGAAGACGAGTATGAATGTCATTAACGCGATTGGCGACAAAAGTCTTCCATCGCGAAGGAGGTTGACTTAACCACGCGAGCACGATCGTGGAATCTGTCCAGCAATGGCACGGAATATCCTTGTAACCGTTCGATCCGCGAACGAACTCGACAAGTCGTGCGAGTAATAATGTTGCGGATAATTCGAGTCGTGGTATGCTCAGAGATTTTAATGGCGCGACCTTCGATTTACCGACGAGCAAAGTTGTCGTGATTTGACCTGATGACGAAATGATTTTGATATAAACACATGCGCCATAGGTATGTGTAGATGCGTCCGCAAATCCGTGGATTTCGGCGTGACTTGTATCCGATCCGCGATCGATCCAGCGTATTATTCGCAAATTATTGAGATGTGAGAGCCGAGAATAGATTTCTCTTCACTTTACGATGTGTAGCTCGGAAATCGCGTCATCCCAACCGCTTTTAAATCGCCAGAGTTGCTGCATAAATATTTTAGCGATAATCGTGACCGGAGTGACCCACCCAAGCGGATCGTAGAATTTTGCGATCGCGGATAAGATCGTACGCTTTGTTTCCGGGGCGTTATCAGCCAGCGACACGCGAAACTCGAAAATATCGTTTGCCGGATTCCTCGAGAAGAGAGGGCGAGTTGCTCGCCCATTTCCGTAATACGAATCCGCCGCGCTTTAACATAGAGTTTAATTGATCGCGCGCTTGCCGAATTCGAATGGTATCGTCAGCTTCGAAAAGTAAGTTGTCGACATAAATATTATCGCTTAGGATAGGAACTGCGAGCTGAAAGTGCTGACCTTCGTCGATGACGAGTTGTTTTAATACCCGAAGGGCTAGAAACGGAGCACATGACATTCCATACGTAACCGTTAGTAATTGATAATCGATGAGCGGTTCCGACAGCGATGACTTCCACAAGATCCGTTGATAATCTATATCACGCGCATCGATGTGAATCTGGCGATACATTTTCGCGATATCGGATGAATAGACGTATTTATATCTACGCCATTGTAGGATGACCGACATGAGGTCGGTTTGTAATTTCGGCCCGGCGTTTAAATGATCATTTAACGATGTGCCGTTAGAAGTAATAAATTAATTAATTAACGCTCGATACGTTAAAAACAACGCGAAGACGCGTAGTAGAGCTACTTTCCCGGATCACCCCGTGATGGGGGAGATAAACAGATTGTTCGATTTGACTTTGAGCTGTCGGCGCGGGCTGCATATGCCCAAGTCGTTGATAATCGGACATGAATTCGCCATATTCTTTCGCGACTTCCCGTTTATCGCGAAATCTGCGAAGTGATGAATTGAGCAATTTTTCCGCGTGAAGCCTTGGACTTCCGATTTCAATCGGAGGACCCTTCTTGAACGGTAGCCGCACGACATACCGTCCGTCAGACTCGCGAGAATGCGTTAAGCGAAAATGCTCTTCACACTGCTGTTCTTGCGGTGTGAGATGAGTTTGTCGTGGGAGTTCTTCGACCTCCCAGAAGCGACGAAGTTCCTCTTCGAGAGAAGGAGAGCCGACGATATGATGAGTCGAAACGCGACTGAGAGCGCAGTTTCCGGAGAGAAATGTCGGCGACGAGGATTTCTGAGCGATGGGTTGTCCGATGCCTCCTTTGTGAACACCGTCGAGAATTATATCGTTGTAGAGGTCCGCTCCGATAATGATATTGATAGGATCGGGACTCGTCGGATCCGCGTCTGCTCGCGGCAAATCAGAAAGGTAAGAGAGTGACGAAATGTCCGCGTTCTGTTTCGGAGTATAAGAAGTTAACGATTTCATAATGAGCGCGGTGGTCGAAAGCAACGGAACGAGAGAATTGCGAGGAGAAATGAATATGTGAGTCGCGTGTTGAAATGTCCCCGCGTGAATCCCGCCGACGGCGGAAACGGAGGTCGGCATGCGAATGCGTTTTACGCGCAAGAGTTGCGCTAAACTTTCCGAAATGAATGTCATTCCCGACCCCTGATCGAGGAGAGATCGTACGACAGCGGTACGACCCGACGGACAGCGCACCGTTACCCAGGCCGTCGCTAATAAGACGGGTGATCGCTTTCTCGTTGAGGCGATCAGAGAATTTACTTCCGGTGTCGAACCGGACGGTTGAGGCGACGAGCAATCCGGCATAATAGTTCTCGAGGAACTTGAGCCAGAATCCGAGTCAACGTGTAGCATCGAATGATGCTTTTTGTGGCAAACCCGACATGAATATTTACTCCGACATTCCTGTGCCGAATGCTTCGCGCTTAAGCAATTGAAGCAACGTTTATGCTGCTTAACGAGCTCTCGCCGTTGACTCGCATTCTTACTCACGAATGCAGGGCACACATTAAGAAAATGTCGAGCTTTGCACACCGGACACATAGTCTGGGTGCTAGCGGATGCGGTGGCGGAATGTACGTGCGAGGCTGCAACGGGTTTGATAGTGTTCTTGGAACTTGCGGTTGTCGCATATTCTTCGAGCGCGCGAGTACGAGATTGTAGAAAACGAAGAAAATCTTCGTACGCCGGCGGAGCGTCGGTATCGCTTGCTTTCACGTTCCATGCTTTTCGCGTTACCGGATCTAATTTTTGCACGATAAGGTGAACGAGAATATCGTTCCAGAGTTCCTCCGGCTTTCGATTCAGATTTTTTAACGACGCTACCGCGATATTAACTTTGTCACATAATGTTTGCAACTCGGAAGCCATCTCGCGTGTTATCGGTGACAAGTTAAGCAATGTCGAAAGATGTGTGTTTATCGACCGTCGTTTGCTTTCGTACCGCGAAGTCAAACCTTCCATGCGATTTCAAAATTAGCGGCGGTTACAGAAATATTCGCTATACATTCTAACGCACGACCCTTTAGACAGGATGTTAAAAAATGCATGCGAGCGAAATCATTTAGATCCGAATTTTCACGAATTAGCGTCGTAAAGCGATCGCGAAATTGTTCCCATTCGTCGTAATTGCCGTCAAACGGAGGCGATTTAATGGGGGGAAGATGCGATAGAGAAAACGCGGACGCTTCCGCGTGCAGCCTCGTCGAGGAGAGAGACGGATTTGGACTCACGACCGGCTCCATTTCCTCCAAGATTTCCGCCATGTGGTCCAGAGCGTTCTCATAGGCTGTTTGAGTCGCGTCGTAATGATTGTCCTTGAAGTAGCTGAAAGACGACCGGATTGCTTCCGGGGCTTTCCGTGACACCTCTGCGTGTCCATTGGAAAATTGATTCCAGTATTCCTTGAGCGTTGAGATCCTGGACCGCACCTTAGCTAGTGTTAGATTGCTCCTACCGATTTTTTTGAAGTTTTCGAGAGCGCGTTCAATCGTGCGCTGCAGCTGCTGCTGATGTGCGACGTGCTCCGACATCGTAGATGTATCGAACTATCACTCACTCGCAAACTTATCCTCCACACATGCTTCTATCCGGCGCAATAATGCTTGTAGGCAATCGCTCTGTAGGCAATCGGGAATGTCGGCAATCGAAGCTGTCGGCAAAATGTTGTAGGCAAACGAAGCTGTTGGCAATCGGGAATGTAGGCAAACGGGACCCCCCCATTAATTATTATTAACATTAACATTATTATTAATTCTATGCAGTATTTG
This sequence comes from Formica selysi, assembly GCA_009859135.1. Taxonomy (NCBI): domain Eukaryota; kingdom Metazoa; phylum Arthropoda; class Insecta; order Hymenoptera; family Formicidae; genus Formica; species Formica selysi. Next base: position 357,308 of record CM020821.1, read on the forward strand.
GTTAGGTTTTTTATGTTCAATATTATATATATGTTTTATGTTTATTGTTAATATTAGATTATTATATATTATATATCATTATTAAATATAATTATTATATTATGAAGTAAATTAATTTATATTTTAGTTTATAAGAGCTAACTAAACATAAAGCATATATACAGGGTGTCCCAGATCATTTGGGACAATACTCGTGTGCAGATAGAGCGGACCAAACTGAGTCGAAAAGTCCTCTATCATTTTTTTTTATAACGCTTAATAAAGGAGTTATTATTGAGTTAAGTCTGGCCAATCAGCGCCGATCTTTAGCCGGGCGCACGTCGGTGAGCCGCGCGCCTGGTAGTATGCGGCAGCGCATACTTCACGGCGTGCGGCTCACCGACTTGCGCCCGGCTAAAGGTTGGCGCTGATTGATCAGACTTAACTCAATAATAACTCCTTTATTAAGCGTTATAAAAAAAATGATAGAGGACTTTTCGACTCAGTTTGGTCCGCTCTATCTGCACACGAGTATTGTCCCAAATGATCTGGGACACCCTGTATATATGCTTTATGTTTAGTTAGCTCTTATAAACTAAAATATAAATTAATTTACTTCATAATATAATAATTATATTTAATAATGATATATAATATATAATAATCTAATATCCGTCCGCTCTATCTGCACACGAGTATTGTCCCAAATGATCTGGGACACCCTGTATAATATTGAACATAAAAAACCTAACCAAATACTGCATAGAATTTTACTTAAATACAAAATTAAAAACAATATTTAACGTATTAACGTATTCAGACTAAATAAGAAATAATTAATAATAAATAATTAATAATTAATGGCAATAAGGGATTGCGCACAATAAGAGGAATAAGAAACAGAGAATATAGAACAGAGAGCAACCGTAGTGGAGTACTCTGCGCATTACATGTACACACGTTCTCTGTTCTGTATTCCCTGTTCCTTATTCCTTTTATTGTGCGTAGCCTTTAAAGCTAGCGCCAGACTATGCGCGTATTCGCGATTCGTTTATAATTCGTGAATAGTGTGGATGGAAGATACGTCAAATTCAATCAATCAGATTTCTTTATACCGTTCACGAATCGCGAATTACGAATCACGAATTGCGAATACGCGCATAGTCTGGCGCTAGCTTAAGAGATTCTTTTAGTGCCATCCTCTTCCTCTTCCTCTTCCTCGTCCTCTTCCCCTGCCCCAATGATATTTTTGCGACGCAGAACATAACTTCATTAAAAAATGCATGAAGCGTTCTTCCTGCCGTCGAGCCCCTGCAGCTCTGCCTCTTGCTCTTCGAACTGTAAAATACAAATAAAATTTATTAAAAACAGATTATCTAATTATATATTATTTTATAAAGTAGTATAAAGAAAAATGTACACTACATAAGTAGCAAAGTATCAAGCAATATGGTATAATTAAAATTCTGTAATTAAAATATTACCTTGTCCAATATCGTCCATGGGATCGGCCGTAACGGGGCCAGCGATAGGGCCGGTGCCGATACGGCCGGCGACGGGGCCGGTGGCGATACGGCCAGCGACGGGGCCGGTGGCGACGCTATCGGCGATGATGGGATTAGCGACGGGAGCGGCGACGGGATCATCAAGAGAAAATTCCTTCATAAAATCGGCATCATCATTTATCAACATCTACAAAATTTTTTAATTTAAATATGATAAAATTTAAATATGATAAAATTTAAATATATATCAAAAATAGTACTTACTTCTTCTTCTCTCATCTTCGATCTTTCCATTTTTTTTTAGTTGGGAGAAACGGCAGATGGATCCTGATCTTGTTGCTATTTACTACAAATATTTTTCTTTTTTTTATGGTTCTGCTACAATTATCGATTAAATCATTATCGTTTCTCATTGGCTGTATTATTTTAAAGATGGCGGATTTTGCTATAATTATCGATTGAATTATTTTAAAGACAGCGTTCCATTAATTTTTCGTATTTTTCATTATGTTGTGTTACTATAGCAAAATTTATTCTTTGATTACGATTACGTGCTTTACATAGGTTAGATTACTTGCAATCGTAACCTGTTACGTGCATCACGATTACTAATCGAAAACAATTCTAAGCAATAGGTAAAAAATAGTATTTATCATACGTCGCAATATTATTTCATTATAGCCACTATTATTGTAGTTGCCATATAAAAGGACAGACTGCCATTGGCTTTGGACAGTGGCAAATATTCAAATAATTTCAATTACATAAGAAGGTATTATTTAAAATATATTTATATGTGATATTATCATGGACTGCAATTGTTAATAATGAATAAAAATTTTTATTTACAGGTTAAACGTGATTGACAATTTTGTCAATTGTTATATCGGCTGCTCTCTGGCGCTGGGTTTCGGCTGCCATAAGCGCTATATTAAAAAATCGGCTGCCATAAGCGCTGAACTAAAAAAATCGGCTGCCATAAACGCAGTATTAAAAAATCGGCTGCTATAAGCGCTGTATTAAAAAATCGGCTGCTATAAGCGCTGTATTAAAAAATCAGTTGCTATAAGCACTGAATAAAAAAATTAGCTGCATTAAAGCTAAATCTTGCCTTGTCTTAGCAGCTTGATATTATTGAGAATATTTGTTTGTATAATTAAGAATTATTTGTTGTAAGAGCGTTAAATTTGGATGCTCAATTGTTTTAAATTATTAAATATTTATATAGCCTGTTTTAAAGTGTTAAACAATAATAAATTTTAAATAAATAATATTCTAATTTTTATTGTGTTCAATTTGTTATGTCTGCTAATAAAATAATGGATAATACTCAATCGCCAAATACCTATGCGATGCAGATAATATTTGAAGATAAATGGTTAGAAGACATTCATATTGATCACTTTGGATTATTATTAAAATCTTGTTCGGAATATCAACCACGTGAAACATGGAGAATACAATGTCCCGATACAATTGAATCTGTTTGTAAGGAACAGAAACATATTCAAATATTACATAGTTGTAGCGATATGATTAATAATGAAAATGGGCATTGGGTTTGTAGCTATTATGATACAAAAGCTATTTATATTTATGATTCATTGAATTTAAAACGTTTGCATGCTCATCATAAGATATATCTTGACAAGTTATATCCATTTTATCCTTTTGATAAGAAACCGGTACGATTTCCATTAGTTCAGAATCAATCTAATTCTTTTGATTGCGGTGTTTTTGCAATTGCATTTGCAGTATCACTTTTATTTGGCCTTCGACCAGGTACAGTTATGTATGACCATACTTTAATGCGTCAACATTTGGCACACATGTTTCAATTAGAAAAAATAGAACATTTTTCTCGAATTATAAGACCTAATGATCCAAAAAAATTATTTAGTTTAGATGAAATACAAAAAAAAGGAAACCTTAGTTAGAAAAAAACGAGAATGTCGACAAAAGAAAACTGAACTAGAAAAGACTGCAGATTTAATAAAATTAAAAAATAATAATAATAAATGTAAGCAAATAAAAAGGCAATATGAGCCACACGTATCACGTTGAGAGATTTATTAATTGTGTGAAGGCAATTGACAAATTTCATATCAAAACGGTTAAAAAGTGATACTAAATAACATATGATAATAAAGCGAACGTTTCGGCCCTTTTTTTGTGGCCATCTTCAGCGCAATTAACATAATATATACAAGAATAAATAAATACATTAAAAAAAAAAATAAATAAATAAATAAATATATATGTATAAAAAATATCGCAGTCAGTGATTAAAAATTAAATTGTAAACGCACGGAATCGATCGAACAGGCATCCCGGGATGACGAACTCCCCGGGTGATAGGCCAGGAAGTTCACATCGTAAGATGTTGTGAAGGCTTGCCTGCATGTTAGTATGCGAAACCAGAAAAGTCGAGACTCCTGTAGGAGCGTGCAATAAGATGTTAAGAATGCTCAAGGGTAAACAGAGATAGTGCAGAACTTACATGCAAATGCAACAGATGTATCCCAATAGAGAGTATGACGCGAAACAATTATTAATTCGTAAAGATTTAAAGACCATGTTATCTCTAAGATGTTTCACGAGACTTTAAACTTGTGTGTATACAATGCTAGGTCATTGGCCCTCGATGACATAAGAGTAAACACAACAACTCAATACCCGAATATGTGTTTAGACATATATTACTGCGTTGGATAAACTCCCCAACATTTAATGCATAGATGATATTTGATTATTTTCAAGACGCTTATATTTTGATTTCTTCATTCCCGATATAAACACATATTCGGGTATTGAGTTGTTGTGTTTACTCTTATGTCATCGAGGGCCAATGACCTAGCATTGTATACACACAAGTTTAAAGTCTCGTGAAACATCTTAGAGATAACATGGTCTTTAAATCTTTACGAATTAATAATTGTTTCGCGTCATACTCTCTATTGGGATACATCTGTTGCATTTGCATGTAAGTTCTGCACTATCTCTGTTTACCCTTGAGCATTCTTAACATCTTATTGCACGCTCCTACAGGAGTCTCGACTTTTCTGGTTTCGCATACTAACATGCAGGCAAGCCTTCACAACATCTTACGATGTGAACTTCCTGGCCTATCACCCGGGGAGTTCGTCATCCCGGGATGCCTGTTCGATCGATTCCGTGCGTTTACAATTTAATTTTTAATCACTGACTGCGATATTTTTTATACATATATATTTATTTATTTATTTATTTTTTTTTTTTTAATGTATTTATTTATTCTTGTATATATTATGTTAATTGCGCTGAAGATGGCCACAAAAAAAGGGCCGAAACGTTCGCTTTATTATCATATGTTATTTAGTATCACTTTTTAACCGTTTTGATATGAAATTTGTCAATTGCCTTCACACAATTAATAAATCTCTCAACGTGATACGTGTGGCTCATATTGCCTTTTTATTTGCTTACATTTATTATTATTATTTGAGCCTTTGTCTTATTATTATTTAAAAAATAATATAACTGAAATGACAATGGAGCAAGTAGTAAAAAAATATGATAAAGATCCGTTTGATCGTTATAATATAATAAATAAAAATAATAATATTGTAAATGAATGTAATGATGTTGAGCATTCTACTCATGACACTTTTAAGAATTCTTTTTTATCATTGCATATTTCTGCAGACAAAACGCAAAATAGTAAAAAAAATTATACATGTATTCAGGAAAATACGTTGTTAACAGATGTCAGTTCTTGCATAACAAAAATAAACGCACACAAATATATAAATCTTGTTGCAAATATTTTACCTTTAAGTATGCAGAATATACAGATTATTCTTAGAGGTGAATGGTTAGAAGATATTCATATTGAGTATTTTGGTTTATTATTGAAAAGTTGCTCAAAATATCAACCACGTGAACTATGTAAAATTCAATGTCCTGATAGAATTGAACCTGTTCCCAAAAATCAGAAACATATTCAAATATTGCATAGCTGTAGCGATATAGCAACTAATTTAGATGGCCATTGGGTTTGCAGTTATTACGATACCAAAATGATTTATATTTATGACTCACTGAATATGAAACGATTGCACGCACACCATAAAATCTATCTTGAAAAATTATATCCATTCTATTCCTTTGATAAGCAACCAGTACAGTTTCCAACAGTCCAATTGCAACCTAATGGTAATGATTGCGGAGTTTTTGCAATAGCCTTTGCAATATCTCTTTTATTTGATTTTCAACCGGATCGAATTATATATGACCATAATTTAATGTGTCAGCATTTAGCGGAAATGTTTCAACCAAATAGAATAGAACATTTTCCTCAAATTGGAGGATTAATTGATTTAAAACAAATTAATCATGAATATGGATTCAATAAAAATAATATAAAAGATAGTATCGATATTAATAATGTTACTAAAGATTTAACCAGAGACCTACATGGTATAAAAAGAAAAGTAAATTGTAATTGTGAAGATAGTAAAAAGCGAAGTAAGAACTGTAAAATTTATGCAGAACATGTTTTATCGTGTAAGACAGATGTTATTAGTAAAAATAAAAAAAGCGTTCTTAATAAAAAGTACTATGAATCACATAGAAATGATTTATTAACAAAAAAGAAAAATTATAATGAAAAAAACAGAAATGATTTAAAAAATCGAATAAGGAATATTACGAAAAACACAAAAATGATTTTAAAAAATCGAATAAGGAATATTACGAAAAACACAAAAATTATTTTAAAAAATCGAATAAGGAATATTACGAAAAACACAAAAATGATTTTAAAAAATCGAATAAGGAATTTTATGAAAAACACAAAAATTATTTGAATGAATCAAATAAGAAATATTATAAATTATATAGAAACAATGTGTTATTAAAAGAAAAATTTACTATAGAAACAAAATTAATAAAACAAAAATAAATAATAAAAACAAGCATATTATGCTGATAAATAATATGAAATACAATAAAGAAAAGTGTATTAGAAATATATCAAAGCTTCTTAGAATGTCATCGTTGTCTGAAAATAGATTGGAAGCTGAACGTATAGCAAAATGGTGCTTTTATATAAGAAAAGTTTATATTTTACAAATGAAAAGAACATTTAATAAATGTAAACAAAAAATGGAAGTTTGTTTGACACGTGCAACGGAATGTTCTTCATCAAAACTTACAGAATATGTAAATATGTTTTGTGGACAAGATAAACATACCGCTTCTTCGGAATTATATTTTGCAGAAACTACCTATCATACATATAATGTTTCTGAACCTATAATAATGGATTCCAAAGGTAAAGCAATTAATATTTTACCCTTAATAGAATCAAACCATAAAACCACAAAAGCATGGCGCTGTAGTTCTCTTTGTAAAATGGAAGAGATCATTATTAACGATTTGAAGTGCTGCTTTGAAGAATTTTTAAATTGTACATTAATGACTCTGCGTAAAAAATTTTTATGTTCTTATAATTGTTACAATCAAATACATCAAGACAAACTAGGTCATTCTCATGGCTGTTATATCGACTATAAAATGTGTAAATCATGGTTTTTATCTATTGAGATGGTATCTCCCCATTATCCGATGATACGATATATTAAAAGATTAATATATAATTTGATTAATTTTAATAAAAAATTAAATAAATTACATAAAGCATTAAATGATGTTGATATAAACACTCTAAAAGATATTGCAATCGAGGCTCAACAAAAAGGACAAACTGTAACACAGGTTAATGTGGAAATTAATTTAAATGAAGATAAAATTCATTCTCAATATTACTTTGCTTTTACAGCATTTACGAAACGATCGATAGATGTTCCAAAGTTTGCTTGTATTTCTTGTACAAAATATTGCTTCAAAAGAGATATTGTTATTAAAAAAATTTGTAAGAAAAATGATACAATAGTTTGGAACAATTTTATTAATGATATAGGATTAAAAATTAATGAAAAATATTGTTGTGCCTCTCCGGGTACAACGGGAATTTTGGGGATGATCCAAGGGTTCGGTTCGTCTTAGGAGTTGGGACTCCGAGTGTCGAGAAACACGAGGCAGAGATTCCGTGCAAAAAGATTTATTTGTACAGCTTACGTATCATAGAGTTCGGTTTGGTGATGCTTTGTAGACAATGCATGTAACGCGATGTAACAATGTCGGCGTTTACAGAATCTCACAGTTTCTTCAAGTATACGCGTCACCACTTAGTTTCGGAATACGGCCCCGAGGTACTCGTTATCTCTCTTTTTATGGTCCGAAAGTAGGTGATTTTTCGGTACTAGGTCGCGATGTCTTAATTGCATATTGCAACGAATTGCATATCTTGCATTTAATCGCGGTTTTGGGAGTGCGCGCAACAGCTTACGAAGTGCTGAATTTGCACTGTGCTCCTTTTTTACTTTTATAGGTCGTAATTACGTTATTCGATTTCGAGTTACGACATCCCTCCCCCTTTGGAGGAGAAAACGGAAGGGTAGTGACGTTTTCTATTTGAGACTGTATGTGAGACTGTTTACAATTCTTTCTTATTCTATGCGTGGTGTACGTTTACAATTTTTGTGGGCTCGCCATAATATTATTACTATGATACTTATTATAAGTATTGCAAAGCTGTCTGATATTGGGTATATAACTTGCTTTTGTAAGAATGGATAATTGTTAGTTTTATCTAATTCTTTTGTTATCTCCTGCAGTCTAGTGCTTAAATCCATTAATTCGTTTGGATTTTGTATTATTTTCTTTAATTTTACTACATTAGGTTTTATTGACGTGTTACTTAAGTCGAATTTTAAGTTTGATATATTATATTCCGGCAAATATGTTGGGAGATTGGTAGTATCTATTACTCCCGAAGTTTTTATTATCATATCGGCCGTTACTAATTTGCAGTTATTTATTAATGTAATTCGCCCTGTTCTAGAAATTTTTATTCTGTTTTCTTCTTGGTTTTCGCAGCTTATAGTTATAGATTGTTCGGTGAGCGTAGAGTACAACCACGAGTGTTGGTTAGTCAGCGCAATCCATATAGTATGGTTAGAATGAATGTATCTCGTATTAAAATCTTTTGTCCGCTGCGACTTGTAAATACGCTTGGATTTCGCATAGTGAATCGTCGTTAATATGATATATGGATCTATTCTGTTCGCATATATAATGATTGTTGTGCCTCTAGCCGCTAAGGAAGAGGTCTTTAGGGATTTATACGCCCAAAGGATTAGGATCCACGCTCGAAATAAGACACTCCCGGACGTTAGGTATAAATTGATATATTTCACAGATTCTTGTACACTTTCACTTAATCGCGAGTATAATAGTCGGGCGCGATACGTACGGTACTTCGATACTATCGATATATGCGAGCGAGTAGCGAGCGATGTTAATGAGCTATATTACTGAGCTAGGTCGGTGCATCTCGCGCTTATTATATATCTTAATTAATTAGGTCATTGATTAGGGAGGAGTGTAGTGTCCCTGACCGGAGCATGTCTCGTGCTCCGCTCGTCAGCTGTCTCGTCAGCTGCTTACTCAGCTTCCGAGAACTTGACCGTGTCTTACTTTCATTTTATTAATACTCTTTTATTCTTTCTTAATTACTTTTCCTTGGGCTCTTTCCCTGATTCTAATGCTTTGCTTTAGTCAGCTCTTTCTCAATCTTTTCTGTTCTACTTTACTTGTTTTATCTTTTAATATTAAGAAATCGGTCGGGTTACGACATCCCTCCCCCTTTGGAAAAAGAAAATTAACTATACGTGAATTTTCGTCTACATATTTTTTTCGCTATACATTTTTCGCATTTTACAATTGTTTCTTATATCTATCTTATTTCAATATAGCATCGCAGTGTTAGTTATCGCGGTGTCAGTTTCTATCTCAGCTGTTCTATTCGATCCGCTTGCGGTGCCGTAGATGTGCTCTTGAATTATTTTCGGTTTGCACATCGGATTTATATTGGTTTCTGGTAGTTTTTTCTTTTCTGTCTTATATTTTTTCTTAGCGTATATAATTGCTATTATGGTAATTATTATTATTATTATTATTCCTGTGCAACTTGAAGCTACGGGACATATAATGTGTTCGTTAGTGGAACCTGGGTCGCGGTGCTGGATGTGGAAGTGGAGGGCGTTAAGGTAGGAATTTTTTATTTCTGTTTCTTTTATTATTTATTCTATTTTTTATTTTATTCGCGCATTTTTCTTTTTCTTTTTCTTCTTTCTCCTACTTTTTTAATTTTCGATAAATGGTTTTAATCGATTTATGTGGACGCGTATGGTTTTCCTTCCCCTTTTTATTGTGTAATTCACTTCCGAATTTTTTTTCGATTATCGTGTAGGGACCGGTCCATAGGGAGTCCAATTTCTTTGATCGTCCTCGGCGAACTGTTTCGTCGTACAAGAGGACTTTTTCTCCTACCTTGAGTTTAATTTCTTTAGTCTTTTTATCATAATTTCCTTTGGTTTTTATTTTTTCGTTCTTCAGATGCTCCTTTGCAACTTGCTGTGAGGCGCGTAATTTTTCTTTCAATTCTTGCGCGTAATCATCGTATGTATACGTGGGCTTAGGCGGTTGCGACAATGTCATCGGTAAGCTTGCTCGGTGCCCGTAAATTAATTCGAAGGGTGTGAACCCTGTCGCCGTGTGCGGTGTCGTATTATATGTAAACATCGCGTAGGGAATCCATTCGTCCCAATCCGTTTGATCGGCGTTTATATAATGTCGGAGATATTCGGCTAGAGTCCGGTGAGATCGTTCTAGCGCTCCGTTGCTTTCCGGATGATACGCGGTTGTTTGAATCTTTTCGATTTTTAATAGTTTGCACGTGTTTTTAAATATTTCACTTAAAAAATTTGTTCCTTGATCCGTTAATATTTTTTCTGGGATACCGTGTTCGAAAATTATTTTCGTCGCGAATTCTTTTGCAATTGTCGCGGCTTCTTGATTCGGTATCGGAATTGCTTTGCTAAATTTTGTTAAATTATCTTGAAACGTTAAAATATATTTATTTCCATTGTTAGTAATCGTTAGTGGACCTACGATGTCCAATGCACATTTTTCAAAAGGTTTATCGGCAGTATCCGTTATTATTAGCGGTGCCTTAATTTTTCGCAATAATTTGTTTTTTTGACGAAATTCGCATTTTGTTATATAGTCTTCGACATCTTTTGTTAATCCTCGCCAATTGTGCATTAGGCGAATTCGATTAATCGTGCGCTCTTTTCCCTGATGCCCTCCCACAGGTGCATCGTGATATTCGTATAGAATACGTCGCTTCTCGTCTTCCGTGTATTCTCGCGTTATCTTCGTGTCGGTGCTCTCATCCTCCTCGACGCTGTTGATATCCGCCACGTGTCGACTTAGCGCGTCAGCGTTTCTGTTCGCTGTCCCGGCTTTGTGTATGATCTCGTAATCTTTCCCAGAGTTGGAAAGAGGAGTGTACGTTAAGGGGACGCAAGACCGGGTACTAACCTGCAACAACCAAGAAGTCGGTTAGGTGGGGCGTCGCAGGTGAGGCGTGCGGAGGGCGTCACAGGCCGGTCCAGGGTTAGAGTAGGGACCGGTAGGGTAGCGCCGCGCAGGCGCATGGGCGGAGCTAGGCAGGTGGGGTTCTATCCCGCGCGCGAAGCGTGTTGGCGTCCGAGGAAGGAGGACGCGGAGCGCGCGGGAGGGCCTCAAACTCATCACTACTGTCCAAAGATAGCCCCGACACATCTGGTAATATAACTTTACTCAAGAGTTTGTGCGGGGCATGTTGAACTGTTATCCATCCCGTTACTGTTATATAACCGTTGTAGTATAATTGGACCATAATGCTAGCCAATGGATCTGTAGGAGCAAACGTGGAAAAGTCTGTTCCTCTTGGCACACGAAACGATATTTTCCTTGGCGATGTTCCAATTGTGCAACATGGTGTAACAGTTAAAGATTCCTTGGCAGGTCCCCAAATTTGCAGTTGTATTGCAGGGCAGCGGGAATGGCCAACAATAGCGAAGGTGAAACATCCTCCAAGTAGACGACAAGGTCTATTAATTCCATTTAAACCAATATCTTGCACCTGAATATCTTTACTAGCAGCTCCAAACTGAGCAACATAGTCATATCGTAAGGTATTGGGTAAACCAACCCTTCGACGACGAACTCGCCTTCTTGGCATTCTGTGTATCTTAGCAATTGCAAAGCAACTGAGCCCCCAAACCACGACAAGGTGATACACGTATGGGGGAAAAGGTGGGCTCACCGCTTTATTAGCTTATAGATTCACAAAATATAACACGTTAGTTGGCACACAATTTACGTCTTTATAACTACATGAACTCGGTCTTGACCTCAATACACACTCCCCAAGTATTGGTAATAAATAAAAAAAAGTAGAGATAAAAATCTCTATCTTCACCGATGTGATGGCGAATGGCTCATACACAAAGGCGGGACATATCCCGGCTGTATTTTCAGATTGTAATTTCAGATTGTTTTCTCGCAATCTTCGTAGGACTTCGATGAGTCTCTTGTTATGTTCTTGTAGGCTGGCTCCGTAGATTACGATATCATCCAAATATACTAAGCATTTTATTCCTTGTATGCCTATCAGTATTGAGTTCATTAGCCTTTGAAATGTGGCTGGCGCATTTTTTAATCCGAAGGGCATTCTATTGTATTCGTAATGCCCGTGAGGTGTGGAAAAAGCAGTTTTGCATTTGTCGCCTTCTTCCATCGGAATTTGGTGGTATCCGGATGCTAAATCCAGAGTTGTAAAGTACTTGGCGTTTCCAAGTTGATCTAATATATCCGTTATATTCGGTAAGGGAAATGAATCTCCTATTGTTAGATCATTTAATTTTCTAAAGTCTACGACTACCCGTAATTTCGGTTTTCCTGACGCATCGGCTTTCTTAGGGACTACCAATAACGGTGCGTTCCATTGGCTCATGCTTGGTCGGATTATTTTATTTTTTAACATTTCTCGGACTTGTCGATTTACTTCTTCTTTATGCTTCTCCGGCAGGCGGTAAGGCCGTACATTGACCGGTGAGCTATCTGCTTGCGTTGCAATCTTATGCGCGATTGTGTTGGTGCAAGTCAGTGGTTCTCCTTCGATGTGGAATATGTCGCTGTAATTTTCGCATATCTCTTTTATTGCTTTTAATTCCTCCTTATTTAAATGGTCGATTCGAAGGGCTCGTGTTACCTTTTCGGTACGCGGGATGTCATCTTCTCCCTTTTTCGCTTGTGTGGCGTTTATTTCCACCGTGTTTTCTTGTGCGATTTCTTCAATTGTTACTTGCGGCATTAACATTTCGATTATGTTATCCGTTGTGTTTATTACACTTGCGGGACATAGATAATTTTGTGGGTCGACCAGGCAGCTTCCTATAAATACTCCTGGTGCGGCTTCTTCTGCCTGAATGATGCCTATCATATTTTTATTCGTAGCTACTTGTATTATTGTTTCACTACGGGGTTGCAATGTGGTTCTCTGATACGGATATAATTTCAAAGTATTCCGTCCGATTCTCAATTATTTCTTCGAGTAATTGCAACTGGCCCTTTGTTTCTTCAGGAAGTCTACTCCTAATATTCCGTCGTATTCGATCGGAAAATCATCTTTTACGACGTACATTTTATGTTTCACTCTACCATCGTTTAAATTTATTGTGGCGTTGATTCTTCCTATCGTATATACTTTATGTCCTGTTACTCCTGTAAGCGCTATTTTATCTTCTGTTATTAGCGTTTCGTCTTTTAAATGCTTTACTTTAATTAGTGATATAGCGGCTCCCGTGTCGAACAATAAATTTATTTTTCTCTTTTCGATTCTCGCATAGATAAGGCGACTAAGTCTAGTCTTGTATGCGTTCGCGGGGCACGCTTCACGTGTGTAACGCGATATTCGATTGCGGGTCGTCGCTGCTTCGTTTCTTCCTTGTCTTCCTCGTCACTGCTGTGCGCGGAGTTAAATTTCTTTTTTCCTTGCTCGTTGCTCTTACGATTTTTATTTTCCGGTCGCGAATTATATTGTTTGGTTCGGCTCGGTTGATCTCTATTGGGTCGTCCGTGTAATAACCAACATTCTTCGCGATCATGTCCGGATTTTTTGCAATAATTGCAATATTTATTTATCGTATTTACGCGAGGTTGTCTATCGGGTTTCGGCCATGAAAATCGGTTCGCGTATCGACTAGTTCGACAATCTCGACCGTAATGCCCGGTTTTTCCGCATTTTTGACATTTTACATTCGTTTGATTTTCCTGTTTATAGGTCGGTGTAAAATTGATTTTGCTTCGCATGCCGGTCGCGGACGGTCCTTTAACTTTTTCTTCCGCGCTGGCCGTTGCTATTGCTTCTTGCAACGTAGCATATCCTCGCGATCGAACAATTGTTTTAATTTCGTCTTGCAATCCTATTTTGAAATTTTCTAAGGCTTGTTGCTGTATTATTTCCATGATTGCGCGTTTATTATCTACTGTATGATGACGTCCTTCCATCATCGATTCGTATAGCTCCATGGCTAGTTTGTCGGCTCTAAGTCCGTAAGTTCGCGCGCTTTCTCCGTTTTTCTGTTTTAGCGTGTTAAATTCAATTTGTAGATGGGTCGTACTCTTTTTACTTGCGTAACAGACCTCTAATTCTTGTTTCAACTGTGCGAAATCTCGAATTTTACGCGTTTGAAAGTCTAGCATCGCTCTGCCTTTTAATTTCGTGCATAATACTGCTCCTAATAGCGTTACTTCATCTAACGGGTCGATATGTTCTACTGCATATGTAGTCGCACTTAGAAATTCTTGTAATTTATTTGGCGATCCGTCGAATTCCGGAATCATTCCGCGAGCTTCTTTTAATGGTAGAAATCCGCGTCCTCTTCGATGTCGTACATCTTCGGGTGTGGACTCGTACGCGGTTTCGGTTCTTTCTCCCGGCGGAGTTCTATGCTCATTGTTTTGTCGGGGTTGCGGTCCTCTCATTCTTAAATCGTATATCTCGGCATGCATACTTCTAATTTCCCGTCTCATTTCCTCTCTCATTTCCCGCAATATGTCCCTAAGGTCGTCGGCTGCTTCGTCCGTTTCTTTCTGCGGTTTGTATTGAGCTTGCGCGTTTCATTGTGTCGCGTTTCTATTTGCTTCTTCTTGTAATCGCTTAATTCCCTCATCGATATCTTCCGATGTGATGGGTTGCGATGCGGTAGCGTTTGAATTATACATGTCTCGAGTACGATAGATTTCGTCGGGGTCAAAGATACTTGAATCGTATGACGTTAGTGAGAATTCGCGGCGGTGTGTTAGTCTACTAGACGCGCTTATTGATGATTCGACATCAACATCTAGTTCTATATTATTCGCTATTAAACTGTTGTCTAATTCGCCGAATGAAAATTCGCGTTCGATTACAACGTTTGCTACGAGTTCTGTTTCGGACAAATTCTCGCTTGAATTTAATGCGCTTAGATTTCTTCGTACGTTATCGCGTATATCCCAGAGTGCTTCTACTGCTACTCTTATAGGGCTTACTGCGCTATTTCTAATGGCTCTATTCGCTGGTTCGCTAAATAGCCACGATTTATTCGCTACGCTTTTTTGTGGCGCGTTTCGGTTTTCCGACATTCACGCGTTTACAAATTTTTAACTGTTCGACTTACAATAATACGATGAGCAGCATTGTCTCTCGTTCGGTGTCGGTCGTCGGGCGTCGATCGTCGCGTGCTGTTGAGATAGGTCGGTGCGCCTTCGCAGGTTCCGCTTATCGTTGTCGCCTCGATGTACCGGGTGACTCGAAGTTCCTGATGGAATTCCTTTTCCTCGGTTGTAGTTGTTGACCGTTTAACGGAGTTTCCTTTGCTGTCTCTCGTTCTGTCGATTCCACGGAATTTTTCTTCCTCGTGGTTGTGGACCTTTGCCGGTGTCGATCTTGTTAGAGCTGGCGTATCCCACCGCTACCACCAATTAATGTTGTGCCTCTAGCCGCTAAGGAAGAGGTCTTTAGGGATTTATACGCCCAAAGGATTAGGATCCACGCTCGAAATAAGACACTCCCGGACGTTAGGTATAAATTGATATATTTCACAGATTCTTGTACACTTTCATTTAATCGCGAGTATAATAGTCGGGCGCGATACGTACGGTACTTCGATACTATCGATATATGCGAGCGAGTAGCGAGCGATGTTAATGAGCTATATTACTGAGCTAGCGTCGGTGCATCTCGCGCTTATTATATATCTTAATTAATTAGGTCGTTGATTAGGGAGGAGTGTGGTGTCCCTGACCGGAGCATGTCTCGTGCTCCGCTCGTCAGCTGTCTCGTCAGCTGCTTACTCAGCTTCCGAGAACTTGACCGTGTCTTACTTTCATTTTATTAATACTCTTTTATTCTTTCTTAATTACTTTTCCTTGGGCTCTTTCCCTGATTCTAATGCTTTGCTTTAGTCAGCTCTTTCTCAATCTTTTCTGTTCTACTTTACTTGTTTTATCTTTTAATATTAAGAAATCGGTCGGGTTACGACATGATTACTTATTTCGATACATTTATCTAAATTATTCTGTGTTGTTGTTGAATAGTTTTGATTTTCGCTGTCGATAGCTATAATGGGTTAATTTATTTCTACGAAAGTGAATAAATTTCCTTGATTGTATATAGGTAGAGGTATTGCCTTTACTATATTGTATTTAGGATGAGAGATTAGTGGAAAGCGTAAGATAGTATGTATATAGGGTGTGTCATAATACGCGCTAATCGTTATGAATTTTTCAATCGTTAGCCAATTGTTTTCGAAAATACCAAAGGGAAAAGGTAGTCCTTGTGGTACTTGTGAGGTAGCTTCCTTGAGGCTATCTATAACTTGTTCTAGTGGAATTAATCTAGGATGTATTTTTCCGTCTTTTATTGCCATTAGATGTTGTATTATATCCTCAGTGTCTCTCATTAAATCCGTTATGATCGCGTTAATTATGTAAAAGTGTTCATGTATTTCTTCGCATTGAATCTGACTTGTCAATTGTTTTTGTATTTTGGAAGTGAAATTGAGTAGTAATTGTTCGTTATATTGTGTTACTTTTTCTAAATTATCAATGTGAGCAATTGTGGCGTTTAATATTTTAACTTGGTTCTTCATTGTATGGTGAAGCGTTTGCTCTTGGTTTTCTAAGAGAGTTAGTTGTTCTTTGATGATTTTTTCGTCGTTGGCATCCATTGTTCCAAAGAGAGTTTTCGCTAAAGATCCAATTCCATTGATGAGGCCTCTGCGCTTATCTGTTGGCGTTCTATATATAGTGTTTACGCGTCTCAGGAGTTGCGCCAATTTTTCATTATCTGCTTCGATTATTCCTTTTAAGGTTTGGCAGTTTTCTTGCGCTTTATTTTGTAAGTTGCCTAGGAAGAGTGCATGATCGATGTAGTTTTGTAAATCATGGAATCTTTTATTTAAGGCTCCCATATCAATGTTTATTACTAACTTCCAGCTAGATTCTACTTGATGTAGATCACCGATTTTTTCAAAATATATTCCTGGCTCTTGCTTAAATTGTTCTATTTTATTTTCGGCTTCTAGACTTGACCTTGCTGTTATATCTTGGGCCTTCCATGTCATTAGCGCTCTGGAAAAATAGATGCTTGTTTGTTACGCTTTTTCTTCTTTTAATGTTCTATAAAAGCTTTTAAACGATTTACATGTGTGCATATTATTTTTCTCCCTACTTTGATTTTATAATTAACATCAGAAATTTTATCAGTAATTATGTATGGTCCAATCCATCGAGAGTCGAGTTTCTTTGAACGTCCTCTCCGAACTGTTTCATCATGTAGCAATACTTTGTCTCCTACCTTGAAAGTGGTTTGTTTTGCCCTTTTGTCGTATTGCTCTTTTACTTTAATTTTTTCCTCTCTTATGTGCTTTTTAGCGTTTTGATTTGTCGCTCGTATTCTTTCTTTTAATTCCTGGGCGTAGTTATCGTAAGTATACGTAGGTTTCGGCGGCGTTGTTAGCGCTGTTAGTAAGATTGCTTGATTCCGTATACTAGTTCGAAAGGAGTAAATCTTGTTGCAGTATGAGGGGTAGTGTTGTACGTAAACATGGCATAAGGTATCCACTCGTCCCAGTCTGTCTGGTCGGCATTTATATAATGTCGTAAATACTCAGCTAGTGTACGATGTGAGCGTTCTAGCGCACCATTACTTTCTGGATGGTATGCGGTTGTCTGTATTTTTTCTATTTTTAATAGTTTGCACATGTTTTTGAACATATCGCTTAAAAAGTTCGTGCCTTGATCCGTTAGCACTTTGTCAGGGATTCCGTGTTCAAATATTATTTTAACTACGAATTCTTTTGCTACGGTGGCGGCTTCTTGATTAGGTAAAGGAACTGCCTTACTGAATTTCGTAAGATTATCTTGGAAGGTTAGAACATATTTATTTCCGTTATTTGTTACGGTTAATGGTCCTACAATATCTAGCGCACATTTTTCGAAAGGTCGGCTAGCTGTATCAGTTATTACTAAAGGTGCTTTAGATTTTCGCTTTAATTTATTCTTTTGGCAAAATTCGCATTTAGCGATATAATTTTCAACGTATTTAGTTAATCCGGACCAGTTATGTTTCATTCTAATCCTATTAATTGTTCGTTCAATTCCTTGGTGTCCGCCTAAGGGTGCGTCGTGATATTCGTACAATATTCGCGCTTTATCTTCTTCGCTATAGTCTCTCCTTTCGTTATAGTTTTCTTCCTTTTCTTCCTTTAGATTGAGAACTACGTTGCGGCTTAACGCGTCGGCGTTGGTATTTGTTTTTCCGGATCGGTGTACGATTTCGTAATCATATTCTTCCAGTTTTAGTCTACATCTTATTAGACGTGATCCTGGATCGGCTACATTGAATAACCATACCAATGGCTTATGATCCGTTATTATTTTAAATTTAGTACCATATAAATAAGGTCTATAATATTTTACTGCCCATACTATTGCTAATAACTCTTTTTCGGTAGTATTATAATTATGTTCTGCTCGCGATAATATTCTGCTGGCGTAAGCAATCGGTCGGTCTTGGCCTACTTCTCCTTGAGACAATATAGCTCCGATGGCGTAATCTGATGCGTCCGTCGTTAAAAGAAATTCTTGACTGAAATCAGGATATTTTAGCACCGGGGCGATAATTAATTTATTTTTTAAAGTCTCAAATGCATTTTGTTGTTCTCCGACCCATTCGAATTTTTCTCCTTTTTTCGTTAGTTTCGTAAGAGGTTTGGCAACTTTAGAGAAATTTTCTATAAATTTTCGGTAGTATCCCGTTAAACCTATAAAAGATTGTATTTCTTTTACCTTGGTCGGTGTTGGGAATTCTCGTACTGCTTTTAGTTTAGAAGGATCAGGCATGATCCCGTTTTCAGTTACTATGTGCCCTAAATATATTACTTCCTTCCTGAGGAACTCGCACTTATCAGGTTGAAGCTTTAAATTATGTTTTCGTAATTTGTTTAATACTTCGATAAGCCGTATATTATGTTCCTTTAAACTTGCTCCGTATATGACTATGTCGTCCAAATATACTAGGCATTTGATTCCTTGTAGTCCAGTCAGCACAGAGTTCATTAACCGCTGGAATGTGGCTGGCGCGTTCTTTAATCCGAACGGCTTTCTATTGAATTCGTAATGTCCGTACGGTGTAGAAAACGCTGTCTTGCATTTATCGTTTTCGGACACGGGTATCTGGTGATAACCTGACCTAATCCAAGGTGGTAAAGTATTTTGCATTTCCCAGTTGGTCTAGTATGTCCGTTATATTAGGTAATGGGAAGGAATCGCCTATTGTTAAATCGTTTAACTTTCGAAAATCTACGACTATTCGTAATTTTTGTTTACCTGACGCATCGGTTTTCTTAGGGACCACTAGCAATGGAGCGTTCCATTGGCTGGTACTTGGTCTAATAATTTTGTCTCTCAAAATGCCTTTTACTTGCTGATTTACTTCTTGTTTATGTTTTTCTGGTAAGCGATATGGGCGTATATTTACGGGTGCACTGTTGGCTTGAACCGTAATTTCATGTGTGATAGTAGGAGTATAAGTGAGTGCATTTCCTTCGATATAAAATATATCGCTAAAACCTTCACAAATTTCTAGCAGTGTTTTTACCTCTTCTTGATTTAGGTGTTGTACACGCAGTAAATTTTTTATTTGTTCGCGACGGGAAAGCGTTGTAGCCTCCTGTTGTGCTTGAGTAATACATATTTGAGCCGCTGTATTTTTTATTTCTTCGACTGTTACACATGGAGTTGGTAGTTTAATATATTCTTCGGTAGTGTTTATAACACTGATTGGGCAGGAAAATTCTTCTGGCTTTACTAAGCAATAGCCAATAAAAACTCCAGGCTATGTTTCCTCAGCACGTATTATACCTACTTTATTTGAGTCGGTAGTAGCTTGAATAATTGTCTCGCTGCGCGGTTTTAATATTAATGCTCGGTACGGATATAATTTTAATATCGTATCTGATAGCTGTATCTGCTTCTTATTATAATCGCACGTTACCTTGTGTTTTTGTAGAAAGTCTACTCCTAGGATTCCTTCATAATCAATTGGGAAGTCGTCCTTCACGATATAAATTGAGTGCCGTATTTTTCGGTTCTCCAGGATTATCGTTGCCTTGATTTTTCCTATTGTATTCATTTTGTGTCCTGTAACTCCAGTAAGTGCCATTTGCTCCTCGTAAATCATGGTTTCTCCTTTTAGATTTCTTAACTTTATTAATGTAACCGTTGCTCTTGTGTCAAACAGTAGGTTTAATTTCCCTTTTTTAACTTCCTGGATGGAAAGAGTTACTAGATCTAATCCAGTTTTTGTTTGCGATTTTCCTGTTACTTGCGATATTTGATACTCGAGGGCTGGTCTCGGCTGCCTTGTATTCTCCTCGTTTTTTTCTTCATCCTCGTTTTGCGTTTTATTTTTTCTTCGTTGCCCATTTGTGTTATTACGATTTTGTGGCTTTTTATCTTCGTTTGATTTCGTCCGGTTAGATTGTACTATCCCAGGGCGTCCGTGTAGACTCCAGCATTCATCTCGACCATGACCTGATTTTTTGCAGTAGGTGCAATGTTTTTCGAGTATATTTATTCTTGACTGTCCCTGTGGTTTCGGCAAAGAGAATCGGTTTGAATATCTGCTTGTTCGGCATTCTCGTCCGTGATGTCCTAGTTTTCCGCATTTATTGCATTGTGATACTTTATTTCGCGCTGCTTGCGAAATTGTATAATCGGGCTTATGTCGCGATGCATGTTCTAATGGACCCTTGACTTTCTCTTCTGCATTGGCTCCTGCGATTGCTTCTTGAAGCGTTGAGTAATGCTGTGCTCGCATCACCAATTTGATATCGTCGTGGAGACCTATTTGGAAATTTTGCAGAGCTTGCTGTTGTATAGTTTCAAGTATAATGCGTTTTCGTTCGCTGCCGTAATCTTGGCCTTCGATCATGGATTCATATAATTCCATGGCCAAATTGTCGGCGCGAAGCCCGTATGCTCTGGCGTTCTCGCCGGCTTTTTGTTTTAAGGAGTTAAACTCAATTCGCAAGTGAGTAATGCTCTTCTTGCTTAAATAGCAGATTTCGAGTTCTCTTTTAAACTGTCCGAAACTGTTTATATTTCGCGTTTCAAAGTCTACCATAGCTTTTCCCTTTAGCTTCGTGCAAAGTATTGCTTATAATAATGTTTTTTCATCTGCGGGATTAATATTTTTTATCGCGTATGAACATGCGCTTAAAAATTCTTTAAGTTTAGCTTGTGAATTTCCGTCAAATTCCGGAGTCATATCTCTTGCTTCTTTTAATCGTAAATGACCGTTTAAAGGTGCCGATTGATTTCGAACATCGTTAAGTGTTCGTCCGTATGTGACATCAAGATTAGTGTCATTCGGTATCGTTCGCGTTCTATTTAAATCTTCCCGATTTGCGCGTAGATCGTGTATTTGCTCGTGTAATTCTCTTATTTCTTCTCGCATTTCTCGAACGGTTTGCACGATTTCGATTATCAATGCATTGCTCGGATCTTCGAGTGGATGTCCGGCGTCTTCATAATCCGCGGCGGCGTTATTTCTAGCCTGTGCTCGCAAGCGTTCTATTTCCCTATCAACGTTTTCGGGGGGGACAGTTGACGGTAATGGATTACGTTGCATGTTTTCTTCGTTATTTGCTTCGAAGATGCTACTATCGTATGATACGGGAGAGTAATTTCTCCTAACGGCAACGCGTTTGACGGATGTACGATTTACATCAAGTCCGTCTACTTCTATTATGTTATTATTATTATTAGGAGGGAGTGTGTTTTCCGCTGCTTGATTTATTTCTAGCTCGCGAGATCCTAATTCAGGTGAATTTTCGCCTGAAAAATGGTTATCTAAATTTCTCCGTACGTTATCGCGAATGTCGCGGGCCGCTCCTTCGATTACTTGTACGGGGGTTACCAAGCCGAATCTATTTGCTAGTCGCGCTGGTACGCTTAAAAATCGCGGTCGGTGGAACGCAACTCTTTTCGGTTGTGCCGACATTCACGCTAGTTTATTGTACAATTTTTTGACTTACAGTATAACGATGATACGCATTCTTCTTTCGCTTACTCGTTGCTTCTGCACGGTCAGCGGTTGTGGCTGGATCGCTCGGCGGTGCACGTTGCTGTAGGTCAGCGTCGGTGAGTTTTCCGTTACACGGGCGGCGTCCTCGGTTTGCTACGATCGGCTAGTTGCTGGGCGTTACGTTGGATTGCTCCTTCCTTTGCGCTTCAGCTTCTTGTCACGGTTCTTCTTCCGGGTCTCTCAGATACCGACGATTTTTTTTTCCGCACTTGGTGCTGATTTGCTCAATTCGTCAATCGATTTTTGTTACCGATTGTGTCTCGAAATAGTTGGGCGTATCCCACTATTTTCTTATTTATTCCTTTAGCTGGACTAATCCCACCGCTGCCACCAATTTTGTTGTGCCTCTCCGGGTACAACGGGAATTGTGGGGATGATCCAAGGGTTTGGTTCGTCTTAGGAGTTGGGACTCCGAGTGTCGAGAAACACGAGGCAGAGATTCCGTGCAAAAAGATTTATTTGTACAGCTTACGTATCGTAGAGTTCGGTTTGGTGATGCTTTGTAGACAATGCATGTAACCCGATGTAACAATGTCGGCGTTTACAGAATCTCACAGTTTCTTCAAGTATACGCGTCACCACTTAGTTTCGGAATACGGCCCCGAGGTACTCGTTATCTCTCTTTTTATGGTCCGAAAGTAGGTGATTTTTCGGTACTAGGTCGCGATGTCTTAATTGCATATTGCAACGAATTGCATATCTTGCATTTAATCGCGGTTTTGGGATCGCGCGCAATAGCTTACGAAGTGCTGAATTTGCACTGTGCTCCTTTTTTACTTTTATAGGTCGTAATTACGTTATTCGATTTCGAGTTACGACAATATATTATTTGCAACTTTTGTGATCGATATTTCAAAAATAATAAAATACCACCAACATGCAGAATTAATAAGCTCGAAGTGCTACCAGTACCAAAAGAAATAACAACATTAAATGATTACGAGCGAATTCTTATACAACGAGCGAAAGCATTCCAAATTGTGCAAAGAGCGCATACGGTAATAAATAAAAATCTACCACACAGAGAAATGATATCAAAAGTGAAGGGTAGAACATTCCACTTGCCATTGCCGTTAAACGAAACGTTAAACAAGATTTGTTCTTCGACTGAACCTATTAATTTAAATCATGAGCTATATATATTAGTTCGTGGTATTCCAACTAAAGCAAATATAATCTGGGAAAAATTAGTCGATGTAAAAAAAGTATGGACTGCCTTAGTATGGTTAAAACAAAATAACCTATATATTCAGATGTTATACTACCGACATCTCCTGAAAATTTGTTGCAATCCAAATTACGAGATGTTGAGTTTCAGGAACATGATTTGGAACTTCATGACAAAACTTTGGGGGAAGATAATGAAGAAAATGAAAAAAATAATACTTCTAAGGAAGAATGTAAAGCATTATTGATTCAAATGTCGCTAAAACAAAATAATCCTATATATTCAGATATTATACTACCGACATCTCCTGAAAATTTGTTGCAATCCAAATTACGAGATGTTGAGTTTCAGGAACATGATTTGGAACTTCATGACAAAACTTTGGGGGAAGATAATGAAGAAAATGAAAAAAATAATACTTCTAAGGAAGAATGTAAGGCATTATTGACTCAAATGTCGCAAACAAATCAATATTATGAACAATTTACTATATATCCAATGTATGAAAAAAGAATAAATGAATCTACAACTACACTTTATCAAAAGTAGTATAGCTAGGCCGGTTCTAACCCAGGTCCTCTGAGGGGGGGTGAGGGGCGAGGGGAAACCGGCGCGGGGGGTATGACATCACGCAGGGGAATCGCGTCCTAACCGATGGGCGAGGGGTCCGCGGAGAGGGGGGAGGGGGACCGCGTCCTAACCGATGGGCGAGGGGTCCGCGGAGAGGGGGAGGGAGACCGCATCCTAACCGATAGGCGAGGGACCCGCTAACCTAACCTAACCTAACCGGTAGGCGAGGGGTCCGCGGAGAGGGGGAGGGGGACCCGCGGCGAAACCGATAGGTGAGGGACCCGCGGGGAAGAGGGGGATCGCGGCGAAACCGATAGGCGAGGGACCCGCGAAGAAGAGGGAACGCGATGCCGCGAGGAGGCGTGGGAGAAGGATAGCGCGAGGCGTTCATATGAGCGTAAGACAAGGATAGCGTTTGCATGCACGTTGGAGAGAGAGAGAGAGAGAGAGAGAGAGAGAGAGAGAGAGAGAGATAGCGCGAGGCGTCCATATGAGCGTAAGACAAGGATGACGTTCGCATGCATGTGGGAGAGAGAGAGAGACAGCGCGAGATAGAATTTATTGAGAAATGTATTTCTCTCTCTTAATTATTGCACAAAAAAATACTTTTTATATTCACCGTTTCTATGGTTCTTTTGTCTCCTTCTAACTGGAGTATCACATCTCATCTACCTCATCACTTTTCTACATCTTAAGCAGAGTATGTCGAGAGAAAGATTTAAGTTTTGCAGACTGTACATATCTATTACACAGTTTTTATTCATACATAAAGGATGGGTTAAATAATTAAATTCACAGATAAATAGTAAAATAACTTATTTATTACAAGCATCGTGAAGAATATCATTTACAGCACATGTCAATAACTCGCAATCTATGAGCGATTCGCCGTTAAACATATCACTTTCACGTATCGCTTTGCAGCGTCGCATACATTAGCGATATTATTCTGTTGTAAAACAGTTACAAATTGTTTGAATTTTTCATTAACAATATGCGTATTTTCGCATAGCCAGTAATACATATGATCTATGCATTTTTCAAAATCTAATAAATAGAATAGAGTCGGCGGTTTCATATATAAAGAATTATTGGATAATCCTATTTTTATAATATTCGAATTAGATATTTTAACCACTTCGAATGTTAAATCTCGGACCCGCAATGGGATTTCAGTCGATTGTAGAAGCTGTTCAATGTCCCCACGTTTCTGCATCAGCGATTTCCACGTTTCAAAAGGCAATATTATTTGATTGCCCCGATTATCGCCGAGAACCAATTCCACGCAAGATACAGCTCCAACGTTTATTCCAATGTCCAAATATTTGTATGACGTCGGGGTTAAGGCGTATCGTCTTCCGAGTATACGAACCGCACGACGAGGCTCGGATGAAATGCTAGGGAGTAAAAAAAAAAAATATTATTTATATAAATATTTAAAAGATGTAAAAAATATTCAAAAAGTATAAAAAATTCTTTAAGTTAATTAAAACTTACTTGTTACATTTCTTCTTCTTACACGGTGAAGTTTCATCAGCATCTTGAATCGGAACGTAATAATTCATGAGGCTTCCTTCAGTAGGATACATTTTATATGAACCTTTCACACAAGTGGTCGATGCAATACTGAACGTATTAAACATATTTAAAATATGTATTAGCGTTGCAAAATTGCAATGTGGTGGGGATTATTGCCGCCGCGATATTTTTTTCAATTTTTCCATTCAAGCGCCGATGTACGGCTGCTTCGCGATGACATCACCCCCAGGTGTGAGATTTAGCCGAATGCACAAAAATGCAATGTAATATAAAATTTTCAAGCGCCGATGTGTGGCTGCTTCGCGATGACATCATCCTCAGATATCCTAACGCGCGTGTCAAAACGTGACAAAATCGTGAAATATAAGGATAATCCTCATGATTAAATTGCACTAACATACTTGGACAGCAACATGTAATTTGAAACTTTCGCGATACATCTTGGCTGAGATGACAGCATCTCTAGACGACCAAAAATGCATTAATCGACATTAGTCAAAATGTACGTGACAAACCGCGAAATAAAGATTTAGTTGATGCATAAAAATGCAACGTAATATAAAATTTTCAAGCGCCGATGTGTGGCTGCTTCGCGATGACATCATCCTCAGATATCCAAACGCGCGTGTCAAAACGTGACAAAATCGTGAAATATAAGGATAATTCTCATGATTAAATTGCACTAACATACTTGGACAGCAACATGTAATTTGAAACTTTCGCGATGCATCTTGGCTGAGATGACAGCATCTCTAGACGACCAAAAATGCATTAATCGACATTAGTCAAAATGTACGTGACAAACCGCGAAATAAAGATTTAGTTGATGCATAAAAATGCAACGTAATATAAAATTTTCAAGCGCCGATGTGTGGCTGCTTCGCGACGACATCACCCCAAGATATCAGAATTCAAACGCGCGTGTCAAAACGTGACAAAATCGTGAAATATAAGGATAATCCTCATGATTAAATTGCATTAACATACTTGGACAGCAGCGTGTAATTTGAAACTTTCGCGATGCATCTTGGCTGAGATGACATCATCTCTAGACGACGAAAATGCAATAATCGACATTAGTCAAAATGTACGTGACAAACCGCGAAATAAAGATTTAGTTGATACACATGATAGAAAGAGACATCAAGATAGAATATAAAATCATGGTAAAGAGGCACACCCTGTCAGTATTTTCGCCAAGAGTTCCGAGACAAGAGCTACTAGTAAGCGCGTCTTGTTAGCAAAATTATTGACATAAATTAGGAAATATGGCGGAAAACAGTGCCGAACGAAACCTGCGCGAGCAATCTGCAAGGGTGAATTCGATAGAGGAGTACGTTGCGTGGGAGCAACGATGCGACGAATATATCGAATCGGTGGAAGAGCAAAGTCGAATCAAACGTCCACGATTATCGATCGGGATTCGACAATCGCTGATTGCCCGAATCGCACGACTCGAGGGATTGAAGAACTCGTTACGCAGGTGTTTTGTACACGCGGGTGCAGGATGCAGTACGCGGCAACACGGATTGATTTGGCGAGAGATCGATACGGCGTTCGAGAGCCGCATATTGACTGGTGCGGTTATAAATCATAATCACATCGAGCCTCGCCAATTTTTCGAGGATGCCAAAGACATTGTGCTCGAACACGTGCAAACCGTGCTGAAAAAACACTTTAATGTGAAAATTAATACAGTATTCAATGGTGAATTTGTGATGGGTGATAAACGTGCAAATAAAAGTATCAATACGAGAAACTATGAACTCTTTCGCACAACCGATTTACGCGAATGGTACGAGCGGCGCGTTGTCGAGCCCACTCTAGCATCGCTCGAAGAATTTCAGGAACGCGATAGCGGGTGGGCATTGTCGCGAATACTCGATTTAATCGTAAATATAAATAAATATAATCCTATGCGCGCGGGATGTCACATAAAATTACCGCGGGTGATAATAATGAAGAGAGCGGTGATCAACGTGCAATCTAATGACAATGCATGTTTCGCGTGGTCTGTGGTCGCCGCTCTACATCCATCTAAATTGAAAGTGGATCGGGAATCTTCGTACCCGCATTATACAACAGTGCTGAATCTGCAGGACATTGAGTTTCCAGTGACTGTGAATCAAATTAATAAATTCGAACTTGCCAACGATATTTCAATCAATGTATATAGTATCGAGGAAAAGAACATTGTCCCGATACGTCTAAGTGAGCTGAAAAGAGACAAACACGTCAACTTGCTGTACGTGGAAGACAACAACGTTGGACATTTCGCGTGGATCAAGAATCTATCCAGGCTCGTGAGCTCGCAATTGAGCAAAAAAGAACACAAGAAATATATCTGCGATCGGTACGTATATATTTAATAAAATACATTGTAGATATAATGCAACAAAAATTAAAAAGTATTTCTTTTTACAGATGTTTGCACTACTTTGATTCGAATGACAAATTGCAATCACATAAGGTGGACTGTCGAGAGATGAATGAGTGCGCTATCCGATTACCGAGCGATAAGGACAAGTGGCTCACGTTCAACAACTATAATCGGAAAGAGCGGCTTCCTTTCGTCGTGTACGCCGACTTGGAGTATGTTTTGGAGAAGACGGAGGAAGAGAGAAACTACCAACATCATAAAGTATTTAGTATTGCTTATTATGTACATTGCTTGTACGACGATTCGTTATCCGCGTATCATTCCCGTTGCGATATCGATTGCATATCATGGTTCGTCGAAGAACTAAAAAATTTAACGCAGCGTGTAAAAAGTATTTTATCAGCTAATGTCCCCATGGTAAATTTAACATCTGATGAATGTGAAAAATTTCACAACGCGACACAAAGCCATATATGCGAGAAACCATTTGTACAAGACGATACACGCGTACGCGATCATTGTCATCTGACGGGGCGATACAGAGGTCCCGCGCATTCAAATTGCAATTTAAATTATAAAGATTCTTTTTGCATTCCAATAGTTTTTCATAATTTATCCGGTTACGACGCACATTTTATTATAAAGGAAATAGCTACAGCGTTCGAAGGGGAAATTGAAATACTTCCGATAACAAAAGAAAAATATATATCGTTTACGAAAAATGTTAAACTTGGCGGAGAGAAATCACAAAATCATATTAAATTGCGTTTTATCGATTCGTATAAATTTCTCACAGCTAGTCTCGATAAATTGGTATCATTCTTGAATAAAGACAAACTCAAAATTTTAAAATCAGAATTTCTAAATTTATCGAATGACAATTTCAATTTATTAACACGGAAGGGCGTCTTTCCATATGAATATATTGACTGCGCCGACAGGTTGCAAGATACGTGTTTACCACCGCGCGAATCATTTTACAGTTCCTTGACCGGTGACACAATATCCGAGAGCAATTACGCGCACGCCGAGAACGTCTGGAAGCGGTTCTCCATTCGAACGCTGGGCGAATATAGCGACTTGTATCTCAAAATTGATGTCTTGTTATTAGCAGACATTTTTGAAAATTTCCGCGAACGTTGTATTAAAAGTTATGGACTCGACCCCGCGTATTACTATACTCTTCCCGGATACACGTGAGACGCCATGTTGAAACATACAAATATTACGTTCGAGTTGCTTACGGATATCGATATGGTTTTATTTATCGAACGCGGAATACGCGGTGGTTTGAGTCAATGTTCCAACAGATACGCACATGCTAATAACAAGTATATGCAATCGTACGATCCATCGAAACCTTCAACGTATCTCACGTACTTTGATGTAAATAATTTGTACGGATGGGCAATGTGTCAACCTTTGCCCTATGCAGATTTTCGATGGGTCGACGACGTATCCGATTTTGATACATCATCGATCGCGCTCGATTCGCCTATAGGCTACATCCTTGAAGTCGATCTCGAGTATCCGCAACGTGTTCACGATGCGCACACTGACCTACCGTTTTGCCCGACACGCGACAAACCACCTGGTAAGCGGCAGGATAAGCTGCTCGCAACTTTATATGATAAGAAGCGTTACGTAATACATTACCGCAACCTGCAGCAATGCACGCGACACGGACTTCGAGTTACAAAAATACATCGAATATTACAGTTTTCGCAATCTCCATGGCTTCGCAGTTATATCGAACTCAATACACAATTCCGAACACTCGCGAAAAATGATTTTGAAAAAAATTTATATAAATTTATGAATAATGCGGTATTTGGCAAAACGATGGAAAATGTGCGCAATCACGTTAATATTAAGCTCGTGACACATTGGGACGGACGATACGGCGCAGAGGCGATGATCGCAAAATCAAATTTTCATAGTAGAAGCGTGTTTTCGGAGAATCTGATCGCCGTTGAATTGCGCAATCTCGAGGTGAAATTTAATAAACCAATCTACGTGGGTATGTGTATACTCGACATATCCAAGACATGTTTGTACGAGTTTCACCACGATTATATGGTACCTATGTATCGAGAGAAATGTAAAGTCATGTACACCGACACCGACAGTCTCATATATCACATCGAGTGTGAAGATGTATACGAGAATATAAAGCGCAACGTCGGCAGATTCGATACCAGCGATTATGCGGTGGACAATGTGTACGGTATACCGCTCGCGAATAAAAAGATACCGGGTTTAATGAAGGATGAAAATAATGGCGCCATCATGACCGAATTCGTCGGGCTTAGGGCAAAAATGTACGCGTTGCGAGTAGATGGTAAGAAAGGCACGAAAAAAGTAAAAGGCGTCAAGAGTAACGTCGTCGCGAGAACGATAACGTTCGACGATTACACGCGGTGTTTGAACGAAGAGATTGAAATGACGCTTCAGCAGTCTTGTATAAGATCTAAATTACACGAAGTATACACCATCCGCGAGACAAAAATTGCTCTAAGTCCGTACGATGACAAGCGGTATATCGTACCCGAAACCACCGACACGCTACCGTGGGGACATTACAAAATACCGTTATAAATAAAAATCATGTATATTTATTGTAAATAAAAAATTACGTATATTTATTGTAAATAAAAATTATATGTATATTTATTGTAAATTATATGTATATTTTATAAAGCTTACAATTTTGTTTATATTTGTAAAATATTATTATGTATTATTGTTAACATATTTATAATATATTATTTTTATCTATCCAAGAGTTGTGTGTAGCATCAAATCCCAGCCATTTCACATAAACCTCGTCACCCTTTTTGCGTATCACCTTTTCCACGAGATGTACGTCGGGATTAGCAACGCGTTGTAACTCGTATTCGTAAAATCCGCCGGCGATGGGATTTCCGCGCGAATCTTTGAGTACATAGGTCACGGGATTAGTTTTCTGCACTTTAACGATCTTAAACACTTCGGTCGACCAATTTGGCGTGTAACCTTTCTTAAAGATGGTCTTGACTTTACTCACGCGTACCGGATCGCCTACTTTGAATCTTGCCGGTGCCGCAATCTTTACGTTGCTGTATATCGTATTTAAAAGTTTATCGGCGATCGCGGGGGTAACATTGATAGGTCTCATACCGATAGTGCGATGTTTTCGCGCATTGTACTCTCCAACGAGCCGGGACAACGCGTCGATCCACTTGTAATTTCCATTAAGCGTAAACATTTTCCACATATTGTTCTTTAACGTTCGGTTGAATCGTTCCACGACCGAGGCTTTCATGACAGAGTACGTCGAATAATGATTAATGCTATGCTTCTTCACGAGTTTCTGTACATTTGCGTTGTAAAATTCTTTTCCTCTGTCGGTTTGAAAATTTTTCGGGCATCTTCCATCGTCTCGAATTATCTTTGCGATCGTATCCGACATCTCGTTTCCACTCTTACTCTTGAGCGCTACAGCCCACGCATACTTGCTCAACACATCGATAACTGTGAGTATGTAGTTGTAGCCTTTGTTGAATCGTGCATATGGACGCATCTCGACCACGTCCGCCTGCCACAGATCGTCGTATCCGTGTACTATGACACGCCTACGTGGGAAATTTTTTCTCGCTGGAGCATGCAATTCTTCCACGAGCAGCTGTTTTTCAGAGGTCTTTTGCGACATATTTGATCGAGGCATAATTTGCAATAATGAGATAATTCCTCCACGTATATTCTTTATATATCTTTCTTCTCTTGCTCTGAATTAGATGTAGTCTGCGCGTGAGTTGCATACCGAAGCATTTTCTGCATCTGATCCATCATTATTTGCAGCGTTTGCACATTCGTCTCGAGCGTGATTATTTTTTTCTCAAGTTCTTCCAGTCTATCTTCTAAAGGCTTGACACGTATTTTCACGTACTGTTTGTTTGCGGCATCAGTATCATCTTCCGGTTGCGCTACCCGTCGTATCTTGCGTCAAAGCCGGAGGTTGTCTGACACAGAGCGTTATCGCGCACGTAATTTCTTAGTAATCCATTCCATTGATAGTATGAGTTGTTTGGTGTTCCCAACGATAATCCAAATTTATTAATCGACATTTCGATACAAACAATAATGACAGACTGACTCGTTTCGCCGACGCATAGATTAATTTATAATAAGGCCAGCTTCGTAAAGTTCCTCGATAATTGATAATATTTCATTGTCGTGGGCATTGTTGCCGGCTTGACGCGAAGCTTCCAGCAATCGCAAGCGATCTACCAACTCGTTGGGATCATTCCAATGCACATAATCGATCTTATTATCGATTAACGCCATAGCGCGCGGTATGTTTATACCTCTTCCAGCTTTTTTTCCAGGCGCTATTATATTTTTAATAGAGATTAATGGCGCTATTATATTTTTATACTTGTATCCCTTGTTACTTAACAATGGATTACGCATATCATTGCCACGTCTATGCGCATTTGTCGCCAGTAATATATTTTTGTATTTAATTTTATCATCGTCATTGTATACGTCACCGTCGGGTATGCTCTTGAAAATCAACTCGTAGAGACCTGGTGTTCCCACGTATCTTATTCCACCGATAATTATATTGTCATCTTTATCCACATCAAAAATTTTATCACCAAGCATCATTTCTTCGTTGCAAAATTTAACACCGTAAACATAATCCATACTGATATTTTTATCTTGACTCAAAATAGCTCCCACATATTTTTGCCCTTGTGTACCCAGATGTGTGCGCAATGTATTTTGACCCTCGGATGTTTGTAATTGATATTGAACCGACGTCACAAGCGTTTCAGGCGTGGTTTCGAAAATTTCTTCCACATACGGAGACGATCTTTCGTACAATATTTGACTCGATTGTACATCTTTTATCGGAGTAGAAGCAACCACATTCGATAATTGTTTCATTCGCTTACGTTTTGATTGATTTGGAGTAGAAGTTATTAGCGAATCGTTCAATGATATATTTGACCTTGTTCGCTTTGTTCCAGATTCTTTTTTCAGATGCTTGTCTTCGAGCATACTCGATGGTTCGATTTTCGCTTCATTAGATTCCACATTGATTGTATTTTCGACAAGTTGTTTTAGAGGTTCGATAATTGGTTTAAAGTGCCTCTCCAATGCGACGTCTTCCTCCATTTGACCGGTTTTTAAAGAACGATATTTTTTGCGGATTGATTCGCTCGTTTTTACAATCTCTTTCGCAATCTTCTCACGATCGTCACTGTCAATCGTCGTCGTCATGTTGCGCTCGGACGAAAATTTTGAGACGTTGCTCGATCGATGTATCGATAGCGACTAACCACTTTATGGTATTGCAATATCGTTAAATCCTTTTCGATATCGTCCATTAGTCTGTAAACTGTCTTTATCAATCACTACAAATCCATACTCGTGTTGCCAACATTTCTGACAGAATGCGCGAAAATCGCCGTAAGACATGTCAGTATTTACATGATCGTTGTATACATGTTTCAAGTTTGTACCATCTTGTTTAAATAAAATCAGTAAATTTGCATTGTCCCGTATAAGATGCTTGGGTATCTTGGCATACGTTTGACAAAGATAGAAACAGTCGACGCTCGAGTGTCGACCCATTGCAAAGTACTCTCTTATCGTATCTTGCTTATCGCATGCCACGTCGTCAAAGATAAAAATGGAATTCGGAAGCGCCTCGCTCGGTGGAATAACGTCACTATTATTAGAGAATGTAAAATAACCAATTTCATCGATCGATAATAGCAAATTTTCCAAGTATCGATATTTCGGTTGTTGAAGTGATTTCGAGTATACGTACACATTCTCGAAATGTACACCGTGTGGACTTTCTATCAAACTTATCAACACGTTAGTCTTACCGCAATTCGAAGGACCGCAAATGATACCGCGTATAGTAGTCGGCAGCATGTTTCCATGCTTGCGTATTTCTTTCTCGAACATTACTCGTGTTTTATCGTCAAAATTTATCACTTTGATTATCGTCGCTTGTCGCGCGAACCGCATGTTTGCTCTCGCGAATCTCAAATCAGATTTTGAAAAATGAATCATCGGGACCCTATTTATAGAGGTGCACCGAATCGAAACCGCTCAGTCTCAAAAATGTTTCTTCTTCTATCGGTTGACAGCGATATTCTCGAGCTTACCACCGAGCAGTTACAGATTATCCCCAAGATTGTTTTACTGCGAGACTTTGGTAGCTACGTGGAACAATTGTGGGACAAGCTTCCCGAACATATAAAAGCTGACTCAGAGGTTCAACAGTATCGTCGATGCACGCGACATTATAATTTGCCGTGCCAACAAACACATTTCGACGGTCCAACACCGTTAATAAAAGATTGTGGCAAATGCCAGCAAAAATTATAAGAGGTAGCGGTTTGTTAAATCGTGCGATAAACGTACTTCCTATCGAATTACATATTTCAGGCTATCAGTTTTGCGGACCGGGAACTCATTTAGAAACGCGTTTGGCTAGAGGCGATCGAGGTATCAATCCATTGGATGCCGCGTGTCGCGAGCACGACATAGCTTATTCTGGAAGCAACGATCTCGGTCAACGACACGTTGCGGATAATATACTCGCCACGAAAGCGCGAACACGTATTACCGCGAGAGATTCGACTATTGGTGAGAAAGCAGCCGCTACAGCTGTTTGGGCGGCTATGAAAGCAAAGACAAAATTCGGTATGGGAATGAAAACAAAAAAATCATCGATGAAGAAAAAGACTGCGAAAAAACGAATACTTCCTATAGCGAAGCGCGGTGGTATCTTACCCATTTTACCATTATTGGGAGTTCTCGGTTCGTTGGCTGGCGGAGCAGCGGGAATCGCGAAGGCGGTGAACGATAGCAAGGCGGCGCAACGTCAGCTCGAAGAAATGCAGCGTCATAATCGCGCCATGGAAGGTCACGGTCTTTATCTCGCTCCATACAAGCGCGGACGAGGGTTCTCAACAGCGGCCAAGAAAAAAAAAAACGTCAAAATAAAAATGCCTGCCGGTGTAACAACTAATGTACAATTGGAACAACTTGCAAGACGTATGCGTATACAATCTTTTAGAGGCGTTTTCATGCGCAATAATTTACCGATAAACGGTATACGGCGAAATGAGAGCGGTATCGTCAATTTGGATGACGTCGATGGTTTCGGTACTCATTGGGTTGCGTATGCAAAGAGGGGAGATCGTGTGGTATATTTCGATAGTTTTGGAAATCTTCGACCGCCCAAGGAATTAGTGCGATATTTTGGACTGAATGTTGCAAATATAGAATACAATCACACGGCCTATCAAAATTATAATCAAAGTATTTGTGGACAATTGTGTCTTCGATTTCTTCAAACGGTCGATGATCGATATGAATTTAAAGCCTGACAATTCACCATCACCACTCAGTATTCGTTCGACAGTTTTCCAGCATGTCACTCACGCTTACGTTGACCGGCAAGAGTAGCGTTCTTGCTGTAAGCTACTTTCCAGCTATAGATTTAAACGATGGCGATTACGAGCTTGGTTTAACGGATTTTGAAACTTGTCATACGATATCGAACGTGAATTCTTGGAATAATAAATTTTATTTTGATAACGACGATAAGGAAATTACGATTCCCGAAGGATCGTACGAATTACACGCAATAAACGAATATCTCCGACGTGCAATTTTGCGACATCGACGCGTAGTTGATTCCAACGATATTGTTGATGGCGAAGAACACGATGAATATTCAATAATGCTTCGCGCTAATCATAATACGCTAAAAAGTGAAATCAAATGTGTCTATAGAATAAATTTTAGTAAACCGGGCAACGTTGGATCGTTGTTGGGATTCTCATCGAATCGTATATTACAGCCTCGGATATGGCACGAATCGGATGTACCGATAAATATTATTAGCGTAAATATTATTCGCATAGAATGCAGCGTAACCACTGGCGCGTACAGCAATGACAAGCGCGTACACACGATACATGAATTTTCACCGAGCGTGCCGCCAGGATATAAGATATCGGAAACGCCAGCACAGATCATTTATCTACCGATCGTCGCACGGAGCATTACTGATTTAACGATACGCATTGTTGATCAAGAAGGACATTTGCTCGATTTTCGAGGAGAGGAAATTACCGTAAGATTGCATATACGGCGGCGGCAAAACTAAAGCGTTTGACAAATGAAATGCTTGTGTTGAACGAAAGCACGGAGCACGCGAGAGACAATATCTTTACGAGGGACAATATTTTTGCGAGAAGGCGAGTGACTGCGGTATCGGGTGACAATAATCAGATATCTGGTTACGCTAAGAAGAAGCTCAGCGCGTTGAATCGCGAGTTTTTAAAATCATTGGGATTCGTCGTACGAAATACTTGAACGATATGATTGACATCTTGAATATCGGAGGCGAGCCGATCTTTGACGATCGTATCGTCAAGATTGAGACTCATACGTACAATCCATACGCCAACACAACGCTTGGATATAGCGACGAGATACGGATACCGATACAACATCAAGATTTGTACACGTTACCATGTGAGTTTTCTATACGTCGAGGGAAAGTTGAAGGTGCGTAAAGTAGATGAAGGAGCAAGAGTGGTATTGGGAAACAATTGTGTCGCGTTTATGTTTGATGAACTTCGATTTGAACTCGACGGTGTGGAGATTGATCGCAACAGAAACGTTGGAATAACTTCCACGATTAAAAACTATGTCTCTCTAACAACCGAGAAAGGTAAAATCTTGGAGAATGCTGCGTGGAATATGTCGCATAATGCTGCTGAAGCTTACTTCAATTTTTGCGTGCCGCTAAACCTACTATTGGGTTTTTGCGAAGATTATAAGCGAGTTGTGATCAACGCTCGTCACGAATTAATTCTGATACGTTCGCGCAACGACAACAATTGCATATTTGGACATGCTTCGGCTGAAGCTGATATCGAATTATTCAAGATACAATGGCGTATGCCTCATGTAATATTGAGCGAGGTCAATAAACTATCCTTGCTACGCGCGTTGGAAAGCGGGCGATACTTGAATATGAGTTTTCGCTCTTGGGATCTATTTTTACATTGTGGTCCTCTCGCGGTTATCGATTGCTCGCGACAAAACGAGTCTGTCAAAAATTCCACCGTGGACGTGAGATTAGAGTTTGAGTGCAAGGAGGATATACCAGCAAATACCACCGCCTATTGTCTCATCTTGCACGATCGCGTTGTCGAATATTGCCCATTGACCAACGTAGTTCGTAAAATTACCTAGATCAGCAAATATCCCCTCCAATGTCAAAAATATATAAAGATTGAGATTTTGACGATCGACAGCAGTCATACATCGTTCTTGCAATCGTATAGTAATATTATCAGCATGATCGCGCCAACGTTTGTGGATCTGCAAGGATTCATTATCGGGAGAAACTTTGTCGTGAAGGAAGTAGCGATACTGAGAAATGGATTTGTTCTTTCTCACTACTTTTTTGCAAGTCCCGTACCATGGCGTGCGCTTACAAAATCTGAGAGATGCCAAGCTTCATGGCTAATCGGACATCACCATGGGCTTCAATGGGAGGATGGAAACGTTCCATACAGCTTCGCCAGGCGTTTGATTACGAGAGCTGTGATGGGTGCGGCGGAAGAGGAAAATGGAGCATCTCCTATCATGTACGTTAAAGGACACGAAAAACGAGAATGGCTGGCCGATATACTTGACGATGATGCGAGAAACGACGTTATTATTGAGACCTTGGATGCGGACTATGAAGATATCATTTCGTTAAATAAGCTAGATGTTACTAATACTATGCGCTGTGAAAAACATTTGAAAAATTGCTCTTTACAAAATGTATTTAAAATATTCAATTGGTGGACGAATCATCATAAAGATTCACCCAAACATTTTTTAGAATAAACTATTGTTAAAATATATTTTTATTCTCTTTTGTTCTTCCCTTTTCCTCTTTCTTATCCCAGTATGCGAGTATTAAATTTCAGTACGTGACGTTAGATAGCGGCGTCAGCCACCTTATCAGACTACAGATGTTACATTTCAGTACATGCACATAGACTTTAAATATTTGAATGGTGTATAAATAATTGTTTTGTCGTTCAAAGCCGTTCGATAGCCGTTCGATAGCCGTTCAAAGCCGTTCGATAGCCGTTCGATAGCTGTTCAAAGCTGTTCGATA
Organism: Formica selysi; assembly: GCA_009859135.1. Classification (NCBI taxonomy): domain Eukaryota; kingdom Metazoa; phylum Arthropoda; class Insecta; order Hymenoptera; family Formicidae; genus Formica; species Formica selysi. The sequence goes on from CM020821.1 coordinate 395,279, forward strand.
GCTGTTCAAAGCCGTTCAAAAACCGTTCACAGCCGTTCGACAGCCGTTCAAAGCCGTTCGGTAGCCGTTCATAGCCGTTCGATAGCCGTTCAAAGCCGTTCGGTAGCCGTTCGATAGCCGTTCGATAGCCGTTCGATAGCCGTTCAATATCCGTTCAATAGCCGTTCGATAGTGGTTTACATATTATAATAATATATTATTCATATTTAAAAGACTTTAAATAGTTGTCTGTGGAAACATGCTAACTTTTGTTTTCTTATTATGTGCTGAGAGTAAGCGTTCTTCGTAAGTGATTCATCCCCTACTCTAAAATGTTCGAGACAATGTCTATCCCGTTGTGTCCGTCATAAAGTGTCCGACAGTCTGACAAATTAAAAGTGTCTTAAGTGTCTAAGTGAAAATATTCAAAATGCCGTCACTAATAAACTTGGTATTGCAACGGGGTCGATGGAACGCGGCATGGTGGGCGGAGGATCTCGCAATGGGGCTGTTGAGAGCCCTGTTGAATCTCGTAGTATTTCAAAGAGTAAGTAATATTTGTTTTACATTAAAATTATGTTTTATATTAAAATTATGTTTTATAATATATTAATTATTTATAATATATATTATAATTTGATTTAATTTAATTTATAGTACGACTTTACTCGTGAGATCCGGATTCCCGGTTTCATTAACATAGAACATCGACAAGATGTGCGAATGTTGCGGCGGCAAGAGCGCTATTTCTGCGAGGATGTGTGGGAGCATAACGGCCCCGACGGCCTCTATTTGGCGTTAAGACGTCTCTTCGGGCTCGAGCCCTACGAGGAAGACGTGGTGGAAGAACCGTGGGACGAGCCTCCGAGCAAGAGGTCGAAAAATTAATTGTAAGTATCTATTTTTTAAAAATTTTAAAACGTTCAAACTAGATATTTTAATAAGACTTGTATTTTTTCTGTTTCAGATGGAGCGCCGCATTATTATTATTATCATTATTATTTTTATTATTATTTTATTATTTTTATTTTTATATTTTTATATTTTACATATATATATATATATTTTTTTTTTAAACACACATACACACACACACACACACACACACAATTATATTATATACACAATTTTTTGAATAAATATTATTATTATTATTATATAAAAAAAAAATGTTGATTATTTCTGAGCCTCCTTCTCCCACGTCCATGCATGCCACGCGCTGTCTCTCTCTCTCCCACATGCATGCGAACGTCATCCTTTTCCCACGCCAATGCGGACGCTATCCTTTTCCTACACGCGTGCATGCCTCGCGCTATCTCTCTCACACCGCCTTGCGAACGCCGTATCATCCGCATGCATGCTTCGCGCTATCTCTCTCTCTCTCTCTCTCTCTCTCTCTCTCTCTCCCAAGTGCATGCCTCGCGCTATCTCTCTCTCTCTCCCAAGTGCATGCCTCGCGCTATCTCTCTCTCTCTCTCTCCAACGTGCATGCAAACGCTATCCTTGTCTTACGCTCATATGGACGCCTCGCGCTATCCTTCTCCCACGCCTCCTCGCGGCATCGCGGTCCCTCTTCCTCGCGGGTCCCTCGCCTATCGGTTTCGCCGCGATCCCCCTCTTCCCCGCGGGTCCCCCTCCCCCTCTCCGCGGACCCCTCGCCTACCGGTTAGGTTAGGTTAGCGGGTCCCTCGCCTATCGGTTAGGACGCGTCCCCCTCCCCCCTCTCCGCGGACCCTTCGCCCATCGGTTAGGACGCGGTCCCCCTCCCCCTCTCCGCGGACCCCTCGCCCATCGGTTAGGACGCGATTCCCCCGCGTGACGTCATACCCCCGCGCCGGTTTCCCTCGCCCCTCACCTCCCCTCAGAGGACCTGGGTTAGAACCGGCCTAGCTATACTACTATCAAATGATAAAAGTTCAAGATATTCCATTGGATAATCGTAATAAAGATTTGGATATAAAATGTTTTCCTGATTTATATCCATATGGTGCGAATGGACAACATGAAGATAGAAGTGTCCGGATAACTGATTTTGAATATATTAAAATGAGACTTATGTCGCAACACTCACAATTTCGGTTAAATATACAATATCTTTTCTATTTATTACATGATAACAATATGCGACAATTAAATAGTGGAATATTTCATAAAATGAATGTTACCAATCCTCGTGAAAGATATACAGCTGCTACTTATTTGGAGCAATTATCTAACCAGCAGCTTGAATCTAACTTAAATACTATATTTTCAAAGTTACGAAATACAGAACAATATTGGAGAATACCTAGAAGTAATTTGCATTGTATGATATGTAATTATGGACCTGCTACTTGGTTTCTTACCATCAGTCCATGTGAGTGGTTATGGACCGATTTGATAGAATATCTTCGAGAAATAAATGAACCAATTTCCAATCAAAAATCTGCAAACGAACTTATTGCTCTCGATCCTGTATCAACTTCGAGATTCATGGATAATAAATTTAAAGCTATGCTTGATTTTATTTGTTCACCTGATAATCCAATCGGAGAGGTCACTCATTACTTTTGGCGTCGTGAATATCAAGGTAGAGGTATGCAACATTTTCATTTGTTAATTTGGATAAAAGATGCTCCGATAATTGGTACATCTTCTAATGAAGATATTGCATCTTTTATTTTAAAATATGTCATTTGTACAATTCCAAATAAACAGTTATCACCTGAATTATATCGACGTGTAAATACACATCAACGACATAAACATAATAATTACTGCTTGTGCACCAAAAAAACTAAAGTAGGTTTTTCTAAAGTATGCAGGTTTGGTTTTTCACGATCCGTAACAGATACTTTGAAAATTAAAAACGTTGCTGTTTCAATAGCGGATAGAAGAAAATTGAAAACAAAAAGCAGACTCTTGCCACGATCTAAAGAGGAAGTCAATATTAATGATTATAATCCAGCTATTCTTACTGCTTGGGAAGGAAACATGGATATTCAATTTGTAGGTGAAAAATCTACGTTATTAACTTGGTACACTACGAAATATGTTTCCAAAGCAGAAAAGAGTAATAACGCAGAAGATACATTTGAAAAGATAAATTCAACAAAATCGTTGAGAAGTTGTCTTTGGAATATTGGAATGCGTATGTTGAATCATAGAGAATGTGGAGCTCTCGAAGCTGCTGACACTTTATTAGGAATACCATTATATGGTACTGACAAAGAAACAATTATAAGATGGTTAGATGTAAATATGATTAGAAGTAGAAAACTTAAATCTCGCAAAGAGATTGAAATGCTAAATTCTGAATCTATGGATATTTTTTGTCCTTCTCTAATTGATACATATTATCCAAGCAGACCTAAAGAACTAGAATCTACTAATTTGTATGATTATGCAAAATGGTATGATATTACGAAAACTAAACCAATTTCTAAGACAATAAAGTATTACGTGCTTGGTGAATCTTTATATTTAAAGAAACGTAAACGTGGATATCTTATCAATCATTACAAATATAATGTCCATACTCAACCAGAGCGTTACTATTTTTCATTATTGTTATTATTTCAATCTTGGAGAGATATTAGTGAATTAAAGAATGAATGTGATAATTATGCAGAAGCATTTTCTTTAATACAATATAAATTGAAAGATGCTCTTCAGTATCATGAAAAAATAACCGACATTCAGCAAGGTATAGATAATATTAAAGAATTAATTGAAAAAAAAATATCAGAAATTACAAAAAATGAAGATGAAAATGACTGTCTTGAAAATGGTGCATTAGAATGTGTTCCTGTCGAAGTTGAAGGAGCTATGAGGGACTTTAAAGATGTTGGCAATAAATTTGAAGTTAATGTCGATGAAATGGTGACGCAATTAAATATTGATCAAAAACGAATCTTTGATAAAATTACTGCTGGTATATCTGATGATAATAGTGAAGTTCTTAGACTTTATGTAAGCGGTGAAGGTGGTACTGGAAAGAGTTTTTTGATAAAAACTATTAGATGTTGGATTAAAAAATATATTGAAAAAGACACAGCGGTAACTGCACCAACCGGTATAGCAGCTTTTAATATTGATGGACTTACTATTCATAGATTATTTCAATTACCGGTAGAACACGGCCGTACTGCCAAATATAAACAACTTTCTGATGTAGTCCTTAAAATTATACGGGAGGAATTTAAGAATGTTGTTTTAATAATTATCGATGAAGTTTCAATGATTTCAAATATTACTTTAATGTACATACATCTGCGATTAACAGAGATATTTAATACCATGGATTGCGATAATGGATGGTTCGGCAAAAAACATATACTTCTTTTTGGAGATTTATTACAACTTCCATCTGTGCATGAAGATCCGCCTTTTATTGAATTATCAAAATTAAAAATTGAGAAATATATTGGTGCAATGGGTTCTGTAAATTTATGGTCTTTATTTAGTTATGATGAATTACAAATTAATGTGCGACAACAAGGTGATAACTCTTATCGAGATATATTAACGAGAATTCGAATTGGAACAGTTACAAATTCGGACATAACTATTTTAGAAACGAGGAAAATCGATTTTAGAGAAACTAATTGTGACGCTCGATTACAAGAATTATGTAATTATTTACAAAATTTACCAATGGATACTGTTTGTTTACTTCCAACTTGTGCATTATGTGATATTTTGAATACTGCAATGTTAAATCGTGTTTCTTCGGATAAGATAGAACTCGTTGCTCAAGATCTGGTAAAATGTGCATCATATTTAAAGAAAAAAGTTATGAAGATATTAAATAAAGATGATGAAGATAGTTCTCGAACAGCTGGATTAGCAAGAATCATAACTGTCAAATTAGGAGCTCGTGTAATGGTTAGAAGAAATATCGATGTTAGTTTAGGTCTTGTAAATGGTACGATTGGTACAATTACATCAATTATACGTAGCGCAATTGATAATGAAGTAGAAAAGATTAAGATAATAGTGTCATCAGGAATAGAACATATTATAGAACGTTTAAATGTCAAGTTTGAAGTAATGGATAGAGCATTTGTTATAAGAAAACAATTTCCTATATGTCTAAGTTATGGTATGACTATTCATAAAAGTCAAGGCCTGGGTTTAAAACATGCTGTTGTGGAAGCTGGAAATTCTATATTCAGTTGTGGACAAGTATATGTCGCTCTTTCACGAGTGACTACCCTAAGTGGATTGCACCTTATAAATTTTGATCCCTCTTCTGTAAAAGCAAATGAGTTAGCTATAATAGAATATAATAGATTGCGAACACAATACAGGCCAGATCTTATACATATTAATATTTTAAAACAACGTGTTCACAAGATTCGTGATACAATTTGGGCAATATCATAAAAAAATATCTTAGAATGTCAAGTTAATGATAAGGATATTAATGATTCTACTTTATGGCATATAAGAAGATTTCCAAATGTTGATAATATATCTTGCTATGCTAATGTTTCAATTCAATGTATACTTCATTCCTCTATTCTCAGAAAATTGTTGCTTCGTCTTGAGCATAGGAATATTATAAGAAAATTTATTAATTGTTACATGTCAAACAATGAAACTATTAATATAATGGCAATGCGCCAATTGGCAGGAGATCAATATCTTGAAAAGATTCAACGAGATGTTAGTGGGTTTATTGTACATCTTATTAATAACGTAGATAATATAAGGAGTGTAATCGAGCACCAATTAAACATAACTTTACGATGTAAGGTATGCAACTATACAAACACAAAAATTTATACAAATTATATATTATTGCTCCAATTACCCTAAAATTAAAAAAAATCATATACTTTACAAGAATTAATACAATATAATTTTTCACATTGGAATAATGTTGAAAAAACATGTATCAATTGTAATGCTATCTCTGTACTTGAAAAGACTGATATAATAATAACAGGAAGTATTATTATCTTATCAGTTATCGTTATTTAAAATTAGTGATACAAAAATTATTAAAGCAACAGATTTAAAAATTAAAGCTGTACCTACAGAAAAGATATGTATTGGTGCGAATATATATATAGTTATTAGTGGAATTTTTCATCAAGGTAAAAGTACAACTGATGGACATTATACAAATATAGTACGTGCTAAAGGTACCGAGTGGCAATTAATAAGTGATTCAAAAATACAAAAGTGCAGTTAGCCTCGAAATGCTAAAATGCATATATATTTTTTACAGAAAAAATATAGATTTTTACAAAAAGCAATGAGATCACCTAAAAAAAACCTTACAAAGGTAAAAAAAAATACGCCAAGTATATAAAAAATTTCAACTTGTACGCAAAAAAAGTTTAAAAATAAAAACTAAATAAAATCAATAGTTAACTAGCCAAGTATTTAGAAGCAATTCAGTTTATAAAGATTTGTGATTTGAAATAGAATTTGTCAGAAAAATCAATCTTGTATTCATAGAAATGTTATAGACAGATTCACTCACAGATTCACGTGTTTCTATGAAATTAAAACGCATTTGATTTTTATTAACAGAAACCTGATTTTCAAAAAAAACTTCAACAATTTTGAATATTGTATATCACAAATTACACTATTATAGAGTTTATTAAGGGTGTTATATACTATAATATCAAATCATATTGTTGATGTTAAGTGCGATTAAAATTCCTTTGATTCCCAAAGTATATTTTACAGGATGTATAATTCAAAAGAAAATTTTTCGTAAACTCTAAGTCGCATAAAACAAACTTACACCAAAGCAAAGTATAAAAACTTGGCGTGCCCGGGTCGCATTAAAACATATTGTCCCTGATTTATTTATGTTGTATATCTCATAATATGTGAAAATTACTTGCATCATTCATATAATAAAAGTATTATTATATTAAATATTTACATTTTATATAAGATTTTATTAAGTTTTATACAAAAAGCATGTGCCAAAAAAATATATAATGATTTACGAGTCTACTAAAATTTTAATTAATAAATAGATATACATTATAAATCATCTATATATATTATCATTCACATATATTACATCAAAATAATGTATATATTTATAAAATGTCTTAATGCGACCCGGGCACGCCAAGTTTTTATACTTTGCTTTGGTGTAAGTTTGTTTTATGCGACTTAGAGTTTACGAAAAATTTTCTTTCGAATTATACATCCTGTAAAATATACTTTGGAAATCAAAGGAATTTTAATCGCACTTAACATCAACAATATGATTTGATATTATAGTATATAACACCCTTAATAAACTCTATAATAGTGTAATTTGTGATATACAATATTCAAAATTGTTGAACTTTTTTTGAAAATCAGGTTTCTGTTAATAAAAATCAAATGCGTTTTAATTTCATAGAAACCCGTGAATCTGTGAGTGAATCTGTCTATAACATTTCTATGAATACAAGATTGATTTTCTGACAAATACTATTTCGAATTACAAATATTTATAAACTGAATTGCTTCTAAATACTTGGCTAGTTAACTATTGATTTCATTTAGTTTTTATTTTTATACTTTTTTTGCGTACAAGTTGAAATTTTTTTATATACTTGGCGTATTTTTTTTTACCTTTGTAAGGTTTTTTTTAGGTAAAATTATAGCTGAAAGTTGACATAATGCAATAGTAAATTCAATTTATATAAAATACAATTAAAATGAGGAATTTATATTACATAGATAAATATATTGCTGTGCTAGAGAAATTTTATTGCATTAATTAAACTGTTATCAGATATTTGTTTATATATTCAAACTTTTAATTAAATGTTTCCTGATAAATAGGATTTTGCCAAATTATTTATATTAATACTCACACAGAAATTAATGTATATTAGATATCTACTGAATGTTCTCAATGTGCATTAGGGATATCCATGAATATGTAGAAAACAGCTATTAGACATGCTTTAAATATCCAAATGTCCGCAATACGAGATCTTATAAATATCCACAGGATATGTAGGCCAATATCCACTGGACATCCACATCAATATTCAGTGGATATTTATGTAGATATCCATTGTATGTTAGTTAAATCTTGGTCACAAAACTAATTAAATATTCTAAAAGTTAGGTCTCATGAGACCCGCACATGACATATCGATATGTCTCAGTCATGGGACATCATTTTCTGTCGTTTGTTTGACGGCAAAACTAAGATTAATTACAGTAATAATATATAATAACACACATTAATGTAATATATATTATAGGTAAATTTATATAATTTAATATATAAAATTAAAGATTTTATTTGTATGGAAGTTAATTTCTATTTTATATTTTCAATAATTTAAATAAGATAATAACGAACGATTTTTGCTTATTCGGACAAAAATTGTCCGAATAAGTGAAAATCGGACATTTATCTGTCCGATTTTCTAAAAATCAGTTCAATATCTGAATTCCCCGGGAATCGTATCAGAAAAGTGAAACTGATAGAAATAATTACAATGTTATTAACCGCATTGTGCAGGGTTTATATACGTTCATGACAAGAACTTGAATACGGATATAGAAAGTGAATAGTGCGCCGCATAGCGGTAAGTAAATGAATACGTAAATCTCTAATAAATATCTTTGATAGCTGCTTGGTGGACATGGATATGTGGATAACATGTGAATATCTAATGAATATCTTCGGTAGCTATTTGATGGACATGGATATATGGATAACACGTGTATATCCAGTAGATATCTTTGTTAGCTACTTGGTAGACATGGATATATGGATAACATGTGTATATCTAGTGGATATCTTTGGTAGCTTTTTGGTGGACATGGATATATGGATAATGCGTACACATCCATTAGATATCTTTGCTAGTTATTTGAGAGATATAGATATTTTATTCATCTATTAGATGTCTACTATAGTTATCTATAGTGGACATGGACATAAAATAGATATGTAGATATTTACTAGATATCTATTCGATATTTTGTTCTGTGTGGGTATCAAGGATCGACAGGAGTAACGGGTAAACTCCGAAATGATATTAGGGATGCCGCGCAGTGACAATGTGAAACTCCGGTTTCAGAGTCACCAATGCTGAAAAATAAATTCTCAGTCTCGATGTGTAGGTGTGTACACACACGTTTGCAATGATCGACGATCATCCTTATTCTTCTATCACTTTACCCGAGATATGGCCTGAAAATGCTTTCTGGCCCATTCTCTAATACCAGAGAGAAATCTTGAAAGGGGTCATGCCGCCGTTTTTTCTAGATCGTACACTAGCGGCGTGTACATCCATTTTACGCCGCCTGGAACTTACTTTTCGGTATTATGATGAAACAACCAGTTGGTTCATGTCCATGCTACATCCACAATTTATATCCACAAGAAAAGTGGATAAAAACGGTACATAAAACCATACATAAAAACATACGTTACAAATAAGAAAATGTCAAATGTCATTATATTTGGAGTTTAATGTTAGCGTCAATTATGTACTCAAAACGCCAATCACCGAGTGAAACTTCCTGTTGGTTCCGGCCGTTAGAAAAGATGCAGCACTTAATATAATGCACTTCATCTGAGAACATTATCACCGCTATTATGATGTATAAACTTTAAATAAAGGAAGCACTCACCATGGGAATGCGAGAGTACAGAAGGAGACAAAATAACGAAACGCATATGTCAATTATTAAAACACAACTGATCGTATATAAATATCGTCGAAAATAACCCGGAATTAATAACAAACGCGAGACCTAAGGCAGATTCTCCAATATCGGTAAATATGTTTGGTCAAGGTTATTCGTGTCGCTCTGTAAATTTAAACTGTTTATTTGTTGTTTTATGTATATCATTTCTGACAGCACGTCTAATTAAAATCGGCTCCTCATTCAAAATCTCAACATTATCCCAATTGAATTTATGACTAGATAACCTGTGGTTAGTAATCACTGAACGCTGTGTGGTATTTCTATTTATATGCATCTGATGCTCACTAATTCTTGTTTTTAAAAGTCGACGGGTTTGATCCACATAAGATGCATCACAATCTAAACAGGAAATTTTATGAACTACGTCACCGACGAGATACTATTAAAGACCGTCAGCCCTGGGTAAACTTTTGTGACCATCAAGTGGGCCCGGTGGGCCCGGAGGTAATTGAAGAATGTTGACATTACCGGCCGTTTGATTGGATCGAAGATAATTACACGAATTATTTAATTCGTACGGTTATTTTACTTCATCCAGTTATTATTTTATTATCGAAAACACCGACGAGATATTATTAGAGATCGATGGTCTTATAGGATTTAGCATATTACTGGAAAAAAACTCGCTACGCGGTACTGTAGGTAAGTAAATCTTTGCGTTGTCGAGAATAAAACAGTAAATTTACGATAAAATGTTCATTTTGTTGACTGGATGAACTAAAATAACGCGCAGCGAGTTTTTTTTCCAGTCACACTAAATCCCATAAGACCAGTCTTTAATGATATCTCGTCGGTGACTACGTTATTATGTAGTTCTTTCGGTAATGCATTTTTATGCACTTTAATGAACTTGCTAAGTTTGTTTATTCCTGTATACGATATTTTTGTATCTAAATTTTTTGTGGCTTTTTTAAAAAGTTCCGAGATAAGAGAAATGTATGGGATGTTAAAATAAGATATTTTCTCGTTATTGTTTGTATCTATAGGATTGTTCGAAGAGTCCGTGTTCTTATCAGATGTTTTTGATACAAGAGAATGTAAACGTTCCCTCATTACCTGGAATATGAGAGGAAGTGGATATCCATTATCAAGAAGGATACTAATCTAGCTCTAGGTTTTTTTTGTTAAGATCTTGGGTGGGAAAGCAAAAAAGCTCTGTCTAAACCGATTATTGTACCCTTCTTCTGGCAGATGGGGTGCTACGACTTAAAATTAAGGTACCACCCTGAAAATGTAGGTTTATAATACCAATCAAACTCGATGAATCTATTTTTTATAATGATGGTAACATCTAAAAAATTCAATCAGTTGTCGATACCCTCCTCCATTGCAATCTCGGATCAAATGAGTTAAAAGTATTTAAAACAAAATTAAACATGAAGGAGGAGATCGCCAACATAATATCGTCCACAAAACGAAAATTAAATGGGAAGGCAAATGGGAAGGTCGCAACAGCCTTGTTCTCCAGATCTTGCAGGACCATATCCGAATAATAAGCGACAATGGTGAACCCATAGGCGTGCCAAAGATTTGTTGAAAATAAGAATTATAAAAAGGAGAAATAAGTTGAGAATAAATCTGTTGAGATTGGCTTTCGCGCCCCGTAGAAAATAGATGCGTGCGCATCTCAGCGCTTCTAGTACCTTCTCGAAGTTTTTCGAAGCGTGGAGATTTACCGCAACGGCGCGGTTGTTAGTCGCGATCGATAACTCGAGTCAGCCACACGAGAAAGTAAAAGTACAAGAGTCCCATCTTTGTGTTAAGCCTAGTAATAGGGTCTGTTCTTTATAGCTGAACTGGCTGCACTAGTTCAGTGTTTATCTTTTTCTCTCCCCATTGGAAGGAGAAAGATAAACTCTGAAGTGCGCATGCACGGCGTGGCCGGTTTGGCCCAATGAAAAATAAGGTTACATTAGTCACATGTGTGTGTACATAAAAATATGTATATCTACAAACACGATGCTTGTATGTGTCAGCAAATGGCGGCATGCGCACTTTCGAGTAGTTATAAGAGAGAGGCAACTATGATTTTCTTTCTCACTTCTTTCGGACACTTTTCAGCCTGCTATTCCTCTTCCATTTATATATGTTCTAAGTCTAAACGTAACTAAAAATGTCGATAATACCGACATTTTTAGTTACGCCATTACCGACATTGTCATTATTTGTAACATCCATAAGAGCAATCTTTTGTATTGTGTTCAATATATTAAAACAAGACAATATCGCGTATTTTTACTGCTCTATCGTCTCGCAGATATCCAGATAAGCATATCCACGGAGGTAAAGGAGTGAACATTAGGGTCAGCTAGTCGGCGCGGGGGTGAAGCACTGGTGGGGATGGAGATTCGGCATAGATATATGGACTGGATAGAGCATTGTGAGATAGACAAACGTGCGCTTGCTGTAGAAAAAGAGGTACTCTATGGGAGGCCTATGTTTGTCTCTTTTCCTAGCATCTCATTGGTGATTTTATCCCCCTCCATATAGAAAATCACCAATGAGATGCTAGGAAAAGAGACAAAATAGACCTCTCATATAGTACCTCTCTCTCTACAGCGAGCACGTGTTTGTCTATCGCAACGCTCAGTCCATTCTATACATCTATGGGATTCGGTCGTCGGCCATGTTTTTATTAAGGTTATATATAAGAAGGTTAAGTCAGGAGCATCCCGAAACTCATAATGCATTGCAAAGAATCGACAGTCGTTATTGAAAAGAGATGCTAAATATTGAAAAGAGATGCCAAATAAGGTAGACTTGTTATTGGCTCTCGCGGTCTTTCGCAATGCATCATGGATTCTTGGATGACATACATAGTTTCAATCACTGAACTATATACCATACTGGAACGCGCACGGCTCTGCTGATTGGCGGCCAGAAATGTGGGACTGCGAGAGTTGTCGCTTCTCAGATCTGTTCTTGTCTATCTAACTACGTCGACCACGTGACCAGATGTACTATCCGTTCTAAAACCATTATCATAACTTGATGTGCAGTTTTTTAAGATACACTTTACCATTTTTCATATTTATTTTAACTCTCTGCTTCTTAACGTTTTCAACCATCTAGCATAGAAATAAATATTCGCGTGGTATCGAAGATCGCGTGTGATTTGGTGTGATTGCGTGGCAGGACGATGTTTTCAGTCATGGTAGTTCACGGTAAAAAGAGACAGTTCTGAAAAGCTGCAGCTATCCTTTAGTGGCCGCGGTAGTAGTGGTGGGGGCATAGCCGTGCGCGTTCCAGTATGGTATATAGTTTAGTGGTTTTAATATATGACTTAAGGGGATCCAGGAACATGTCTGTTTTATCGACCAAACGCATTTTTTTAAAATTTGTACTAGTTTTCGTAATGGCTATACAGAATTACAAATGCTTTTACATGATTAAAGTACATACATCAATGTTCTATGGGACAATCGATTTTATGCTGAAATCTCCAAAAAGTTTAAAAATTACAGTTCTTCTTATCTATTTTTATCCCAATATGGCGTCTACAGTTGTCGACTCGTAACAATATTTGATTGTTATAAATTTTCTGCAAGTCATATGTATAAAATAAACCGATCCCATAGAATAGACTGTACGAAATAACAATATGTAATCGTTAAAATTGAACTTAAAAGAATAATATAAAAAAATGGTGTTGATGAAAATTTGTGTTTATGTGTATGTGCAATATTTGCACGAAAGAGTAAAACAGAACAATAGATTAGTTGCCGGATATCATGATAGGCGGTGTTGCAATTATACGACTAATATAGAAACGAAGTCGTATACTTGTAGACAATTTGTTGGGATTTATATGTATAGAAAACATAATCACATGTTATTTTGTACACACACACACACACACACACACACACACACACACACACACACACACATACATGGATATATCCGTATACATATGTAAAAAATAGTATGCAATTATGTTTCTTATCTTCTAATACTAATATTCATGTTGTGTATGTGTGTGTGTGTGTGTGTATATGTATATGCAGCACACGTGTATATAATACATATATATTTACACATATATCCAAACGCTCAATTCACTGCATGAGTTGAGTGTTTGTATATATGTGTAAATATATATGTATTATATACACGTGTTTCTACACATACATACACAAATAATAAAAATTGTTATAAATATATATATACACACACACACACACAAATAATAAAAATTTAAATATATTGTAAATATATATATATATATATATATATATATATATAATTTTAATAACATATTATCATTTTTATTATTTGTGAGTGTGCAGACACATGTGTGTATAATACATATTTACACATATATACGAACACAACTCGTGCAGTGAATTGCTTACGTGAATATTAGTATTATAAATAAATTATATACAATTAATTTTTGGGGGGGAATATGCAAGGAAGAGAAGAATAAATCGAAAGAAATTAAATAAAGAAGATTTATTTATATATTGATTTATTTTGTACTCTTGTTTTGTACTTTTTAACACTTTTACAAAATTAAAATTAAAATGTATTGTGTACTATATGTGTCTATTATTTTAAAAAAACATTTTTATTTATTGATATGTATTGAATATAAAAAACCAAAAGATTTCAAGATTGTATTTTGATAATAATAATAGTTTAATTTTAAAGTTCTATAGTTATATACAGTTATATAGTAATATACACATACATATACACATTATATTATACGAATACTTATTACACATTATTTAAAAAAAAACATTTTTATTTATTGATATGTATCGAATATAAAAAAACATGTGTACAAAACATGTGTATAATACAAATCAATATTTGTTTTATGCACATGTTTTGTACCATGTTTTTTTATATTCAATACATATCAATAAATAAATATGTTTTTTTTAAATAATGTGTAATAAGTATTCGTATAATATAATGTGTATATGTATGTGTATATTACTATATAACTGTATATAACTATAGAACTTTAAAACAAAACTATTATTATTATCAAAATACAATCTTGAAATCTTTTGATTTTTTATGTGTATGTGTGCGGATTACGCACACA